>OX578133.1:120063574-120438574 GCA_951213105.1 Amaurobius ferox | reverse complement strand
TGAGCCGTTTTGAAAAATGCATAAAATTTTAGGACTTCGTTAGCAGGAGTACCGTGGTGCAAAACAAACCCTGCAAGAACTTCGGACGAGGAAGGGTGGGAGAGCGACACCGAAGCCAGCAGGCCCGAAGAGAAACCCCACCAGCAACGGTGGAGCTCAACCACCGCTCGTCCTCCATCTCGTGCAGATAATTTAGTAAGAAATATAAGAAAATTACAAAGGAGAAGGAAAGACCTGAGTCAATGAATTTAAGAATACCCAATCCCTCTTCTACCTCGCCCAAATTAAACCAGAACGCCCTCTACTCTCCGATGCTACAATCTCACCCAGGCGGGAAACGAACCCCAAGACTAAAGCCCCGCAACTTGACGCCCCAAGCCTCTCGGCCAAGGGGACGACAAAGGTAACTTCAATTTTGGTATATTTAAGTTTATTATTTTAACATGCCCATTTAAATAATCTGAAAAACGCGGCTAAAATTCCCGGGGACAGAACCCTCGACAAAAACATTCGCTTCAGTTTGTTACTGAGGCACTTTACCGCTGCGCTACGAATGGCGTTGCGATTTCATTTTATTTGAACTATATAAAGCTTTCACTGAATTGGCTATTAGAATAAATCTGGGGCAGAACCCACAAAATCTATTATCCTGACAACATTGTTTATTTATTATTTAAAACTGTAATGGCAAAAGCATTGCGTTCGAGGTGAGGACAGAACTCACTATCAACAGATCTGCGTATTCGCTGCTCAACTCTTTAACCACTAGACCGTTTAAATCGCAAAAGAGACTAAAACTAGAAACTATTTAAGTTTTCAGTATGGCAAAAAAAAAATAGAATAGAGAGCCAGGAAGCCCTTAAATGCTATGCTCTAGTTCAGAAAAAAGGATCAAATCAGATGTTATATTCAATTTTCATTATACTTTTTAATAGAAAATTGCAAAGATTACATCAGATTTTGACCTCTTACATAGAAAATTCTAAATTGAAATGTAACGTTCAAGGACTTCCTGATGTCTCATTTTTCTTTGTCTTTAATGATGAGCAATATCCGCAGGAAAAAAGCTCAATTATTATCTAATTTGAACCAAAACTAAAATCTATATATTTAAAGAACAAGCATTTTTTGTTATTCTGTTACCAGAAATCTATCGAACCGATTTCCAAAATTGATTTTTGTTTGATAGCTGATACTTTCCAGATGAACAGAAGATTATCTCCAAAACTCCAGATTCTTAAATGGGATGGTAAGTACATTGTTCAAATTATTTTATAGTTATGGAATGGGTGATCTGTATGGTCTTTGTGACACAGCCGGAAAAGCATCAGCTTAGTAACATAAGTTCGCTAGGGGCAGTCTCTGTAACAGGAGATCCCCGGTTCGGAGCTCGTTTGAAATTTTTCCAATAAAGGATTAAGATTTAGCTCATCTTCTATACATTTTAAAAACAGAAACAGTTTTTCAGCATTCAATTTCTGGGGATCTATCGAATCGATTTCATTTTTTGTTTGTTTAACAGCTGATATTATCTGAATGAGTTAAAGGGTGAACAAAATAAAACATATACTTTGCCAAGGAATACAGGAAGAAGCAATTTTGGGGGTTTCACAGTACGACATGCTATTGATTTCTGCTAAATAGAGTTTTAAGTAACGCTGAACTTGAAACTTTTATGTAACACTGAACACCAGGAGATTCCAGTTATAATTAATTTTAATTCTAATGCCGATTATCTGCGGTTGAATCAGGTGTGCCGTTACTTTCTTGAATGTAACATAAATACACTCAAGAAGATAAATTGTTTTACTTTGTCGAGGAGTACGGTCAGAAGCATCTTCGAGGCTGCACAGTTTTACATTTATATATTGAATTTCACCGTCTAAATCCCTCCCGTAATGAGTCATTTAGAAGAATTAACATCGGGAGGTCGCAGCTAATAGCTTACACATATTAATCCGAATAGCTTGTGATCGGTTGTGCTGTGTTTTTCTGGTTTTCCAAGACTGCATAGAAAATATCGTAAATCCTGCAGGAAGATATATACCCTTCCAAATTAAATATCATTAAACCAGCTTGCCTAAACTATTTTACACTTTCATGATTCAGTTACCTTACACCTTTCTGGTAGGTCGGACGGTCTGGGTCTCAACAACAACACTTTCATTATTATTGAAATAATTTCGCAACTGGTTTCATTAGTAGGAAAGCGATTTTGTTGGGGGAATATAACTATGAAGTTATAACTAGCGTTACTAAATATCTTGCTAAATGATGAATTTATACCCAATTTAGTGCACATAGAAATCATTTTACTAGAGGAATTCGAATAGAAAGTTCATTTATTTTCGCGTGACTCATCTTAAACAAAATGAAACTTAAGTCACCATATTATTATCCAATTATATTGCATGAATGTTCGTACGGCCTGTTTTCGAATTCTAATTTGAAAGTTGAAAGCAATATATGCATTGATAACTACATAAGTTATATAAATCTCCTTTAAATTATTTTATTCAACTCATAATGAATTCCCGCACCTTATGTCACAGTTATTCAGTTACCAGTCACTTCCCGGGGGGACGGGGGTCAAACAAACAAACAAGTATATGAGTCATAGGCGCCGACTTGAAAAATTATTGAGGGGTAAGCAAATTTTAAATCGTAGCACTCATGCATTTTTCAATGGATTTTAGTCTAATTTAAATTTCATTCTGCCACAGTAAGATGTCTAAAATGCTAAAATGAAGCAAATTATGAAAATAAAATTCTCTAGATAATTATTTATTTCAATTATTTTGCTTTTGTAGGCACAATATTATTACAATACAATATACAGGTACTGCGTGAATTTCCAACTCACTTATCTTTATAAAAATAACAAAAAATGTAAAATCTAATTTTAGGTATTTTTACCAATGTTTAAAATATCAACAAATTTCTCTTTAAATTGTTTCTGAGTTAAAATCTTGTATTCAGAATACAATAAACAGTCTTAGGGGGGAATTTCTTTACACGAAACTTTATATATAGTAAACAGAGAATGAATAATGAAAAAATTAAAGAATTAATGAAAAAAAATTATGAATGTGTGTATACATTTTCCGCACTAAATATGCACAAAAAGTTTAGGAATTCGAGAAACCCACAATAAAATTATTGAGGATTCAAAAAGTGCAAAAGTGCATCTCACCTACAATGTCGGCGCTACTGATATGAGTAGTTTTATTGATTATGTGGTTGTACCATTTCCTATATTTCTTCCTTTGAACTACACCACTCGCCCGCCACACTGTTTTAGGTTATTTGCCACCCTGCTTGAATGTTTCATAACTTTTTGATTTTGAAGACATTCGCGACCTTATACATAATGGTTTACAAGAAAAGGCTCTGTTGTCAGCCATTTTACTTCTGACATTACACAGTATATAACCATCATAAAAGTTGAATTTTACAACAACAACAGTATATAACCATTATACCGACAATTGGACCCTTTTAGTTTTCACTAGATTTAGATATCCGCGTACTACTCAAATTACAGAAAATGTTTTCATTATGCTCAGCATGTCACTAATTCCAAGAATTATCGTAAAGAAATTATCCTTGAAATGAGGACCTTTTTCCCATAAACCATCACATATATTACAATGAAACGGGCTTCTCTTCGACCTTTTTATACTGTTCTAAAATTGTTCATCCAGAAATGTCGTATATTTTATAAACTTATACAGTATATTCTTTAAATTTATACATTGCTTTATAATTTATAAACTCGACGATCGCGCTCCGGCTGAAGATAACAGCATCCACGGATCTGATTGGAGCTTAGAGCATGATCTTCAGCCAAGAAATGCTGATACCCGCAATGACAACAAGAATTAACTGGATTGTATCTCAACTCGACTTTCTCATACCAAAATCCATTTTCAGTAGCTTTATGTTTTTCAAATTTTGAAACATCAGTATCGTGCGTCCAAATGCCTATAATTATATAGCGTGTTTAAAGGGCCTGAAAACATATTTCGATTGATACTATACTTGATAATATAGGAGGTGCGGATAACTTGCCCCTGGTGGGACTAATGACGTCACAAATAAAAATATTGTATCGCGGCTATTTTTCACAACGATTGAAACTATAAAGTATTGTGATCATTGAGCCATAAATAAACCCTTTTATTCATGATTATGTCACCTTTTGTCCTATGGTGTCATATAGAATTTCAAAGTTTTCGCTCGAATTTAAAACAATTCTCTCTAGTTCTAGATTTTTTTTTTTTATAACAAAGCCGGATCTAAAGTTTTGTGAAAATCCAGTAATATTTGTGGCCGATACCGTGTACACAAAAAATCGATCGCAGACATACAAACATCACTCTAAAAATAGTCAAAATGCATTCAGAAGGTCTTAAAACATATATTAGCACCAAAATCGCGAAATCGAAAATTTTCGTGAAAACAATACTTTCTAAATACTCCAGGTGAAAAAGTATAAATTACAGCACTAATATTTTGCAAATCTCTATGAAGACCCATTCATTCCTATCACTCGATTGACTTCAAAGTCTTAAAAAAGTGAGCTCAAGCTACACGAAACTGCAACGGCCAAGTTCCTACTTATAGGACCCTCTTATAGGGACCTACCCAAAGTTATAATTGCGTTTTAATTGCAAATAACAGCATTTATAGTCCGGTTTCGCAATTAGTACAAAACACTTCCATAGAGGCAGTTATCTGCAACGACAAGTTTGTAAATGTAAATTTGTAAATGTATTTCTATTCTAAGTTTGGAAATGCACCCTGCAGGCGAGTCAGTGAGTATTATACAGAATAACTCGGGAGATATTCACGTTCAGCTCGCGCCGACATAAAAAGGTTGCTTTTGCGTGCATAACTTATTTTTTAACATTTGTTAGGGTGCTTCTATACCCGTAAGCTTTTCTATTTATGTTAGAAAGGTGTTTGAATGCTTGCAAGACATGAAGTTTGTAGAGTATGGCAGACTGACTCACAGAACTCACGATCCTCACTTGACGCAAATGATTTTGCTTAACTACGTAGCAACGAGATTGTTGTACGACTGATTTCAACGCACTCGTATAATGTCTACACATTTAAAAATACTTATGTCTCATTAGTAAATGTCACATATAAACTACTGTTATAACGTTACGATCAAAAGTTTTCTATCTAAGAAGTTATTTCGCCAAAAAGTTTAGTGTACCATTAAAGAGATCACGGCCATATAGGGTTGAAACCATCCAGTATCTTTGGACGCCACGTCGGACATACATCCCCGCGTGATTCGAATTTTGTCAATTTTAAAGTATACGAAATGTTTACGCAGCAGGCGCTTTTTACTGTTTTATTTGGGTTTGTTTGAGTCAAATCTCTTTGTTTGGGTAAAATCTCTGTTTGTTTGGGTCAAATCTTGAAATCAATTTTTGACCCACTTCTACCCAGCCGATTATCTTGAAATTTTACACATATACGTATTTGCGATGACAATACATTTCATCAAATTTGATTTGATTTTGACCCCCAGCCCACCTCCAGAATCATGCCCACAATGGCCCATAAAAATGTCATTGTTGACGATGTTTCGGCCATGTGGCTGTATCGTTGAGCGAAGCATATTTCTGTGGATGCAAAGATCCTTGAAAAGGTGGATCTACAGAGGTTCTATCCAATTTCATGTTTTGTGATTGCATCTTTCCTTTAATTTTTATTTATTGTCATTTTAATATTTTGAGCCTCCAGATTTTGATAATACTTTGCTGTTTGAACTTGATTTGTATGTATCGCTCTTGAATGTTAATAAATTCATGTGTATTATTAATAATTTAAAATTAAGATCAATTTGCCTTATATGGTAGCAATGGTTTCCTTTTGTTAACACTTTACAACAAAGTTGAAAAATGTTTATGACTTTGTTCATTCTGTCTGTCTGTCTGTCTGTCTGTCCGTTAGCACGATAACTGCCGTAAAAATGACTTAATCAAAATGAAATTTTAGTATGTTGTTCAGACAGTCTGTAGGACCTATGGGAATATAAATGAATAATATCACCCAATTAGGTTTGGATTGAACCCGGGTCGAAAAAATGAAATACATTGAGCCCTATGGGACCTAATTTTTCAAACATTTTTTAAGCGGATTTAAAATTCATAAATTGCTTCGAAAATTTTAGGTTATAGTCAAATTGTTCCATAAAATATATAAAAAAAAATTCAGCGAAAGATATTCAGTAGTTTTTTTAATAAAAATTAAAATAATAATTACACATCTTATATGAAACGATCACGTGACCATGATATGAAACGATCACATGACCCACTTCAAAATGATATATGGCATCCATCTTGTTTCAAAATCGTGATTTTTTAAAGTTCTTTTTAATTCATATTGAGTGTTGTATCCGTCCTAAAACTACTTTATTTTTACTTAAATTCTGTGCATCTACATATTAAAACAACACAATGACAATATATTTGAGTTTAAATTCTCATTCAAATTTGATTATTTCTACAACTAAGCCTATTTTTCACCTATGTAAAATGTAAACAGCAAAATATGTAGAATGAGTTGTATTAGAATTACTGTATTTCTTTAACACAAAATAATTCAGTCCATGGAGTCTGCATGGCTGATATGAATGAAATATTAATTGATTTTATAAACAGAAGGACGATTTTTTTCGATGAAGTTTTAAGCATAAAGTTTATGAATTGTAGCTCCATGGTCTTAATTTTTAAATAAAATAGATTATTATAGTATTGTGATGAATGAAATGGAGAAAGTTATAAATGAAATCCTGCTTTTATAGAGAGATCCAGGCGTGTTATTTTTTCTATGACGTCATTTGAATTTATTTCAGTTGTTTTCGATGAAGTTTTCAAATATAATAAATTATCGTAGTATTATGATAGATTTAAAAATATTACCGTGGAATGTATTGCATTTTAGAGACATTTAAACCAGGCAATTTATATTTCAAT
Source organism: Amaurobius ferox (assembly GCA_951213105.1). Taxonomy (NCBI): domain Eukaryota; kingdom Metazoa; phylum Arthropoda; class Arachnida; order Araneae; family Amaurobiidae; genus Amaurobius; species Amaurobius ferox. The sequence goes on along the minus strand of OX578133.1, from coordinate 120,431,573 downwards.
GCCGTCATTTGAATGAAGTTCATTTTTTTCAATGAAGGTTTAAGTTTTCAAATATAATAAATCAATGTAGTATTGTGATAAGTTTTAAAATATTACCGAGGAATGTATTGCATTTTCGACTTTTTTAAATAAAATTGCATTGAAGTTGGAAAGTGTTTCATAATCAATGCTTTAAGCATGATTGATCTTTCTTGTTAGATATTCCCTTTCATATCCTCTTTACTTTATTTTCCTCCGTATTGTTTTTGAACCAGGGTATGACACTGTTCATGTTTTAAATTAGTCTTATTATATTTATTTATTTATATATATATATATATACATATATATATATATATATATATATATATATATATATATATATATATATATATATATATATATATATATATATATATATATATATATATATAGAATAGATATATATATATATAAGATATATAGAATATATATATATATATATGTAATATTTCTCTATATTAAAAAAATGTAGCTGACGCCTAAACTTCACAAAAATCCTGTTAAATTTCGACCTGTAACAAATGGTTATAAGACATATTTGACTATTGGTAATGAAAAATTATTAAAAGTTTTGGAAGATATGATGTTAAAAATTAAATATAATGGAGTGATAATAGAATGGAGTCATAACAGAATGAAGTTTTGAAAAAACTTAAAAATATTTCAGAGGATTTACCCTTCAGGAGTTATGACTTCAATTACCTTTTTTCCAATATAAATATTAAGGATTTATTTACAATTCTGATAGAATATACAACAAATATGGCATGCAGAAAATAATAAAAAGACATGTTTTCAAGTGCCTTGTTGAAATGGTGCTGTTTGAAACAGTTTTGTATGATGGTACTAAATTTTACAAACAGCGTCACGGCATACGTATGGGAGGTGGACGCTCCTCTATTCTCGCCGATACCTATTTAAATAAATACGAGGAGGGCACAAATATATTGAATGAAATAATATATATTCATTACGTGGATGATATTTTGTGCGCATGTCCGGGTGGTCAGAAATAAAACACCCCTACTCTGAGCTCTCTATACATCGAACTACTTACTCAGTGTAAAGGCTCCAAAATTGTTGAACCTACTATTCAAGACATAGGGAAAGGGATTACGAGAAAAAAAAATTAGTTCCAGAAACACCGATAGGTGGCGCTGTACAACAGAAAATGTGCTGAAAAGACACAAAATAATCACAAATAAACTAACACATGCTATATGGAATTTTTTCTTTTTAATTTCTTTTGCTGCTATGAAAAAAAAAGAAGATAAAAAAGTGAAGAAACTTAAACTGTCATTGTAACTGCAATTTCGCACTGTAAGAACAAACATTTGCATAAACCCTTGGCTTGCAGCTACTATGTTCTGGGCATAAAAGGGGATAAAACTGGGAAATTTTCATTTTTATCAGCGATGGCTGTCACACTGCCAGAACGCGCTTTGCTTGTGAAGCTATTTTATGAAAACAAAGGACATGCTACAGCTGCACTTGGAGAGTTTCGTCGACTTAAGGATTTGCGCAAAGGACCATTACTTCCACAAGCTCTCAGGAGAATGATCGCTCGATTCGAGAAAACTGGACATCTTGGAGTTCAGCCGGGTCGAGGACGCAAATCGACTCGTTCAGATGTCGTTGACGATGTTGCCACCGCTATTGTTGAACAATCAATGGATAACATTATAGGCTGTAGAAGTGCACGTGGAGTGTCACGACACTTGACACTTACAGCACAGTGCGGAACGTACTGAGAAACATAGTGAATTTTTTCCCGTACAAAATTAGTCACAATCACCACTTGCTGACCATCGACAGGGAGAAGCGACTGACCTTTGTATTGACATTTCTGGCTAGAGTTGAAGTGGATGCATCGTGGCCATGGCAGATTCTATGGAGCGATGAAGCACATTTCCATCTAAGTGGAACAGTCAACACCCATAACTGTCGCATTTGGGACACGGAAAACCCCCGTACCTTCCAAGAGATTCCACTTCCCTCACCGAAAGTTACAGTCTGGTGTGGATTCACAGCCACATTCATTCTTGGACCTTTCTTTTTCGAAGAGGCTACTCCCAATGGCCCTGTGACATGCACCGTGACGGCAGAAGGTACAAAAACATGCTCGAAATTTTGTTGTACCCCAACTGCAACAGCACCAATGTCTTGATTCAATTACCTTTATGCAAGATGGACCGCCTCCACACATTGGACTCTGTGTACAGCAGTTTCTTCGGCAACATTTTACTAATGGTAGAGTAATTAGACGTGCGTTTCCGACAACCTGGCCATCCCATTCTCCAGATCTTAATCCCTGTGATTTTTGGCTGTGGGGATACTTAAAAAGTCTTGTTTATCGAGGACGTCTGGTAACCTTGGTAGATTTGAAAGACAGTATCACTCTGCATGTGAGAAGCATCTCAATCGACCAATTACGATCCGCAGTTGAACAAGTTGTCTACAGACTGCAGATTTTGCATCTTTAAGAAGGGAACCATATTGATCAGCATTCCCTGCATCGATAAGGTCCTTGTGATATGAATGTTTGGTACGTTCGAATAAAATGTGTTACAAATGTATATTTTGTGTCTTTTCAGCATATTTTCTGTTGTACAGCGCCACCTATCGGTGTTTCTGGAACTAATTTTTTTTCGCGTAATCCCTTTCCCCATGTCTTGAATAGTAGGTTCAACAATTTTGGAGCCTTTACACTGAGTAGTTCGATGTATAGAGAGCTCAGAGTAGGGGTGTTTTAATTCTGACCACCCGGTACATAAAAGTCGATATATATTGGATTTCACCTTTTATCCAGACAACTTATCTGTGACAGAAACGGTACGTAATCAAGATCAAAGTATAAATTTCCTTGATTTGACTATATACAAGAAATCTAATGGTTCACTGGGCTTTCGACTTTATTATGAACGTAATGACTTCACATTTAAAATAAATTACATAATACTTTGGAATACGTGTTTCGTCGTAACATATTCCGCAATATTGTATTAAACTATTTGATACGTAGCAAAAGATTAAATAGTTGCAAAATAGATCGATATGATTGCGATCATCGTTTTCTAAATTAGGCGATTGCAAAGGGATTCTCAAGGCGTTTTCTAAGCGACGTCATACGCAAGTTTTACAATATAACCGTAACGGAGAGTTTTAATTTGTATTTAAATAGAAGTATGTTCCCTCGAGGCATAAGGCTTAGTGCCAAGCCTCATGCTTACATCTCTCCCTTGGGAGGGGTGTGTTTGATTGATTGATTGAAATAGAAGTACATATGAAGTTTGAGCAGACGAATGCATAGAGGTGTTATGGATTTGTTTAGAATGATATGGTTTGGTGTTTTAAACTTTAATTTGTAATGCATGTTTTGGTGGCATTTGTACTTGGGTTATTGAATGTGTACAGGATTGGTTCGTAGTGTTTTTAGTTTGGTGTTTGATATTATGTTATTTGTGATGAATATTATGGTAGAGATGGGATTTTTTATATTTTTGGATATTTAATTTACAGTAATAGTTTAATTATTCATTTTATTTCCATTTAATTTCATTTCATTTCTTTTTTGTTTTAAAGATTGAGTACTTTGTTTTTGGCAGTGTATCGCCTTCCGGGAGTGTCGTCATGACATAAAGCTGGCTTAACCGGGAAGAAGGGGTCACAATCCCCTCCAGCAATTTTTGATACATTGCTTTTCTTCTATTACATTTTAATTATTCCTTTTTATATAGATATACTTGGTTGAGCTGCTTGGCGCCGAAGGGTGTTTTCTGTAATTAGTTTTGATGGTGAAGGTATTTTGATAATATATATATATATATATATAATATCTCTATATATTAAAGAAAGTAGCTGCCACCGCCGCGGTTTGACAAATATCTCGTTTCTCGTGATTCTTTGCTTCGTACAACAAAAACTATTGCATATATAAATATGGAATTTGATACACTTGTAGAAAAAACTTTGGGGAATTCGCTGAAATAAACTGTTTTTTTATATATATTGTAGTTTAAGAAATATTTAATGTCAAAGTCAAAGACAAAATATTTGGGCTGCGAGTTCGCGTCCAGGATAGCCCGAGGCCAACGTAAAAAGAGGCCAGGTAGGCTGGGTCGGTCACGTGATCCGACGTCATTTCCGGCTTGCAAATTTGAAATCGTGAACATGTTTACGTTGGCCTCGCATAGGGTATCTCCAGAAGATTGGATACTTTTTAATCATTTGATAGCCATTACAGGTATATGTGTTTTACTATGTGTTCGTTAATGTTTCTGAAAGTCGCTGCCAAAAAAAATTAATTTTTTTTGGTAATTCTTGCAGTTTTTATCATTTTTCTTGCATCATCCATTAAGCCTCGTCATTCAATGCTCGTAGTATATGTTAACGGAAATGTAGGGGCAAAGTTTTGTAATTTATCGTGTTTCATACATTTGTATTTTATCATTTATTAAAGCTTTGACTGTCTTTCTATGCATACGTTATTGTTTTACGTAATTTCTGTCGGTAAGCCTTTACATATGTGAATATTGAATTGCTATTTCAAAACATTTTCTATTCAAAAAGTGTTTAGCTTGTTTATTTATTAGGCTTCACTTACTCAGGCTTTACTTAGGCTTTACTTTATTATTCAGAAATTTTTTGCCATCGATATTTTATTTTGTCTGATCTGCAGTTTATCTTGGAATTGTGAATGTGGCGTGTATTATATGCTCCTTACTTTGCCAAGCAATTTGGAGTATTAATAGCAGTGGTTGCATATATTTAAGCTAAATCCTAGTGACCTAACTCTATTGTTTAGCGTATATGAAAAACCTGAACATAGTAGTTAGATTTCTTGGTGGGCTTTTTAATGACTAAAGATCATGCTCTGTTGTATATTCAAATGTAAAGCTTATTTAGTACTTTCATAAAGAAGTATATTTAATATTATATTGTTTGTAACAGATTTACTGCTTACTTTTATATTTTGTTTATTCTTTTTAAATTACTTAGTTTTATTATAATTCATTGAATTTTAATAACTAAAAATGCCAAGTGCTTGTGTTGTTCCTGGTTGTTTTATTATAAAAATGGTTCCAAAGTTAGCAGTTTTAAATTTCCTACTAATGAAGAACTAAAAAGAAAGTGGATTTCATTAATACCTAGAACAAGTTCCAAAATATTCAAAGGTAAGCTCTATTTTCTTATTAATAACATTAACCCATAACCGGAAACTTAGTTAAATCAAACTTTGTCTTATTAATGAATATCAATAAAATAAAACATAAAATTTCAACTCGCCACTGGTGAGCAAAATTATTTTGATGAGTGAAATTTCTGTTCAATAGCAAATATAGTCATAACAAATAGAATTTCTTTTTATCGAGTGCATTTTCAGCTGAAATTTTTTTCTTTGAATAAAACATATGTTTTAGAATATTTGCATATTAATGCAGCTATGAAAATTTAATAAATCTTCCGCGTTACTTTTTTAAAGCTAAGTTTCAAAGGCTCTTATATGACTGACACTGGTGGATCCAGAAATCTTTCAAAGGGGGGGGGGGGACAGATTTCAGTTCCTAGTACTATTCTCTTAATTTTCCATGCTAATTCAAGGCTTCGCCCCCCTCCCTTGGATCTACCAGTGGCGACAGAATACTTTCATTCTTACAGACTAATTTCATAAAATTTTCAAAATACGGAGGGATTAATTAAATTGCAAAAATGTATTTTTTAATAGTTATGTAACTCGTACAATAGATAATGTAACTCAGATCTATTTAAATGTGAATGATACCTAGTTTTTGGCTTGGCTTCTACAGTAAGTTTAGGAGATATTTGTCAAGCTGTGTGATAAAAGATGCATAACTGAAATATGCAGAAAGTACCAGGGTCAGTAAGTAATTTATACACCTCACAAATTTGTTGATACACACCCTATATTTTCAGTATAGAGTCTATTGGCTCCCCCCCCCCCCCCCAAAAAAAAAAAATTAGTATGGAGTCAAGCGGGTAATTCAAATCATTTATATGGACAAAAGCATAATAATACTATTTTCTGAATTGTTTTTTTCTTCCTGCATTATAATATTAATTTGAAAGGAAAGCCATGTCTTAATTAATTAAAAAATATAGTGTTAAAATCAACATCAAAACTGCTTCATAGTAGTAAAAAAATTATAAAATTTAAAAACCTGCACAATAGAATCTGGTAAAGTGATAAAATTTCTCAAGAATGACTAGTTTCAACGTAACTTATTAATTTAGTAGTCATTTATAGTAGGCTACTAATTACAATAAATTGAGTATAATAACCTCCCCAGTTGGGTCTCACTGTATTTACTATCTTGTACAAAGAAAAAATATGTTAACGGCAAAACTATAGGAAATGAAATTAATCCCAAGCTAACGTAAAAACGTACATTAGCTTGAATTACTCAGACATTGGTTTCAGGTGAGGTAGCCGGAATTCGTGACGTCATGAAAAGCCTACCTGGCCTCTGTTTACGTTGGCCTCGGATAGACTAACAATAGCAAGACCACAAATTTTTAATTTCGATGTAGTTTTTGAGATATTTTACTTTTTATGCACTTCTGAAGTGAACATTTTTTTCGTATCGGCACGTCTAGCGATTTCTGTCTCGTACCCTAAAAACTATAGCATACAAAAATATGAAATTTGGTACATTTATAGAGAAATAATAGGGTAACACGATGAAATAAACCGTTTATCGATTTAAACTTTAGTTTGGCATGAAATAGTTCGCGAAGAGAGTTCATAATCAAGGAATTCAGTTTTTGGATTGCCTGGGCTAAGAAAAGTCCCTGTTTTTCCCTCCTGTGGAAAATAGGCAGGGATAGAAAAGATATTTCTGAAAGAAGAATTTTTAGGAAAGATAGATATGCAGCAAGTAGGAGGTGAAACCTCCCGAAGGGGGTTGCGCGAGCATGAGGCAGAGCCCCTAGTATATATATGTATATGTATATATATATGTATATATATATATATATATATATATATATATATATATACATATATATATATATGATAAAGCAATAATAAAAAAAATTAATTCAAGTAAACGTGAAATAAATGGCTCAATCATCACACTATATTTAGTTTCTGCAATACAATATTCACCAGTAATTTAGTATAATGAGTCCCAATGATTGATGTTGTAGCCAAAATATGCATATATACTTTGAATAATGATGAAATAAATGGATATTCTGGAATTTTATTTACTACAACATTAACGACTATATTGAGATTGTGCCCCACACACAATGTACAGCAATAAAAAAAATCCAACACCTGACTGCAATTGCACAATTTGCATTACCAAACAAAATGGAAGATATCATTCGATAGGGATTAATGACTTCTACAAATATTAATATTTAAAATTTGCTTATGAGACCGTCATAGTTATTTTGGCACTAACTCCAAAATCTTCAACGGCATCCCTCATTGATCATTGCGTTCAGATTTTATAGAAAATTTCAAACAGAATTAAAAAAGTTTACCATTTTTAAGGGATTATTCATCTATTTGCAAGTATTTAAAATTCTCTGATCCTAATTTTAAATGGGTTTTCCAGTTTTTAGGATACTATATATTCGTGATAAATCAATTTTTCAAGAAAATTGCTATTCCATACTTTTCTAAAACACCCAAACAAAATTCATATAAATTTTAATATTCAAACATATTTAAAATATTATTTATTAAATTAATATTTATAAAAATCATAAAAAGAAACAGTTTTTTGTTTTCACACCATTTGATGCAACGGCATCTGAAACATCAGTATATAAAATTTCAGTTTTATTTGTGCAATTGTGCTATCAAATTTTATTTAAAATCTGATGATTATTATGCTTATTGGGGATAATTCCTAAAGTTGTTGGAAGAAAACATAAGTTGTTTTTTTAATACCATCTATGATTAAAAACATTGAATGCCGCACCTAACTCATGGATGTTTCAAAAATAATTACTAGCTATGTGTAACACTAAAACAAAATGTAGGTGAAAGCAACAGAACATTACATACTGGTGGAACTAGAGTACCAGATCCAAATTCGCCTTTTCCCAATTTTTAGATGTACCCTTAATGGTTTTTATGTATTTTTTGGTCAATTTTGAGCCTTTTTTCATTATTTTTTTTTTAATCTGCAGGAAAGTTTTCAGTGAATATGAATATGTAATGATCAGTGGGGGTTTCTATTGGAGTAAGTGCCAAAATAACTATGAAGATGGTCCCTTATGCAAATTTTAAATATTGCTATTCCTATTGATTGATTCCTGTTTTGTTCTGTGATAAAAATTGTGCGATTGTGGACAGACAGATGTATCATTTTATCTTACAGCTGTATAACACATATGATTGTAATTCTTCTATGCATGCTTGAACTCCTAACTATTTTCCAAACATTGTGTGTTCAGTCTATCATACCCACTGTCCTCAGTATTTTAAAAGATGCATACCACATGCTTCCATAAAATCAAAGTACTGACTAGTGGCGAAGCATGATGAAATAATTTGGGGAGACCTAGATTTACAAATAAAATTTCATATTAAATTTCAGCTAGGTTACAAATAAAATAAAATATACAGTAAACTTCCAATAATCCAGAATTTCAGCGGTGTCGGATTGCCAAATTTGCAGGATTATATGATCTTAAACTAAACTGGGGTAAAAAATGAGAAAAATAATTGTAAAACAAAATAATGGATAATAAATGTGATACTTTTTGCTTAAAGTGTTACACAAACTAAATTACACTGTACAGTGAAAAGACATTTAAATTAAATTAAAAGTTATAAGGTAAATTTCAATAAACATAAATCTGCATATAAAAGCATTTAGTCTATTACAGTAAATGTACTTCAGTACAGACGAATAGACCCGAACAGTGCGCTGACAGAATTTTCAGCCCCTAAGCAACAAATGCATGCCTCTTACTATCCCTTATTTTACAACTTATTGACCTTTTTGTGAACTGTGTATGCAACACAAAACCCCAATCCTCCTGGGCCCCTATGCAAAACATCCTTTTGACCCTAACTGTCAGCAGCTCTGGGCCAGAATATGATTCAAGAGGCATAATGGACTACCAGAATGTTTCAAAACATTGGATGCCGATTAAACCAATGTTTATCCTGTAAGTTTTCTATAATAACGGAATTAGTGAAAATAATTAATGAAATTTTACAATTTTATTTCAGTAGAACCTCGGTTTTGTATAGGTGTTCACACATTTTTGTAATGATTTTGACTTTTTCCATGAATTAAATTAAAATAATAAAAAAAAAACCTGACTGGCATCAAGTTGGAATAGGGTTTAATTATCGTCTGCATTATTCAAAATATTCTTTGCTTTAAAATGTCGCTAGAAAATAAACAATGGATTGAAGGCTATATTTTTGCTCTTTCTGAAGAGAAATACTCTTCTTAAATTATAATACTCTTATTCGATTATTAAAAAAAGATGTGAAAAGCATGGTTTTAATATTTCTACATGTAAATTAAGTGACATAATTAGTAAAAAAAGAAAGAAACGTCAAAATTTACATTTGACTGGGAAAAAGGTAAAAAATACATACCCAACAAAGGTTTGGTCACAGAAAACAAGGAAAGTTTTGCTTAAGATTTTATGGTTATTGGTGGATTCTTTTATAACAGAAAAGTTAAAATAAGGAAAGTAGAAAAAAATGTCAAAATTATTTCGGATTACTATCAGAAATATGTTTTAACACCTGTTTTCAAAAAAGACATTCTATCACTTTACCCAAACAATCTTCACTGCGTTAAGTTCTATCAGGATAAGGCTACCAGTTATACCTCTACATCTACTGCTATATTCTTTGAAAAAATGAAACCCGAATTGAGGCTATTCCATTTAAATGCATCCCAACCAAGTCCCCCGACCTGTCTCCTATGGATTACTGTGTATTTGGACTATTAAAACAAGCTCTTTAGAAGCGGCATCCCAAAATATTGAATGGACTCTGGAAGATTGTGGTGGAGGAGTGGAACAAAATCAACCTTGATATTTTAAGAAAAGCTCTTTTATCTTAGAAATCAAGATGCAATATGATAGTTCAACAAAAGGACTATCAGATTGAACATATTAGAAAATAAAATTCTTATCTTTGTTTATATATTTTTTTTCAAAATCGTTACAAAAATGTGTGAATACCCTCTGTAATTCTCAGTGGAACTGATTAAAAAACGTTACATGCAAGTAAACACAAATCATAGGAACTCCATTTTAATTAGAATATAAAAATCAAAGAAACCATCTAAGAAAATAGACTACTCACCAAGCTTCACTTGTTAAAATTTTAATTTCTAATTAATTTCGATTAATTTGCATATTACATTCATGATTGATTCTGTTTCCATAAAAAAATATTCCTTGTCCTTAATACCCAGACTCATAAATTTCTTTGTTATAGCTGTGCCACTTCTAATTATATAAAAAAAGTTAAAGCAAATAATAAGTGAAAGTTAAAGAATATAAGGCGAAATCTACTAAATTAAAACATTTGAATATTTGAGATGAATATTCACATGTAATTAATGTCTCATATTTGTGAAAAATATCAATTCCATCAATATGTAGAGTTTTTAACTCGGGAAAATATACCGAAGCCCCTATAATATCAAAACCTTTAAAATTTGGCGATTTTCTACATCAAATTTTCTATTAACTTTTAAAATTACTTTCTAGATGACTGAGACAATAAATACTATATTTGTGAGAAGAAAAAGTAGAAACTATTAAGGAAAACCACCTTTCTTTGTAGCTTAGACTTTTGTCTATCAAAGCACTGCAGTAAGCCAATGTAAAAATTGCATATGCATTTACTTTAAGTTTCATTTCCAATGATATATTTTCTCACATGGGTAGACACAAAAGGATTTGTCTCTCCTAAAAATTCTGCCTGGCACTTAGAGAAAACCAGAAAGGTTCCAGCATTGAGCTCTGCACCTGACTAATTACAAAACCTCTCGTTATTTACACACATACTTTATAATTTATTTCGGATAATATACATAATTAAAATAAAAGTTGATCATAAATTATTTAGATAGATGCTCTCCTCTTTGTCTCAACAGATATTTCACTACTGTTACTGACTTAACTCCAACCATAGATGCATCTATTACAAGGACAAAACTATGAAACGTTTCTTTATTTTTTCAAGTTTATCATTATATAGATCTTTTAATATATGAATATAGCAAATTATTAAGCTTAATTGGTCTATTTTAAAAACATCTTGTGTTGTATTAGCTATTATGGAAGAAAATGGAGCTTCTCTTTGATTTCTTAACATAATTCATTTTTTAGATGTTGGCCCAAGTATCCAATAATTTCATTGTGAATCACAGGACTCAAATGGTACTTCTTGCTAGGAAACCCACCATTGTCTTATCATTGGATTATAATCTGCTAACATTTCTATATCTAATAAAAAGTTTGCAATACATGTATCATTAAAACTCTTGAAATGCCCTTTTAAAGATTATGATTATTTTTAACACTTTTAGGATGTTTTAATCAGCCACTTTAACACTTTTCTCCAAAGTTATTTTCTTCTTGCATAGCTTTTACTAAAGCTCTATCAATCCCTGTGTTTCTTATCCATATTTCCTTTATGATGCATGCTTACGCATGCCTATTGCACTTTTCACGGTCCTTAATTTTATAAGATAAATTTTGTCAGTCATTGATTCCTTTTATCAAGTTACAATTTATATCAGAAACAGAAAACAACCAGCATGACTCGCAATATACAGTCTAGTTGTAACATAACCACTACCTATTCACTTTTAATCCATATATTCTAATAGTTGAGTAATAGTTTACTGAAAATTATATATTTTGTTAATATTTTGAACAGATCCTGTTGGTTTACAAATACTATATCTTAAAATAAATTTCTTCTTATCTGTTGTTAAATTATTGGACAATTAGCAATATCAGTAGGATCATTTTTAAGGATTTCGATATTTGCATCAATTTTGCTTTTAAATTCATGTTACCCTATATACTTGCATATAAGGTGATTTCATGTATAAATCAACCCCCTACACTTTCAGAGGAAAAAATAAAAAACTTGTCAATCCGAAAAAGAGAAAAAAAAAATTTCAATAAAATTATTCAAAACCACTTGAAAATAAAAAAAAATTCTCCATATTAAAAAAAAGTAGCTGTCACTGACGATGCCACAGCTGTTTAACAAATTTCCCATTTCTCAAGTTTCTCTGCTTCGTACCGCAAAAGCTATAGCATAAAAAAATATAAAATTTGGTACACCTGTAGAGAGAGGTTATGAAAACACACTGAAATAAACCATTTTTTGATATACATATTGTAGTTTAAGAAATATTTAATGCCAAAATGAAAGACAAAAAGTTCACATCCTGGATACACGAACAAGACCACACATTTTTGCAGGCAGGTACCTACATAGTTGTATTTTTTCAGGACGGAGTCCTTTTATTAATTTCTATGTAGTTTATGAGATAGTTTACTTTATATGCACTTCTGAAGTGAAAAATATTCTTTTGTAACTGCACGTCCATCGATTTTCTCAGTTTAGTATTGCAAAAATTATAACATACAAAAAATATTAAATTTAGTACATTTATAGAGAAATAATAGGATAACACAACAGAAAAAACCATTTATTAATTTAAACTTTAGTTTGGCTTGAAATAGCTTGCAAAGTGAGTGCAATGAGTAGGAGGCAAAGTCTCTTGACTTGTGAAGCAGCTACAGGGGTTGGCAAGGCATTGCGAGCAGGGGGCAGAGCCAACACCCTCTGGATTTAGAGAAAGCCTTACCACTCTTAGGATGAGTCATTGCAAGTGGACCGACCGAACGTTGCGTCACAAGCAGAAGAGCATGTAGTCAGCAAATGACGGGTTTTGCAATACAGACAAATATTAACGATGCCTTTTTTTAAATTCACAATTATTCAAATATTAATAATTGTATATGCATAATTGTTTTCGTCAGATAATTGTGCTTATTTTTATTATAATCATGTCCAGTTATTAAAATCTAGCAAAATTATCTTCTATGCCAAACAATTCAATTATGATCTCTGGACAAAGAAAAAACTCAGGTGGCAAGTATATGCAAATTATTTTACAATATGAACAAATTTTAAATAGTAATCATTTACATCAAATTAAATGTGTATCTTATAAAATATCCCAATTTTCAATATGCACTATACAAATGACTTAAATCATACTCTTATTCAATTACACTGTGTTTTCATAATATGACAACAGTACAAAATAAATAAGTCTTCTAAATGTATTCTTATAATTTCCATCAACATTAACTCTAAAGAGTATATAATTCTTGAAAAATAAAATAAATCTAAACCCACAAAATATTTAATTTCAAAATAAAAAATAGCCTTTTATCGGACATCAAAAATACCTTTATTTTGAAAATGACCACCCTTTCACTTGCTGATTTTCACCGGTAAAACGACTCCATAAGAATAACTATATGTTTACCTTATAATGGATATTTTTTGGCCATGTAAATAATTGCTTAATATTTAAAGTACACAAAATACAATAGTGAAACTTACCCAGGAACTTTTAGTGATCTTATAATCATCTGCTCGTTTAATGCAATGTATCCATTTCTTTCTTTCTTCCGCTGCAAGTGGAAATGAAAATACAGCCACTTTCGGTCCGTTGTCATAATTATCACGACAACGGGGAACGCAGCATCGATGCGGCATATTTCACAAAATCAAATTATATCTATTATATACTAATAACGTCAATATAGTAATAACGTGGAAAATATTTCACTTCTACGCCAGAACAAAACACGCGTTTATGCACTGGCCAGTTCTACAACCATGTGCTTCAGTCTCGTCACGGCAGTGGGTCGATCCACTCTTGATCACGTGACAACATAAGGGGGGAAACAGTGGTAAGGCTTTCTCTAAATCCAGAGGGTGTTGGCAGAGCCTCCTAGTTATATATATAATAACATAGCTGCCAACCCAGAGAATAAAAAATTAGGAACACTGTACGCGAGAAAAATGACACACAATAGTTGCACACAAAATATATATACATGGGTATCTCCAACATGGGAGTACTTGCTTCCCCCCCCCCCCCCCCATTGAATTGCATGTCAGTATTTCTTAGCCAATGTATTATGTATTGACAGTGATTTTGCACCCCCCCCCCCCCCCCCGGAAGGAAAGATGGTGAAACTCATATATATATATATATACTATATAATTAATCTTAATAAAAAAAAATAAGACCTCATGAGATAAGAATTTTGAAACATACATGAAAACTATTTTCATATTTGAAAAAAAAAATGTCATTACACAATTTAAATACACTATTACAAAGTAAGTAAAACAAAGACAAATTAAGAATCTTTTTGGTTTATTGATACATAGGTAGCAGATTTGGCCTTTTTCAAGAAAGTGGCACCATGTTTGTTCATACCAAGCACCATTTATCTGATTATTTGGCAATTAAAGTAGACTGTAAAGTCAAAATACTCATGGAACTTCTAAAATCAGTTTTGTTTCTTTTTACAAGACTAAAAATTCGCTCACATGCAGCATTACTATGGGGGAGTGTTAGTATCCCCAAGATGATACTACTCAATTTACCATACAAAAGTTTATACACAGGATCTTTTTGCTTTCCTAACTTAGCCCACTGAACATCAAATTTGTATTTGTATTATGCAAATATAATTAAAAAATTAACCTTAATAATATGAAAATAACTAGTTTAGTCGATCTAATATGCAACATTTAAATGATGGAGATGGATGGAAAAAGATACTAACGTACTCTCGGCAATTCACGCGATGTAACTGAATTGCGCAATCGCACTGTTTATGCGAAAATAATTAAGAAATTAACAGTAATAATTAATCAGAATATGAAAATAAGCTAGTTTAGTCGATCTAATATGCAACATTTAAATGATGGAGATGGATGGGAAAAGATGCTAACATACTCTCGGCATTTCATGCGATGTAACTGAATTGCGCAATCGCACTGTTTATGCGAAAATAATTAAGAAATTAACAATAATAATTAATCAGAATATGAAAATAAGATAATTTAGTCGATCTAATATGCAACATTTAAATGATGGAGATGGATGGGAAAAGATACTAACGTAATCTCGGCATTTCACGCGATGTAACTGAATTGCGCAATCGCACTGTTTATGCGAAAATAATTAAGAAATTAACCATAATAATTAATCAGAATATGAAAATAAGCTAGTTTGGTCAATCAAAAATGCAATATGTAGAAGATTGAGATGGATGGAAAAAGATATTATTGCACTCTCGGCGATTTATGAGAACAAACTGAATTGCGCAATCGCAGTTTTATGCAAAATTAATGAACAAAATAACATTTTAGCGATTTATGCTGAATTAGACAACCTTTGAAGAAGTATATTTATTACTTTCATAAAATAAGCGATCGAGATCTTAATTTACATTACACGCGGCCGTAAATCTACGTTAATTTTATTATAGAGTTGCTACGATCCCGGGAATGGTAGAAATCAATGCTAAAAAAGCGGAAAATTGGCGTTTCCGAGGAATTATACCATGTCTGGTTAATTGATAAATTTCAAACAAAAAAATCCGGAGAATTTCGTTAGTAATTCGGAGGCCGGAGAAGTAATGAAACATCCGGAGTTTCCGGCCCAAATCCAGAGAGTTTTTTAAGTCTGATCTGTAATCTTATGAGCGTACTTTTGTTCAAATAGAGAAAAATTTCCCACTTAGCTAAAAAATCCCTTTTATAGGGAAAATTTTGGGGATATTATCCCTAAACGTATAGATTTTTTCAAAAAATCGTTAAAATCGGGAGATGCGTCTTCAAAAGCGGGAAGATTTTGTGGAAAAAATTCGGATTTTCGGAACAGACGCAAAAATTCGGAACGAATCCGGAAAATTCGGAACGGTTGGCAGCTATGTAATAATAAAATTTCATTTGCAAAACAAAAACTTCATCAGAACCCTTGAAAGTCTAACTCCATGCAAGGTTAATACACATAGAGTGAAACTCGCCAAATAGTTAAAAAAAGTCTTTCACCTTGCATTCACCATTGGCACGTGATGTAAATATCAGTAATCACATCCATGCCTATATCATAAGAATGAATCACTTGTCATTTATAAAAACCCTATCATCATCATCTATGTCACCAAGTTCATTACTAAAGCAACATTTCTTGAACAATTTCATGACCATTTCCTGCAAGTATCACATCCCTGTCCCATGTATCCTTGATCCACCACCCAAACAAAACAGTATCTGCCTGTTATTTGAGCTGATTTTTTTGTTAACTCTGAATTAATGTGAAACACAGTTGTTGGTATTCTCTGAAAAGAAACCACTTTCAACTTAAAATCCTGCATTAAATTTTTACACAATCTGTGTTACAGAATGTGTGGATCTGAAAAGAGCCATTTTTTTGTTAAAGATGATCAGCCATAATCAGAGAAGCAAGAGATAAACACATACAATCAAAAATGAGCAAGATGTAAAAGTAGATGCAATGCAAGCAATGACTGCATCGTGGGTGCCAGGAGAGTTTTAAAATGCAAAGAAATTTGGATCAGAGGGTCACGATCATATAATTACTACTACATCAATTTAGGTTGGATTGCCTCACAGGAAGAATTTTTAGACTTCCAATTTCTGTATTTTTAGGCTTTCAATTTTCATGTATAAGTCGACTCCCAACTATGAAGCCATTTTTTGTCACAAATTTCTTTAACTTATACATGTATATACTGTACCCAGACATATTATTTCTAGCAAACGTCCTACCAGTGAAGCAGGTGATATTTAAAGGAACATCAGATACTTAAAGGAAAATACATGCTTCCCTATGTGGGGAATATGTTGGAGATTGCCATTTCCACCAGAATATTTGTATGTTGAATACATAAGTCTAAATCTAATAATTATCTGTTCTTGATTAATAAACTTATTTATACCATATATGATTAAGTTGTTTTGAAAAATGCTCATTTTTAATTATATATTAAACAGTATAGTATAACTGTAAAGCATTACTTCAAATAAAATATAAATAAGACATGCAAAAATATTAAAATACCTCTCTTTATTAATAAAAGTTTGGTCCATACAATTTCTGAGGTCACTTAAAATTAATGTAAACAAACTGTTATTCAAACATAAAGAACATCTAGAAACAATATAGGAAACTCATAAATCAGAATTTCACTATATAAGACAACTTTTACAACTGGTGCAGAAATATAACAGCATATCTGATAAATAACCAGATCACCAGAAATATTGCATTATAAGTTTATTTCTATTTCCAAGTGTAGCAACTCTGTATTTTTTAAATAATCCCATGCACTCACATGGTTAATAAACTGTTTTATAATTCGTCAAGATGTTTCAAAGCATCCAATACTTGCAAAAATAGAGAAACGAAAAAGATGCAAAACAAACTTGTTTAAAGTGAATTTCAAAATGTTTAACTTTTTAACAGTCTATAAAATAGACCTAATTCTTCCATATTAAAAAATTAATACATAGCAGTTATTAAACTCCCCTAGAATCCATCCCAACCAATGACTTTTGAATCAGTTAAAAATATAAACAATTACAAAAGTACTGCATGACTCACAGCCACAAACAACATGACTGGTCAATAGCCGAAACATAGATACAAAATTTTCAACATTGTTGAACTCTTGAACATCTTGAATCCAAACACATAAAAGCAGTATTTTTGTTCTTTTTCCTAACTGCGAAGGGGACTCTTTCAAGGCCTTAAACATCAATAGTAAAACTTCAATCCATAAATATAATCAAGTTACATATATTAAAATTTAAACTTCAAATGACTACAAAAATTAAAAAAAAACATTTGTTGAAACATTAATATGACTATAAGAAATATTGAACTTATTAGTACCATGATATTAGGTGATACATGCAACTGCAGCAATGAATTTGCTATATGACACAATTAATTCAGTTAGTTGCAGCATTTTGTTTATTTAGTTATATAAACAAAGTATAAATATAAAAATTGTTCAATAATAGCAAGTATTCAATTAATTTATTCTGTATTTATTTTAATAAAATATAAAATACTGTATATGATTTTTAATTCTGATATTAAGACTATTTTAAACAAGAAACTGTTTTCACAGTTACAGATCCATAATTCTCATTTGCAACAGAAAATTGAAAATTTTCAAATCCATGGCAGGCAGCACCTAAAAATATAAAATCATCTGATATTAATTAAATCAATATTTTAGTAAAATATTTATCAAATAAAAATATAAAGAAATAAAGTGTTTGAATATTTAAACATTTAGAATAATTAATGATATTTTGAAAAATTATCAAATCATATGGTTTTCTTCAACAAAAATGAGAGGTCAAAATGGTAAAAATAATTTTCATTAAATTTAATGATTTTATTATTTTTAATTTGGGAAATGTTGAAATACAAATATGGATTTTATTTAAAAACCTGTTTTTTCCTGAAAATATACACTTTTTAAATAATTACCAAAATATGGGATATTGCGTTACTGATTCCCTTTCAAACTTACTGAAGAGGTCCTTCATTATAATTTATAATGCTGTATTAATATTGAAACTCAAAACTCAAATTGGAGATAATTATGTCAGATTCCTACAAATGAATTAATTGGTATGAAAATTGATCAAAATTATGCTTTAGCATTAAATAAATGAAAAACAAAACAAATGTTTAAAAAATCACTCTATAGTAATTGGGACTTCTCCAGAAGTATACACACACAGACATTGTATTTCATTAAAGATGAAAATTTTATTATAAATACAGCAAAGAGCACAAAATTGAGCAAAAGAGAGATTAAATAGGATGTTGTACTTTGCAAGATTCAACAATTGCAAATATTTAAAACTAGAGGAAAACAATTTATAGTGCATTATGTTCGAACATTATGCTGCCTTAGATGTAATGAAAAATGAGTTTATGTACCAGAGATGCCAACTTCTCAGTTTTAGTAATCTAGACAGAAAACATTCAGGAAACTCTCAATAATGATGAACAAGGTTCGATTTGTGATAAAAAAAGTCATTCACATTGATAATTAGAATAACATTTGATCAAACATTTCAATTTCTTTATATACTTTTTTATATGCAATGGCAAAATTTTAGCATATGCAAACAAAATGAAAAAATTGGTTTCATACTTTCTTTCACAATTAAACGAAATATTTTGAGGATCATGTACAACTGCAGTTTTTCATGATAGCACAGCAAAATAGTCCTCTATTACACTAATTATATATTTGGGAAATAGTTTTTATGTATTTGTAATGAAAAATGAGTTTATGTACCAGAGATGCCAAATTCTCAGTTTTAGTAATCTAGACAGAAAACATTCAGGAAACTCTCAATAATGACGAACAAGGTTCGATTTGTGATAAAAAAAGTCATTCACATTGATAATTAGAATAACATTTGATCAAACATTTCAATTTCTTTATATACTTTTTTATATGCAATGGCAAAATTTTAGCATATGCAAACAAAATGAAAAAATTGGTTTCATACTTTCTTTCACAATTAAACGAAATATTTTGAGGATCATGTACAACTGCAGTTTTTCATGATAGCACAGCAAAATAGTCCTCTATTACACTAATTATATATTTGGGAAATAGTTTTTATGTATAAAACATGAACAATTACAACAATTTTAGTTGATGTAAACAGATTGCGAATGCGAAAGTTTTTGCGATACTTTTGCAAAAAAGCCCTTTATTTCATTAATAATATGTTTGCAAAACAGCTTTTTTGTATATGATATGTAATAATTATAAAAATTTTAGTCAATGCAAATAGATTTCAAAAAGGAGAGAAAGATAACCATTACTTATCTCTTTCGTGATGCAGTGGAAATCCCCATTTGTGAGCGTCGATTTCAGAGTTGCGGAAAAACGAATTTCCAGTAATGACGAATCCTGGTCGAAAATGTAGGTCATTCTAAAATGCATTCTCCCCCCTATTTCCAGGTGATTGTGATTTTGTTAAAGTATGATATGGACATTGTGGAAAGCGATGAACAGAACGAGGCATCTCCTTAAGTAAACTACATGTAGACTTTTTTACACCCGAAGATGATTGGCTGATTGCAAAATATATACTGATGCTTCATTATTAAGAAAATATTTTGCACTAAAAAGCTTCTCGTAGTATTATTTTCCTAAGAAAGCGAAAGCTACAATAGAGTCTATATTTAAACCATTTAGAAATCCTCCCCACAAATTTCATAGACCCTTTCCGAAGATGGATTTTTGTTCTGCCAGAGTTGTGACCCTGAAAGAAACAGTTCCCAATATAATAAATATTTTGCTCACAATTACAATATATGTTACAAGTCCTATCTTTTGGGATTGCATTTCCACTTTTTGTCAGTGCATCCCCACTCCAATCACTAGGGGAAAATAATGCTTTAGCCAGTGTTTCATTAGTACAGGGCTAAAGTATACAATTACAACTTTTGTTATCCTCAAAGAATGATTATTTTAATGCTTTTTATTGCAATTTTGGATCAATATACATAGCAGTTTTCAAACAATTATTCCATTACCCCAAAATCCCCCTCCTTCGAAGCTATGCATATTTAAACCATTGCACATGCCTATGAGTTCTGCATAAAGATGAGGATACACAAATGTTCTGTAGCAAAGTAAAGAGTAAAAATATAGCTATATTTTCAAAATACTTTATGAAAAATTTGGTTTTCAATAACAATGACCAACATACCAAAATCTCCTTTCATGTTAGCAGCAACAATAGCTCCTTGAAACAATGGATATTTAGCAATAATGCGTTTAATAGATTCTTCAGCAGCTTTATTAGGGTCCATTCCTCTCTGCATATTCTCTACTGTATTATAACTGAAAATTAAAAAATGTTTAACAGACAAATCTGAATAATTAAACATAATCAGATATGATGACTAATCCAAATACACCTAATAAAAAATTTTTCAAAAGAAATACTGAAATAAAATTCTAAGAGTATTTGGGAATTTTTAGAAAGTTTATATACATTTTTACCTTTAATTTTACTATTTGTATATTCCTAAAATAAGACAAATTACTTTTAAAAATGTCATTCAATACCTCAGCATTAAAAAATACTCCAATTAAAATTTAGGCATTTTGCAATGAAAGTTATTAAAATATCAAATGATATTTAAAATTTTTGGTTGCCATAGTATAATTTTTGAATTCATTTACATGTGCAGTACAATTGTGATTTATGAAGGCTGTGTTTTATTTTATCTAATAGAAATATATAACTCACATGAGATTCACACTGTATTGTCACACTGTAATGCACCCGGCCACACGCTAAACTGCCATAAAGCCCTGGGTTGGCTGTGTGGTCTGGGCCTTCCACACTGTAATGCACATTCTATTCAAATTTTTAGACAATTTAATTATCAGCATATAGCCATGCGTGGAAACCTAGTATTTACACATTCACAAGAATCACTCTAGAAATAACCGGGAGCTATTTCTTGAACAAATACAAAATTCAAAACAAGCACTCAAACAAACAAATTCATATAACATTTAATGCTCATATCCCTTAAAAATGTCACATCTTATAAACAGACATTTCTACAAAATTCTAAATTAAACATTAACTTTTTGTAAGAAAAAAATTACATTTCATAAATAAATCAGTTCATAACTTAACTCTTTACATAACTGAAATATTAATTATCTTAAGTTAAATTTCAAAATATTAATATTAAATATCAAAGAAACTTTGTCTGCCATATACAAAGAGGAAAATTGGTGAATTTTTTTTACTGTATTCTCTTCATTTTTTTCATAAAATTATTTTGAAATAATAAAATTAAAATATTTTTCACAAATAAAAACAGTCACTGCAACAACCTATAACTTGTCAGTTGTCATTATGTCATGGATTGAATTTTAAGACAATAGATCTCACAAAGGATATGAGGATAATTGTGAACCTTCTGCTAACCTATATACCAACTAACTGTGGTGCCCACAGCTAGCAATCACTAACTATAGCAACCAGTTTTTATAGGAATCAGATTTTTAGTACATTCTGCATCTCCCCTGCATGGGTCGAAAACCCAGGCCGTCCGACTCATCCGAAGACATAGAGCAGCAAAAGTGAGCAGCCGGGCCCCTGCATGGGTGCAAAAGTTGCAAAGCAACAAATGTGGGTTGAAGTTTAGCATGAACAGGTCAAGTGGGTTCATTACAGAGTATAAAATATAACATAAAAATTGCATAAAAATCAGAGCAAGAGTCGCTAAAATAGATAAAACTGCAAATATTAAAATAGGGACCACTCCATCCCCAAGAGTTAAATTATAAGTAAAAATTGCAAAAAGACTGCCTTCTCCTTTCTGTTTCCTCCTTCCGGCACGGCCACCCTCTTTCTCAAAAAAGAAAAATAAGAGTGCATATTGCATCCTCTGACCGATAAGATAGAAACACCCCACAACGAAATGAAAATTTCTTCAATACAACTTATTACTCCCCTTCCCAGCAATAATCAGACAGGAGTCACTCAAACATCATGTTTTGAAGACTGTACATTCCTTTTCAGCAATGGGAAGAACCTACACTCAAGTTGAAAGAGATGAGAACTTCTTTTTAAGATATGTGCCACAGTACTTTTAAATGAAAAATATTAAATCTTGACATTAACTGTCAACTATGAGATAACTCACAGTTGTCAATCAGTCACTAGATGCTCACTAAAAGTTATCTCATAGTTAGCCGGTCAATTATAATGCCAACTCTCACCATTCTTATAGCAAATACATGCTAACTATATGAATTGAGCATCTGTGGCAAGTCCATCAAAAGCCTTGATGGGGGAGCAGATTCTGAGGCAGAGAATGTGAAGTAAAGAATGTGAAGTAAAGAATGTGCTTGTGAATGCAGCTGACTCCTCTGAGAAGTTAGTGTGTTAATGGTCTTGTTACTCCACACTTTGCAATACAATCTTGTTTAATTATTTGTTAATTATAGTAAATATGGCTTTCAAAAAATAGGGCAAAATATACAGCCAATTTGAAGCAGAAAGTCATTGCTTTCCATAATGAAAGTAACAAATGTGTTATTGCAAAGAGGTTCAAGGTGCACGGTCCCTGTGGATGCCTCCCCCACTGGGTTCCGGTCTAAATTGGGTGGCACTTCCCGGCCGTCCAAACAGATACCTTACATCTTTCTGGTAGGTCGGATGGTCTGGGTCGAAGAAGAAGAAGAAAGAGGTTCAAGGTGAGCAAACAACTTATTAGATATTGGGGAGGAATGCTGGAGATGAAACGGAATCCATTGAAACATGGGATCTGTACTATAATGAAGCAAATGAATATGAATTTCTGTGTCTTTATATGAAATTGTTGTCTTTATATGAAATTTCTGTGACCATTTTGAATCCAACAGCAAAGAATTAACGGGATTTTCAGATTAATCTGAACAATCTGTGATAAAATATTAAAATAAAATTTTAGAAATAATCAACCCTATGCAAAAAAGTTAAAATAAAATGAACATTTACAAATGCTGCAAGAAAATAATTGCATTCTGCTTAAAATGGATAAAGAATGCTGATAAAATTCATTTTAATAATTAAGAGAATTACAAATTTAAAAATCCTTAAAACTTGGATACAAGAATCTCAAACTCAAAATTCAATAACCATTTATTTAATATAAAACACTGTTCAAGACCAAATCATATAGGATCTAAAAACAATATTTTGAAAAAAATAGACTTGTTGATCTGCCTTATTACAACATATACTAGTTTTGATAACATATACTAATAAACTTTTGTGCTAAATATAATTATTATGTTAAAAATCTTAATAATTTTAAATTTTTAACTCAATTACAAAAATAAACGTGACAATTTTTTTCTCAGGTGTTTGCAAATTTTCAAGGAACTCTAGTTTAGAATCACTGCTCTAGCTTCTAGAGTAGCAGTTCTTAACTATTTTAAGTGCCAACCCCTTAAATTCTCCAAATGTACAATTTCCTAGACTTGTAACACTCTATGTAAAATCAATGGTAAATAATTTATTGATTAGTTATTGATTGATGGTTTGAATTTTTTTAAAAAATATGTATGACACCAGATTATTTACCTATATCAAATTTTACTGTAATAATTGTAAGAATAATATAAATTTATTTAGATATATAGAAAGAGAATTAAGAATAAGTGTATTTTTTAACATTATATAAAATAATCATACAGTTTAATCGAAATTTAAGATTCATAAAACTTTAAAATCCCAATATACATAAAAATCATAAATTCTTAATGACTTTTATGCTACTGCTTACTTTTAATTATTTTTTAAATAGGGCTTTTGTTCCTTGCGTTTGTGCGAAATAGCTATATGTGAGTCATCCCTCACATTTACAAGATTTCTTGACTTCATTTAGGTATTTAACAGAAAAGAAATTCCCATCTCACACAAGTATGTTGTAGCAAATGGAACAAGACTAAGCACTGTTCTACTCAGGGCCCTATTTATGCATAAACTACATAAGCTACAGCTTAGGGACCTCACATTCCAAAAAGTCTCACATGGCTTCTTTTCATTAAAAAAAATCCGACTGGTAAATGATCTCTCTCTTGAGCCATTGGATGTTAACAGTCTAAAGAAGATAAAGAATGAATATTGCACGATAAATTTCAATCAAACATAAAATTTTGACTTTTCCAAGTTCTACAGATACGTTTTGAAATTTTTCAGGTTTAAAAGCTAACAGAACAAAAAAAATTTAGAATATATGCACAGCATACAGTGGCATAGCAAAATTTTTGGTATCCCGGAGAAAATAATTTCAGGGCACCCTTTCCCATAATACATATAGTCTTTGACATTAAATCAAAAATATGTTTATCACAAGAGGTGCCCACTTCTCATTCAGCACCCTGGTATGACTGCTCTGTCCCACTTCATGGTGGTATGCAACTGATAATATATAATACTTTAAACTTCCATAGTTTATTTTACTATTAGTTTAACTTGATTTGTATAGAACAGAGTTGTCCAACCTTTTTGTGCAAGGGGCCACATAAAAATTTTTCATGGAACTCGTGGACCAACGAGATGTACAGTTTTTTTTTGGGGGGGGGGGATACATTGCATTAATATATCTGTACAAGAAATTTTGAGGTGTTATCAAAAATTTAGGCAGGTGTTGAGGGGAGAGTGTTAAGGGGGTGTAAATAAATCCCTGGCTGCGAATTCCGTAAAAAAAAATTAACAAAAGTAAACACATAAGAATTGGGTCGTAAAATTAGAGATTAAAATTTTCCACACTAATTTATTACCTTATTTCTTTTTTTTACACCCAAACGCAGAGTTAATGTGAGATCTAGCATTGCTTTTGCTTACACAAGTAGTTGATGTCTGCCTGTACACTTGACGTAGCAATGAGCAGAATTCTGGTAAGATGTTCGTCTGTCAGAAGGGACCTTGATTTTGTTTTTATGGCTTTCATACTTGAAAATAGCTGCTTGCAGCAATATGTACTACCAAATGTACTACTATATGTACCAAACAGTACAATGAATCGAAGGGCATGTTTTAAGACATTTGAATAAACATTTGAGGGAACATATTTTTGTAAAATGTTAACAAATCATGCTCAATGAAAGCTCTCTTCGTGTTAGTGTCATTTTTGATATCAACTAGTTCCATCTCCAACATGTCAAGAGCATCAGTAGCATCGGTTCCAAATGGATCTGAAAACATTTCACCACAGTGTGCCCTGAAATCCGAAAATCTTTTTGTGAATTCATCATTGAGTTTATCAATCAGTTCGGAGTACGTTTTATGGTTTAGTCTCAGACAGCCTTGTTGATAGAGTAGTAAAATGGACAACTTTTTTCACAATGAACTGTTTCTGAAATAACCTTAATATTTTCATGAACGCTTGGACATACTTGTACAGTTTGTGAACAAGTTGATTCCTTCCTTGTATTTTCACATTTATGTCTGCAAGGTATTTAGTGATATCTACTAAGAATGCCAAGTCATTCAACCATTCATCGTCATCCATGAAACTTGCATCTTTTGTTGTAATGAAGGTCTTTATTTCTTCAAGCAGTGTCCAGAATCTCTCCAGTGTTGCCACCCTACTCAACCAGTGAACATGGCTGAAGTAAATTACATCGTCATTGACTGATCCTAGTTTTGTAAGAAAAGCTTTGAACTGTCAGTGATTGAGACCCTAGGCCCTTGGAGACAGCAGTGCGGACCTGGCCTACCTCTCGGTTTTTACAGGTTTAGTTCCGCATCCCTGAGGACTTACAGACCCACATGTTTAACGTGATTGTACTCCGTGTTAACACTGCGGCAGTTTTCTGGCAGCAGAGGGAATCGAACCCGAGTCTACTGAGTGCAACTACCGTGCGCCTGAGCCCCTTATAAAATTGATTGTAGAAACAACCTTTTCCATTATGTGTTGCAAATCCATAGTCTTTGCACACAGTTGCTCGTGGTGAATGATGCAGTGGCATATAATGACATCATTGGGCACTGATTTCAGCATTAGGTTTGCAAATCCATTATGCTTATCTGTCATTACTGGGGTGACATCTGTTGTAATTCCACGAACTTTATCCTCTGGAAGACTAAATTTAAGTAGGACAAGTTTTGCCTCATTGAAGATATATTTTTCAGTTGTTGTGCATTTCAGTGGACGTAAGTCCAATAGCTCTTCAATGATTTCAAAAGTTACAGTGACTCCCCGAACATAAATTGCCAGTTGTGCCATTTCGCTTATATCAGTACTTTCATCAAGCGCTAAGCTGTAAAACTGGCAGGATTTGAGTCTTTTAATTAAAGAATCTTCAATATTGGTTTCTAAATCATCTACTCTCCCAGCAACTGTCTGGTGTGAAAGACTCATTTTCTTTACTATCGACTTTTTATCTGGACATGCTACAGATGTAAATATGCTTAACCAGTTTTTACAAATTCCCCATCAGATAAAGGTTTGCCTTTCTTGGCAATTTCTTTGGCAATCAAATAAATGATCTTGGTAGCTGCCTCAGAATTTAGGTTTGCAGCTTGATTGTTGCCCAATAATACTGTTTTTCAGAGAGTTCACTCTATCAATTCTTACCTGGTCTGTGAGGTGGTCATATTTGCTGGAATGCTTCAAAGAATGTCTCTTGATATTATATTCTTTTATAACAGTGATGCTCCCTTGGCACATAAGACACAATATGCCCCAGTTACGGTCAATAACAAAAAATTATTGGTCCAAGCACCTTTAAAAGCTCTATATTCAGAATCAATTTTCCTTTTCTTGCATGTATTCATTGGATCTGCCATCTTTGGTCTGATGTATTTTAGCAAAAGCTTCTCCGGAATACAAAGAAACACACTGACGTTTAACTAGCACAAGCAAGGTACTTCTGTGACAAAAACTTTCTATTGAAAAGACAATTTCCCGATTAAAAGCTAATGTGGAATCGTCATGTGAATTCTGCGTGGAACAGGTGGATAGTCGACACCTGATTGGCTGGAGAAAACAATGCTACCGATGACTGTGGCATCCTTATCGCCTCCCCCGCTTCTCCTCAACATTTCTCTGGACAATTTGTTTACCCACTTGTGATAGGGAAAAGGGTTGCCATACTGTTTCTGCAGTTTCTCCTTACTTCTGAAGAATTTATTTTTCTACATTTCTCTTTTTTTAATCCTCCATTTAAAATAAAATCCAAACAGTAGTACGCGGGCCGGATTCAAACCTTCGGTGGGCCGGATTGTGGCCCTCAGTCCATATGTTGAACAACCTGATATAGAAAAATACTTTTTAGCATTTTTAATGCAGACTCTATGTTCCATGATCATAAAAAGCTTTTTGACTGTATGGCCCTTACAGTTTAATACCAATAAAATTTTATGACTTATTTTTTACTTTTAATTTGACTAAACTTTTATGGCTTTTACTTTTTGCTGGGGACCTCCTTTATACCATCGATTAGGACCCTTATGCAATAAATCTAGGTCTGGCACTATTTGCTAATTGTGGAAATCATTTCACCTGAGCATACCAGAAATCTTCTACTTTCCTCATTTGGAACTCTGAATCCAGTTATTTGTTCGCAAATCAATGACATCATATTTTATTACAATACTGTTGTTTATAGAATTGGGGTAAAAAATAAATAAATCTAATCTCCATCTATCAATTACTTCAATATTTCAAATACATCCATAAAAAGAGTCACTAAATTAATGCAAATGTGCAATTTTCTATGAAACTGCACTGAACTCATTTTTTAAGAAATTCTCATCAAGCAACAAGAAATTTGTCAAATTATATTTTGCTATACATTTTATCTAAACTGAAAGTTTACAGATAAAAGCAGCCAACTTTTATCTGTCCATAATTGTGTTCTGCAACTCTTACAAATTTCATTTGTTTTCTAGATTAAATGAAGATTTGCACACTGGCATACATGCTAAAATATAATATAATTTTTGTTTTTGTAAAATATTTTACTGAAATATTTACACTGATATTTTGAATTATATTTATAATAGGTGTGTTTCGATATCTAACACCGATTATCAGTTTCACTGATATACAGTACAACCTCAAAAATCCGGATATCCAAAATCTGGAAATCTCCAAAATCTGGATGTTTTCCAAATTTTCCAAAACATTGCTAGCTTAATGGGTAGGTAGTGAGGCCAAGGCTACATAAGTCTGCCGGAATGTGTGCATCTGCATGAAAGAGAATTCCATATACACACACAATACTGGTAGTTAATTAGATGTTAATTAAGGACGGCATCACTTAGTGGTCAATGCACCTATAAAGAGTGAGTGGTTTGTTTCTTTTTCATTTGCTTAGAAAAATGATTGCAAGAAAAAGTGAAGCTAGAATATGTTTTATTTTAGGATCATTCTTTTATTATGAATCCTGGTAGAGCATATAAATTATATAACATGATTTTGAATATTTACAAAGATGGCCGGTTATAAATAACACATGAAATAACTTCATAAGTAAAACAGTTCTAAATTTTTCGTATGTAATATCAATCTAATTGATATCGGTATTTGGTATCAAATCAATATCAGATATTCGGTATTGGTTTTGTAACATCCTTAATGTATAATATATAATTGATTACTTGTAGATTCCTGAAATTAATTAATAGTTTTCATCTTGATATCTTTTACCCACAAAAATGGATTCTCACATCCCAGGGTATCTGCACCCCTGGTTCAGAACAACTGTTCTAGAGACTAAACTCATAAATTGTAATTATTGAGATGCTGATAATAGGTTTAAGTAAATTTAACTATCAATGAACAAATGAAGATTAAAATATATACTTTAATTTTTCTTAAATAAACATTAAATATGCAGTTACCTAGGAACAAAGCGCATCATAACATCACCATCACCTGTAGCAGCTGCACCTCCAATATCTTGATCTACATAAGCACCAGAACCAGGTATTGGCGAATCACCAACTCTTCTGAAATTAAACCACAAGAAAAACTGTTAATAAAGTAGACTATAGTTATTAAATATTTCTACAATTCATAATGAGAAATATATTCACAGGGTAAGTAATACCCCTACTAGTAAAAAGCAATATGATAGCACATGCAACTTTGTACATTTAATAAACGTTTTAAAGAACCTAATCATTTTTGTTTAAATATATTGAAAATATAGGCATCAAGTATGCAGTTTTGGTAATAAAATTCAACACTGTCAAAATGCATTATTTTAAATCAGAAAGCTGAGCATAGACATTTTTAAATACCAAAACATTCTAAGTAACTGTATATGTATTGTAAACTAATTTAGTTGTTTCTTTAACTTCCAAAATAATACTATTCTTAAAAAATTTATGTTGGCAACAATATCATTGCCAATATACACTTCTAAATTACTACATAATATCTTTCACAGTGAGGAAACAAACAAAAATATAAGATAAAACTAAAAAAAAATAAGAACTGTATTATACATAAAAATAATTTAAACAAATTGAAACAAAATGTTAAATTTTCATATTTTAATAACAAGCCTCTTTGGAAACTACTTTCTTTCACAACTACATTTGGCAAGCAAACCTGAATTGCACAGGGAGATAGACCATCTAGGACCATTATACTCTTTTTCCTAATTTTGATTATATTAATTAAGCATTATTGCAGATTAGAACAGTGATAACTCTACATCTTATTTATTTTCTGCATACTAAATTGCAGAGTTACAAAGGAGTGATTATTTAGAAGTGCAATATGAAAAAAAAACAGTACAGATTTACAGATCAGCTTTTTTTTTTCAATTTTCAAAATTTGAAATATATCCTATTTTAAATCTTAGCATATAATGGTAGTGTAAAATACAGAAAGAAATAGCAAATATATCTTTTTGTCATGTAATTTTAGCTCTACCAGCCATGTTGCATCAAATTACTAAGTTTTAAACCTAGATCCATGGTACATCTGCTGCTTAATCTATATTTGGATCATATTTAGACATTTTGATAAAATCAAATTAAGAGGATGGCATTCACTATATAAGGAGTGATTTTGGATTATATATTCAATATATTCAAAAGTGCTGTAAATATTGTTAATAAATCCTAACCAATCATACAGAGTGTTTACAAATGAAGTATACAACTATAACTTGCATTTGCACTGAAACTACTACAGATAAGAACTCATTATAATTTTTATGATATGCAGCAACTGTGAAAGTTAGTTTTTACATGGTTACTACACCTCCACATGCCCTCTTTTAGTTGCTTGGTGGATGTCTAAACAATAATCTCATTCAACTCATGTATACTGCTGAATGTCAGATATCACATGAAAGAATGCTGAATATATGCATTCCTTGAGCTTAATAAGAATTGTCACCTTTTTCTTGTAGACAATGCATTTAATAAAGCTTCAAAGAAGTTACACGAGGTAATATCAGAAGAATGGAGTAGTCATTCTATCAGAGACCCAGGCCCAATATAATGCCATGGAAAATGTTGGTCTAAACAAATGTGAATATCTAATGCCCTAGGGCCTGTGAGCCAGATCCAGCCAACTGGCAGATATGCATATAAAGTTACATAAAATAAATAGTAATTCATAGTTCTATATTTTATTATTATTACTTTTATTTATAAAACAGTTCAGTAGATGAATGTGACCAGCTATTGGCATTGCTGCTGACCCATGAGAAGTAAAAGGTTGCCAACACATGCTCTACATTATAGCAATTAAAGGCATTGCAGCAAAAAAGAGCAAGCTCCAATGTTTGTAATTTGGTGGAATTTGAAAAAAAAAAAATGCAGAAATTAAATGGGTTTTTTTACTTTGCTTTGCCTATTACATATGGGTAATTAGTGATGCATGTATAGCAACATATATTAATAACAAATATTTAAACCTGTCAAAGACAGGGAAACTAACACACTTAAAAAGCTAAGTTGTAACTTTATTAGTAAGCTTCATTTTATTCAATAACATTTGGTGCTTAGAGTTGAAAATAATCATCTCAATTGAAAACATACTGTGGTGGTGGTACATCACATTGTATGAATATCCCTACAAGATTCACATGCATTGATCTGCACAGTCCAGTGGACTTCAAAAGCTCAGCAAAGCAACTGTGTTGAACTTTCTTGCTTTCACTCTTGTTATGCTCACACGTTTCAGTGAACATAGTTTTTTTTAATTTGTTCATTGGTTGAGTCTATATAACCTATATTTTATGTTCTAAAGCTGGGGTTCATGTTCTGCACTAGTAAAGTTTTTTCCTATACAATTATTGTGCATATGTAATTTATGAGATTATGCATTTTAGAATGCCCTGGATTTCAAAAAGGATATTATTTTAGATGAACCCTAATGGAATAAATAACTAAAACCTTATATAAAAATGCAATTTAAGTCACAAAAGCAGTTTTAAAGAATGAAGTTTGACTTCAGACTGCAGTACAGTAATTTTAAGTATGCAAAACAATATTTCAAATACATTAGTGTGAGCAGAGCTCTTTTTGAGAGAGATGCAGCACACCCACAACCTTTCTTTTTTTATACTTTTATTAAATTTATATAAAGTTTTAAAATTCTATACATTTAATATAAAATATTTCTTTTTATATGACAATTTGACCTTGAAGCAATTACAAACCCCATCAGAATCTAACACATTACTATGATTATATTAATGCCATAAGCATTTAAAGAATTGGAACATTCCTTACAAAAGAAAATGTTAACTCTAAAGAGTGTGTTACCATATATTTCATTTAATTTATTTTACTGTTTTTATTATATATATATATATATATATATATATATACATTTGTGTGTGTGTGTGTATTATAAAGATAAGATGTTTGGGACAGTTTTTTCATAGAGATGAAAGCGAGAGTCTTGTGAACTATTTTGTGACATGTACATGCAATATGATTTGTCTAAACCAGAAGTGTAAATGCCTGCTACTAAGTTTGTAAAAGCAAACAAAAATATCCTACTGTCCGAAATAAAAATAGTAATGCTGATGATCAGTGGTACCATGATTTTATGAAAAGAAATTATAAATTGCTTTTTCAAAGGAAAGCATCAAGTTGCAAGTTTAGCAACAGTTGAAAATTTTAACAAACCGAAGTATCAAACAATATTATCCAGATATCCTTTTCTTTCTAAATATATGTATAATGCATATGAAATAGTACAGGTACCAGGAAAAGTTGTTGCTCCAAAAGGTGTATGGCAAACTGGCAGTATGACCTCTAGCACACAAGATAAATGCATTAACTATCATGAGCTGTACTGCTACAGGAATTTCTACCCTATCCCTGATGATTATTTTCTCATAAGTTCATTTTACAAGTTAACTGTTCAAAGATGTTCATGCCGGAACTTTTGGGGCTATACATGTTAGTGGTTGGTTGAATGGCGAGAAGTTTGTTGAATTTTATTCTCTGCACAAAAGGTTCAAAATATAAACCAAGTCCTGCTGCTCATGAAAAATCATAAAAGTCATGTGAATACTGAAGCAATCACTCTGACCAAGAAAGTGAAAAAATTGGTATAATGCTACTGAGCTTTCCTTTACATTCCAACCACAAATTGCAGTTATTAGATAGAGGTGCATTTGGAAATTTTATAAAATATCACATTTTGTATATCCTTTTATAAAGTATCATCAGTAACTTGGAATTGGAAATTACTAAAGGCAAGGTAGTCATGTATTTTGTTAAAAGCTAATTATTTATATCTGCAAATATTTCTTACAATCATTTAGCAAAGTATAATGCTAATTGCATGATTAATTGAGTGTGTTCAATGATTCAAGACCTGCAAAAGTAAACTCCTTATCCCCAGAAAAAACAATATTTTCACTCACATTTTCTAGTTTATCATTGAAAGAAAAGTTCATTTGTGCTTTATGTTCATTTATTTTTTTAACATCATGACATATAAAAGATAATCCGGTGATATCTAAAATTAAATTGGTTGAACCAAAATCTATTTAACATTACAATTGCTAAACAATATGACTGCAATAACCCACCAATTTATTTGTGTGCTGCCTGACCTTACCTGAAATTCAAATTGATTAATAGACAACATTATCTCTACTTACACAATGAACAGACATTAGTTTGATCAAACTAAATTTTATTAATATTATTATTCCTACTAAATTCCAGCATTGATTAAATTCATCATTAATATTCTGTATTTTACTAATCATCATTTTAACGTATTATTATTAGATTATGTTGCATAAAAACGAATATGATACAGTGAGATCATTCTTACTGACTTATAGTCAGACTTACTAATTTCCTCAAACATATATAAAAACTGTTACCCTGTTCTCTTGAGCACTTCACAATTGACTTTTAACTAAACTTATTTACTATATCACAAGTGCACTTCATATCTTTAAGAGCACTTCAACAGACACACCATGACTGACTGCATTCACATTTTTCAAAGGGCACTCTACTTTTGTTATAATCAAACATTTTTAATTGAATTCCACAATCAAGGCCAAATGCCGATGTCGAAGAAGGAAGTCAAAGATGAAGTGCATCACATCATCATGTCAACTCTAAAATCAAAGTCCAGATGAATATTAACTCTTTGAATTCTTATGTAGATGGATACTCTGGGGTTCCCCCTACTTTCATTAGCTCTCTGTGATCTGCTTATCCATTGGCTCCAGTCATCTGGGTGGAGCTTAAGGTAGGGCTTCATTGGAGAATCTCCTATAGCTCCTACAGCCTTGCTTGAGTCCTCAAAACTCATGTGTCATGAGGTGATCATTAAATTTCTTGGCCATAAATGACTGTCTATCCCATAATAAAAACTGGCGTCTTCATGTCTGAGGCTGGTGCCACTGTCACTTTTGCTACTTTTAGACCCTGTAATGCCTTCTATTACCACTATATCACAAACATTTTAAAGCATAGAGATTACAAAGCAATAAGCATAAGATATAAAGTACATATTAACATATTGCTTTGCATAGGCAACCTGTGTATTCAACAGAGATTTGTCAAAAAGTATCAAAGTACAGGCATACTACCATTTCAAAATGGAAAGAATGCATACAATAGTTGAGTCATTTCATGGAATATGGTCATTATTACTCATGAACACATGCTATAGAGAGATAATGACTAATTATTTCTTCTTATGGATGCGCAAAAGCAGAACATGTGATCCTGGTATCTCTTAATTTCAATATTGCCTTATATGATAAAGAATTCACTTCTGCAGTTATTTAATGATAAAATACACTACTAATCATACTCTGTTAAAACTGCAACTTGTGAAAATCAAATGAACACAGAAAGTAAGTGTTCTATAGATAAATACAAAATTATAAAATGTTCCACTGTCAAAATGTTTGGGAACTGCTAACTTAAAAGATCTAAAGGCATATAAAAAATGGATATATTTAGGGATCTCATAAAAATAATAAAATAAAATTTTTATACAGATTTTTAAATACTGAAGGTATATGTTTACATAATAGGATCATGTATAAAAGCAAAAAATTGCTCAGTTGGTCATCCCATCACCAAAAGTTTCACAGTTTATTCACATTCCAACATTGGCCGGCCATCCAAATTGCTGCTCTAAGTCTACGGACGAGTCGGGTGGTCTGGGCTTTCGACATTCCAACATTGGGTAGAAAATGGCATGCCAGAAATGCATAAAAGTCCTTAAAGCAAGGATTTAAAAATATTTACTAGTAGAAGATATTTATAATTTTTGTCCAAACCAATTCTAATGTATGATATTATTTTAGCCATGTCCATATAAACAAAAGCTGATATGCTCCAGATTATTGAAGCAATTTCTGCCTTAATAGGACACTGCACAAAAGCAAGAAATTGCACACTCAATCATCTTTTCTTCACTTGTGGTCTGCAACATGGAGTCCACTTATGTAACATGGAGTACCAATATGAACCACTATGGTCTCAGAGCTAATACTGTATAATTCCCAAATTAGCACTTATTGAAGTATTTAGTGAAAGTACATAATATATATATTCTCACAGTAGCAGTTTTGTTTGTTATGATGAAATATTCAAATTATTTTTCATTCTCTATGTGCCCCTCATTTTAAAAGCAAATGACAACAAATACATTGAATATGAAATACACTTAAATAAAACATCACATTTTACCCAGGTATCTTGTGATTGGCACCATTACTAGATGTCCCAGCTGCAATTCTATGGTTTTTGTCAATAACTATCATACCAATTGTATCATGATTGTATAAACTAAACATTCCACTATTTTGAGGGCTATTTTCTAAAGATGTGTTAACACTCCTGTTAATACTGACACTTTTATAAGGTCCACATGATGATCTAGGATTAGGTATCACATTCTGAAATCAAAACAAAATGTCATTATACTATGAAAATTGTTTATACTGTATAAAAATTACAAACATGTTATAAAATTAAAGTTTATATAAGAAAATCATTACAGTAAAAGATTAGTAATCATTAATTTGGAGTCTGCTGACATCAATGCATAGATTACACTAAATCAGTGGTACACAAACCTTTTCACTCAAAAAAAAAAAAAATTAAACATATTTGCTTATGGAATTAACACATGTAAGTATAGTATTAACCAGTTTCTTTTTGTGACCTAAAACAATTGCATAATGATCATCCAAATTTGGGTTACAACCCAGTGGTTTTGAATTAATGTTTTATTGCTATTAATAATAGCTAGAACAAAGCATTAAAATTACAAATTTTGTAGTAGATATGATACATATATTATATGAATAGCCAAATGAAAGAAAGAGCAAAATTTGGATTTTATTACTATGTTTGTTAAACTCCTACACTAAAGCACATAGAACTACTTAACTTTCTTCACTTATATCACTATGAGATTCATTCATCAATTGTTACATTTTACTTTCTGAAATATATTTTACTCTTCTTGACATGATTATTGCAATTCTTCTAACAAAATACTTACAAGCTCATATGCACTCCCTCTGAAAACCAGTGATAAGAATTTTCAGCCTAATCCATTTCTAAATGTACCACCATAATTGTGTCATATCTATCATCACACTATCATCATTAAAATAAATGCAGAATAACTGTCATGAAAGAAACCAATATCTCAGTCAACATGCCTTTTAAATCAGAAGCACCACAATAGTTCGCATGTGTGTTTGTTTATACAATCAACTTAGTTAGCCTTCTCATGAAAAACAAAAACTGAAGCTAAAATGTGAAGGTCAATGATTCAAGTAACTAGCTTTGAAAAAAACTATGGGATTCTAATATCATCTAGTGCAGTGGTCGGAAGTAGTGTGCTACAAGTAACGAAACTACAGTAGTCACTACTTTTTCTCGTAGTTTGTAGTGTAGTGCACTACTTTTAAAAATAAGTAGTGTAGCGAGTAAAGCGATACAATAAATCAGTAGTTTGTATTGAGTTTTGACGTTACTTTTAATGTTACTTCAGTAAACAAACAAGGTACCATTCTACATATCATCTGATCAATTCTTCTTCCTTTGTATGAAATTTGATGTTCTGTGCAATGATGTACGATTTGTAAAGTGCCAAGTGCTTTGGAATAAATCAGAAATGTCAGTTGTTTTAGCTAACAAGATATCTTCAGAGCTAAGAGCTTGTCTCATAATACCAAATAAGACGAGATGGAACTCAACTTCTGCCGTCGAGCACATATTCTGGTTCCTTACAGAGAACGAGAAAAAACTATACCAGATTTTTGATGCTGCAGAGTTAAGAAGGCCATTGCCTCATGAAGTTGAATTTTTATATGGATATATTCAGATGTGTTATGTCCCAAAAGATAATGCTTATCAGATTTCAATTTTGAGTTGCAAATTCTACTAAAATGAACAAACATGTTTAAATAAATAGTTTTTACTTTTATTTTATTTTATACTTTTGTTTTATTACTTTCCTTATATACATAGTATAATGTATAAGAAAAGTATTGTGACAGGTCGAAAATTTGAATTCAAGTTTTCGACGGGAGAGCACGTTTCAAGCATCCCTGATCATGAATCAAACAGTTTTGAGGTGATGTCTGTGTCTGTCTATGTGTGAGTGTGTCAGTGACTCTGTGGAGACAATATCTCACAAACGAAAGGAGCGATTCAAATGAAATTTGGTACAAAAATTACAATCCGTGAATACTGGAAACCTATTGTTTTTAAACATAATAGAATGTTTAGAAACCCCCTAAATTTTCAAATGAAATTTTTAAAAAATCATCAAAAATCAAAACCTTTAATAAAGTTATGCAAATAGACATTTCTTACACAATTTTTCCTTGGAAAACGATTGACAAACTTTAGAACGCTAACATGAACTGTTCTCGAGATATTGCACATTTTTCAAATAAATTTATCAAAAAGTCCCATAAATTAAAAAAAATATTAACTGTTGAGATACATGTTCACTTTTCATATGTAATATCATACAATGAATTTGGTGACATCATTTTCATGGATCTAGCTCATTCCATTCATGAGAAAAATTACTTTGAGTAATACTTTCGTATTTCAAAGCCAATAGTCAATTATCTGCTATAAGAATAACTTATTTCTCTATCCATAATGCTTGGTGAAATTTTGGCGACTTTTTAAATGTTGCTAAATTAAAGAAAATCTCGCGAGATGGATAAAAGTGATGCTAAATCAATGAAAATGATGACTAATTGATGAAAATTCAATATCTTGGAAAGAATATAAGTATCTACTATAAGAATAACCTATTTTTTTTTTACTGTAAAAGTAGTAAGTTCATTGCATTATATAAGGAAAGTCATTTGCTGCCCACATCAGATTTTTTTATTGCTTTCACAAGTGAGTAAAAGCATAAAGATTGGTAAGGTAAGTTGATCAGTAAATTTTACTTATTCAGAATAAGTATGTTAAATTACTAAAGTATACCCATATCCTCAACTTTTTGTGTAAATTGAAGCTATGGCAAGATTCATCTTATCAAGTAGTTATGTAGTGACTACATTTTAAAAGTAGTTTATAGTTATTACTTTCTTAAAAAAGTAATAAGTTGTAGTTGTAGTTAACTACATTTGTCATAAAGTAGTTGTAGTTGACTACAAAAATAAAGTAGTTTTTCCAACCACTGATCTAGTGTTATTAAAAATATTAATAAAATATCTCAAATCAATATTGCACATTAGCATCACTGAGCTCTAGCAGCTGCCCGCATCTTGAAGTGAAATGCATCCATGGCCCAAAAAATGGAGAATCTTTCCATTATGTATATGATAGTAGTCCTGAACAGGTTAATAGTACAAATGTCCATAGGCACTATGATTCTATCATTAACATGAATCTGGGATGCTAAAGAATTATGCCCCTATTATATGATGAACATTTTGTACAGAAAACACATTGACACAGCACTTTTGCACAGAAAACTTTGAAACAGAATATTAAGTCTGGCCCAAAATGCTTTATAAAATTTTGCTGCATGAAGGTGCTATCCTAAATCGACCAATGAGGCTTGTTAAAAATGTCACATGGTTTCATAGGGATGGCTGACTCAAAATAATGGTTAACTGATCAAGTAGATATTGAAAAAAAATTTCAGAGTTTGTTATGAATACAATTATGAATTGATAAACTCATGTCTGAAAGGTAGTAAAATCAACAGTCTTTTATTTTCTCTCTGATGCTTTTCACCACCAAGTTATGTTACTAATTTCTAGACACTATCATTATATATTGTATTCAATAATAATTTGATTATTTCTACTGAAAATATAAAAAAATATGTTTTGTAATTAATTTCTTGTGTTATTAATCATACTGAAATTTGGGTTTCGCATTTTATTGTTAAAGGGGATTTATAAAAATATTTTTTTTTTCTTTTTAGCATTGGCATTTTATTCTATAATCTTTTAAATCAGTAATATATTTTTATACAATTTTTATTTATTTTTAAGATGTTGATCACAAAAATAGTCATTTTGCCAATAAAAGAGTATTAAAAAACAAAAATTTATAATGTATCAATCTCTCTTTTCATACATTTTTAAATAACTAAACTTAATGGATCATTAAATGTAGTTTGTAGTGCAGCAGACAGATATGAAGGACAGTTTTAGTTTATCCTGATGTACCTAATTACAAACATCTCTTCTTTTCAATCAATTAGACAAAAATCTTACAGTGACATTATGATTGCCAATCAAAATCTTCGAATATTTTATTATTTATGGTACAATTGATCTTATTTAATGGATGTTTCCAGACCTTTAGAAAACAGAAAAATTATATAATATAAAGTAACAAAACATCTAGCAAACATCTATTTTTTCAATCAATTAGACAAACATCATAGTGACATTATGATTGTCATTCAAAATCTTGGAATATTTTATTATTTATGGTACTATTGATCTTTTTCAATGGATATTTACAGACCTTTAGATAACAGAAATATTATATAATAAGAAGTAACAAATTGCTATCCAATTTAAGTGTTTGATAATTAGAAAATTAATATTGAGTTTTATACAAGAATATAATTGGAATTCTATTATATGTTCTTCCTTTTAATTCCAAATGTAAAAACTTGTACAATAATACATTTAAGTATGGAAACTCATTTTATTTTATATCTTATGCTAGCTATAAAGATGTTTTTATAAACTGAAAATATTTACATAATACTATTAATTTAATTTATAGATATTTACATATTGGGTGAAATAAATGTCTCGTGTAACAGTTTTGTTGACAATGCCTACTATTTAGGCAATGCTCAACAACTTTGCAATTGGCTGCTTTTGTTTATTTACCTTGCTTTGTTCCAGAATTAGTTATCCCAACATTTTAAAATCTCCAGTAGGAGCACTGCAAATGCTTTTATTCAATCGTATAGTCATTTAACTACAGACAGAACTAATATGTTACGAAAGAAATACATGCTTATCTTTCTCCCAAAGTGAGCCTAGTCAGAGTCCGAAGTCTTACAGTAACGAAACAGTAACCAGTAACAGTACCCAGTAACGAAACATAAATTTCCAATGCAGAGTATGCTCTGAAAACAAGAGAAGTTCCCAAAATAGGGAAAGTGCTAGTAAGTAAATTGCTTGCTTATGAAAATAGTGACTATGGATCATATCATATACTTTACTTATATGTCTGAGAGTATAATTTTTCTTTAAATCAATTATTTATTAATGTTAAAGATATAAAACACTCATTTTATATATGGGCACAAGTTACTAATCTTTTTATTCCTCATTATATCATACTTAGCAATGATCATGAAAACAATATATAATCACATTAATATTCATCATCATAATACACTCTGATGCAAAAATATATGTGCACCCATAAAAAATTGAGCTACACCCATGAAACTCGGCATGAAAATGTTGGTTCAAAAGTTACACAATGATCAAATTGTCAGTGCCAATGATGTTATAGGGCTAATGCAACACACATGAGAATGACACATTGTGCAGCATTTAAATTGACCAGTGTTCTCACTCACAGGCAACTGGAACTGGATATTCTGATTTGATACTGCAAGTTGTGTATAAAAATAATTTGAGATGTACTCAACAGCACTAAAAATAATTGTCAGATTTAGAGAGAAGTCACATCATAGGCCTAAGGGAAGCTGGTAGATCCTACAGATGTGTTATTTGCCATTTTGTTCAGAGTGATATAGTACTTGCTCAGTGTTGGCAACAGTGAAGGCATACACAACTATCATAGAGGCTCAGGATACCCCAGACAGAAAGACAACTGCTCGAGCGGATCATGCAGTCAGGAAAGGAGCCACGTCCACACCAATGGCGTTGCTTTCAGTGATTTGATGGCATTTGTTATCAGTGATTTGCTGCATCCTATATATTAAAGAATACTATTTGAAGATGACTGGCAGAAGGTGGGATCAGGTGTTAATTTCCATTGAGGCACCTACCACTGACTCCTCAACATAGGCAGATCCATCTGGATTGGTGCCGAGCTTGGTCAGACTGGACAGTACCCAATTGGAGGCAAGT
The DNA here is from genome assembly GCA_951213105.1 of Amaurobius ferox. Lineage (NCBI taxonomy): Eukaryota > Metazoa > Arthropoda > Arachnida > Araneae > Amaurobiidae > Amaurobius > Amaurobius ferox. The sequence continues at coordinate 120,389,846 of OX578133.1, read as the reverse complement.
TGTCTTTAGAAATGAATCTTGCTTCTCTCCCAGTACTGATAACCCGCATATATATGTATGGAGGAGGACTGGCCAGCATTCTGATCCCACATTTGTTGTCGAGCAGCACACAGCCATCTAACATAAGTGTAACAGTCTGGGGAGCCACCTCAGAGGACAGTCAATCTCCTCTACTTGTGCTCCAAGCCACTCTGATGGCTTACTTGCATGTTGACAACATTATGCAGCCAATTGTTCTGCCTATGCTGCCAAGCTGCCCAGATTCCATTCACCAACAAAACAATGCTAGACCATATACTGCACGACTTTCTCAAGAATATCTTTGAGGATTTAATACCTGCCTATGGTCATCCAGGTCCCCAGACCTATCACCAATCGAATACGTTTGAGACATGCTGGGATGGCAATTAAGGCCTTCTTAGAATACCACTGAATTAACTGACCAATTGCAAGATTTGTGGCAGAGTCTTTGGCAAAAACAACTTAATTGACTCTATGCTGTACTGAATATCAGCTTGTATAGCTGCCAGGAAAGGATTTACCACCTACTAAAATGTCATCATCTTGTTGCCACAATTTCTTAATAAAATGCTTATTTGCTCCCAAATTCTAATTATTTGCACATCTTTTCAAGCAATACATACCTACATGCCGAGTTTTGTGGCTGTAGCTCAATTTTTTATAGGTGCATATATTTTTTTGCAACAGAGTGTATTTATAATATTCATATTCATATATCAAGCATAGCAATTTTGTTGGAAAAAACGTGAGTAAACAATCACAATTCATGATTCTGCTGAACGTTGTTCAACTAATAAATTCTTTTTGAATGACTCATTTCGTTCTCGGGAGTGAAACGCGGCTGTTTTTCCAGCATGCGAATCATGCAAATCATGTACTCGATGAGTATGCAAGTAATTTGCATATCTGGGGCGTTTCCAGTTACGACTGCATTCTGGAATGATCCCATCTTCGGGTATATATACTGGTCTCCTCTTAAAGCAGTTATTCCAAATTCCAATTTACAATGCAATTTAATCGTAATTCACATCTGGATTCAGTTCGATGTTCAGTTCCAGTGATTTTTACCTAGCGGTCTGTACGACCATGTTAAGTTTGCTCTTGTTATAGATCATAATGTTTCTTTACAAAAGGCAGATATTTTTAAGTTGCAGATGGTGAATTTTGGAAACGGACCTACGAATCTTTCTTTCTGCTTGGGATTAATTCTTCAAAGAAACCTTTTTGCCAAGCATGTTACCAGTTCCAGTGGTTTCAAGGAGTGCAAGCCTAAGGTTTTGGGTAATGTAGCTATTTTTATTACCCTAATGTCCGCAACTGCTTTAAAATGGCCCAGTAAGCAACAAAGCTTCTTCGAGCTCGTTAGCTCACATTTTGTAAATATGATTGCTTTACCTATGATTTACCAAGTGCTGTAAATATTGGTAATGGATGCCTGCCACAATAAAATGTGATTAGTCTTTTACAACTTGAACTTTTTACTTCTTTATACAAGGACAATTCCACGTACTATTTTGCGAGGATAAATCGCTATAAATAAATTTTCACTCATATGCATTTATATCCATTATCGATTAATTTTTGCCATAAATAGGAATTATCACATAAATATATTTTTTAATGAAACAAAAGGTATGTTTGTCTAAAATTAAATAATTTAAAATTAAATATAGACAGAAATAAATACTTCTGCACTGTATGGGATTCCAATCATGTAATCATTCTTAATATCTCTTTAGCACACTGTGATGCAAAATAATGCCAATACGTTCCAATTTCGGCTTTTTTTTACACTGCCAATGAAGAAAATTTCAGCTCTTGATATTTTATGGCAACAATTGTGATAGGCATTTCTGACATTTCCTGAGCATGCTTGTGACTTTTATAGAATAAATTGTAGAATCTGAAGATCCTCTAAAAATCCCGTTGAATGCATTTTAATCCATAAAAGAGTTTGGGCCAGACGGCAAAAAAAATAAGAGAAGTCCAAGTTGGAGTCAAAGATTTGACTTCTCAACTTAAATATGACTTATCAACTACTATATGAGAGAAAAGGTGATTTCCAGTTTAAAATGTAATCTAAAAGTTAGTTTTCTGTAGAGTCACCTAAAACCTATCTTTAATTTAGTATGCCATGATTTGAAAAATTTTTGGAATCCCTGGTCTAGGATATCCCCTATCTATTCAAACAATTTAATAAAATGATCATTTATAGCATAAATATATATTTTATAAAAAAAATATTCAATTAACACTAAAATGAAAGTTTCCATTCATTAAATCAATTTTAAAATAAACATAGATCACAAATATATGGAAAACACTCAAAAGGCTGATCCATTACACATATAAATTCATAAGTTACCTAATTAAATTATAAGTGGGGTAAAAATTTAAGCCTAGTTACATTAATAAACTTAGTCTAGTTCTACTTAAGAGCATATACAATATTAATGCCAAAGTGAATTTAAACCCAAAATTAGAAAAATAAGAATATTTTAATATTAAATATATTAATATTTAATACCTTCCAAAAATTTGGTTGACAATTTTCATCTTTCCACTTCTGCCATAGCTGAGTTGAAAATGGAGTAGTCAAATTTTCTTCCTTAAATCCCATTCTCAATGCAAACTGTGTTGCTATAAACAATTATCACATTATATTGAATGTTCAAAATAGTATTAAAAAAACAATATCAAGAACATATTTTGCAATGAATATTGTAGTTTATAAATTTCAATTTTACAATTCTATGAAACAAATTTTTAACATGAATATTTAATTTCATAGATTTCTAATTTCATGTTTTATATTAAAATTACCCCAGAAAATTTTCTTCTTAAATTAATACATAAAACTGAGAAAATTGTATATATTACTCTGGTGCACCATATTCAAAGTGTACATGGTACATAATATTGCTTTACTCTGTCATCTATTATATGGTTTGTTTCCTGTTAGCTTTAAGCACTTTATGCTTTTAAATACATTTATAATATACAGGGATCCTAGGAAAGTTCTTAAGCACTCCAATAACTTTGTAAGGAAAGGTCCATAAATGTACACATTAGGTCAATCTATAGTAAAATGACTAGGCCTGCCTGAATAAAGGTGATTGTAGTGCCCCAAGCAGAGAATTTAAAAAGTTAGAATTCGAATTCGGCAGCAAAACAAGATAGACAGGAAAAGCCAATTATAAAGTTGTACAGCATTGTGTAATTAGTAGAAATCAACACTAAAACTGTCAAAGAAGGAATTTATTTCACATACTACAGTTGTTCGAGGAGTGCTGTCATATTCAGGATTGTTTAAATACACAACACTTACATCTACATGCACAGGAATCAAATGTACACTCTATTAACCAGTTCATGGCTGGAGAGTCAAGAAAGTGACGTTTCCCCGGGCCATGCACATCAAGAATCACCTGCCACTCCAGGCCCAGACACTTTTTGCTGCTAAGCCTAACACGGCAAAAATATCATATTACACCAACTTAACTTTGAAATACGTCTACAACTAGATTGTTGCATAAACAATAACTTAGCGATTGAAAGAGTAATTGTTTAGCAATATAAAATGTAAATATAATATGAAATATAGCAGAAATACAGTTATAAAGCAATTAAATGAAAACTTGATTCTAAACTCAAAAATCTAAATATTACTATAAATCTAAAAATAGCACTTATTCTAAATATAAAAAATAACATTAATATAAATATATTATTATATATCCTGCAATTTTTTTTATGTAATCACACATCTCTATTGAATGTTGTGTAACGTATGAAATATTTCAAAACAGGGTTCACTATAGAATCTACATTGCAAATTTTGCACTCATAAAATGATTGCTTTTAGCACTTTTCTTTCAAGGAACTCTTAAAACAAACTATACACCTTCTTTGAGATTTTTTCCCATTTGAATTAACATGTAAGCTAGGAAAGTGTCGACCAGTTAATTCCTGTTGCCATGATTCTTCTCCCTGAAAATAGAAACACAAAATCTCCGACACCCTCCCTCTTAATATGCTAAACATACCACACATAACCCTTCAGTTAAAATAAGCACCAAACAACTACTATGTTAGAAATATTTCCTTCAAATATACCAGTCAATGTGCATTTTAAATTGCCAGACAACTACAAGTGCTTGCACGTGCGTTTATTTATATTATAAACTTAGGTCAGCATCCTAATGAAAAACAGAAAAAGAAACTGAAATATGAAGGTCGATGATATAAGGAACTAGCTTTGCAAACATCATGAGGTTCTAGTATTATTCTAAGTTCTAGTTTCATGATGCACATTTGCACCGATGGGCTCAAATAGCCGTCTAGCGTTCGAGGCAAACTTGCACCATTGGGCCGAGGAACGAGGAAGTTCTCAGAGGCATATTTGACACACTGGTCGTGAAAGGGTTAAAAATACTGTCTATTTGCAACAATACACATTTAAATTTAAGAAAGAATATTACTGTGTACTTTGATAAGCATTGCAGATATCACAGAGTTACAGTTCCTGACGATATGACTTTTTAAGATATTTATTGCCTTCCATATATGTATTTCATATGTTTCTGATGTTATTTCATACTAATTAGATCAGAGGTCAGCAACCTTTTTGCACTTGAGGACTGCATTTGGCTCCTGAATGCAAAGAATGGGCCGCATATGAAAAATTGTCAGATGATTTAACAAAGTGCTTTAAAATAATAAGAAAATTATTTTAACTTGCATTATGAAAAATTATTTCTATAGTGTGAATAATGGCCACACATTTAATAACTTGCCATGGACGATTTTCCACATAGAAAAAAACTAATACTGTTTGGATATTTCAATGAAAAATGTGGTCTAAATTTAAAAAGTATGCATAATTTACCAATCTAGCCATTATTTATTTTCTAAATTTTTTAGTAATTTTTTAGGACTCTTTCCATTTACATTTGTCGACATTTCAGAAACCTTTTCCTTACTATTGTCTTTTTATATAAATATCTGTTAGATATAAGCTAATTTTGTCTTTTAGGTTTTGGATTTCATGGCCCTTTTAGCATAAATAAAAGGGATCCAGTGTACTCTCAAAACAGCTGTATGGAGTGTTTTATTTTGATTTGTGCTCAATAACATATGCATATTTTCCTTGTAGAATATGATTTTGTTATTTTTTTATATGAAATAGATATGTAAAATTTTGCTATTTTGGTAATTTTTCCTAAAAATTGCATATGTGAACAGCCATGTAACATCTGAAATTCTTCCATGTTCACTTAAATGCTGCAATATAGATGAGATTTTCTTTAATAACCACACTTCTATTGTAAATATTCGTACTATGCATATTATAAAAATATTGTGCAGTTGTCGTGTGATAAAAATGTTCTGCTTAGAAAAAGTCGTGGCAGTTATGAAGTTATAAAATATATTATTAGGAACACAGGACATTAGCCACAAAGACCACAATTCTTAGAATACATTATTTAAAGAGTGCAATATAGAAACAGTTATAATACAACATCCTAAACAAAGAAAGTTTTTCTCTGACAACAGTGATTTAGACATATTTCTGAAAGGGAACATCCTTAAAAGCTCTGGAGTTTCATACATTTGACATATTTTTATTAAAATTATCAGAAAATATTCACAAAAGTATAATTAAATAAAACAATATTATAAACATTTTTTATTTGAGATAGAACAGCAGTATCGTAAAAACACACAAAACTGTAAAATGCAATATAAATGAAAAATTATATTGTAAAATTTCAATTTTATTGGTGCTCTCGAACAGCATAAATTGTTAACGTAACAGATCAGTCATGGGCTACCTAAAACTTTGTCAGGGGCCACATGTAGCCCACAGGCTGTAGACCCCTGAATTAAATAATCCTCTACAACTTTGTAACTGAAACGTTTCGTCTATCTCACTTTGTTACTAAATTCATTATATTAATTTTTTATATTTTCTGCTAGGGACACTACAATTACTTATTATTACTATTCGATCAGGCATGGTCACTTTACTATAGATGGAACTAATGTGTACACTCATGGACCTTTCCTTACAAAGTTATTGGGATGCTTATGGACTTTTATAGGAGTCCTGTATGTACAGTGAAACTTCTCACAATGACCATCCCTCAACTACTTTTTTCCAGAAAGGATTTCAGACATGTTACATATTATATTAATTTTACCCACATTATATTACTACAAGTACTTCTCTAACCAGAAAATTGTTCTGATGAAGGCCTTCTTCTACTTTTCATTTCAAATGACTAAAAGGTGTAGAGAGTTCCAAAAATTTATTATTTTTCTTCCTAGCCTTTACTTGTGTTGTCTACATAAGCTATACTCGCCAGATGTAATATAATCCTGGGTTATATTTAAAAATAATTCAGCCTCCACAGAAATATTCACTTCTTGGTCATTGGACAAGTTATGTCATGGTATACAAATGTAGGCCATTAGTAACAAAATGGAAGTGAAAATCAATATAAATTCTGCATACTTTCTTGATAAAAGCAGAGATATAAATATTAGCATAGCTGCCAACTCTGAATGGCTGAAAATCTGTAGATTTTTGGCTGGAAATCTGTAGATCTTTATTCACAAGAAAAAATTCACGACTTTAGGCAAATTCATCGATGCTATGCAAAATCATCGTAAAATAAATACATCATACTTGAAAAAATGGATAAAATAACCTAAAATAGGGAGAGAGCTAATAGAGGGGAAATGGTATAATTAAGAAATTAACCTTTATAATTAACCAAAATATGAAAATAAGCTAGTTTAGTCAAATTAATGTGCAACAATAGGGAGATGGAGATCGATGGAAAAGGATAATAGAGTACTCTCAGAAATGTCCGCGAAAAAAAAAAAACTGAATTTCACGATCGTACTACTTATGTAAAAATAATTAAAAAATTAGCCTTTATAATCAACTAAAATATGAAAATAAGTTAGTTTAGTCAAGTTAATATGCAACAATAGGGAGATGGAGATCGATTGAAAAGGAAGTTTGCGTACTTTTGGCAACGGCTGCAAAGAAAACCAAAAAAAAAACTGAATTTTATATGAAAATAATTAAAAAGTTAACCTTTATAATCAACCAAAATATGAAAATACGCTAGTTTAGTCAAGTTAAGGTGCAATAATAAGGGGATGGAGGTAGATGGAAAAAGGCAATGTGTACTCTCAGCAAAGCCCGAAAAAAAGACTGAATTGCGCAATCTTATAATTTAAACAAAATATAATTTGTTTGGTAAAATATTTCTTTACTTTTACTCACACTATAAAAATAAATTAGGTCTATTGTTCTGATATGAAATCATTAGAAAAAAAATATGGATGCAAACTGATAATTTTGGACTCTCAGCAAAGCTGATACATAATATGAATTAAATGGTGGGATGCATGGATTTCACGGGATTTTCTGTAGTTTTGGGAGTAATGTCCGTAAAACCGTAGCAAGTCGCCAGAAAGGAAGTGAAGAAAATTTGTTTATCATTTTCAGAGGAAGAGGGGACATTTTTAGGGAATTTTTGTAGCGGAATTGGGCAAAAGTAGGAACTTTTAGCTTATGAACGAAAAATCGAAAGAAATCGGTTTCCGATCGGAAGATTGGAATGATGTCCAAAAATTGGAAACTTTCTGGGTAAATCGGAAGCATTGGCAGCTATGTATTAGGTAATAACAAGTGCATTATGAGCTCTCTTCATCAGGTCAGGAACAGTGAGCACTGATTGAAAGATCAAATACAACTGCAATTGTAATAAAATTGTGAATTAACCTTTTGCTTACGGGTAGGACAGCGTCCATCCCAAATGAAGAACTTCTCAAAAAGACAGGTATTTGACATACCCTATCCCAAACAGTTTGATCCCCCTTTGCAGGCATTGGCGTCCATTGTCTGCAAAGGGGGATAAAACTGTTTGGGATAGAGTATGTCAAATACCTGTCTATTTGAGAGGTTCTTTTTTTGGGATGGACGCTGTCCCACCCGTAAGCAAAAGGTTAAGTTCATGAGAGTATTTTATTATTGGTGCAAATTGCAAAAGTCAACATAAAAATTTATAGAAGGGGAGTGGCAAAATAGCATTCTGCTTAGGGTGACTGAAAACCATAAGCCAAGTCTGGATAAGTATAAATTCTTTTCTTATTTATAAAAATAAAAATCCAATAACTCTTCTAATATATGCTTATAAAAGAATGATTATAGCTCTTAATGAGCTAGAAATACCCATATATTACATCCCAGTTTATAATGATCTCCCGCATAAAAATTGATAATAGTTATTCTTGATCATTCCTAAATTTTTTTAATAGATAATCAGGAATGAACATTTTTCTATTAGGAAAAATATACAAACTTAAGCACTTTAAGAAGCCCTAAAATAGCTTCTGACAGATATTGTTTGTTATTTATCTGGATGAATTTGGGAGTTTATAGTAATTGTCCAGGGATATATATTTTCTCGTGACTTATCTACTTAAGTTGATTATTTTGTTTTCCATACTAATGAGCAGATAAGTGCATTATTGATATCCCTTTTGCCAGTTTACAATTCTGCTCAAGTATCAGATCAACAAAGTTTGTAGAGAAAATGGATTATTAATTAATTAGTATATGTTAATAATTTTTAATTTGTAAAATAAATTATATTTATTTCCATGAGACTTGCTTATAAGAAATTTATTATGCAAAGGAAGCATATGGGAACTACAGCTATTATTGTTTTTTATGCAGCACTTCTATTTGTATTCAGAATTCTGTTTAATTAAAAGATGGAATATATGGTTGCTGCCCTTTCACAGAAAATTACAGTACTTCAACTACATGTTTTACTATTGTTGAGCGGGGGGGAGTCAATTTAGGCCTAGCAATCACAACAAACTATATAAAAACCATATACCTCATCAATTAAAAGCTAATAAGTTTAATTTAAACCTTCAGCAAGCATCAAATCAATTTGAAGAATACTTGGGGAATCTACAGTATTGGTTAGCCAATGTAGATTGTAAAATTGACAAAAAAATAATAATAATTAAAGTTTTCACTTTAAAATAAATCCTAACTATCTAAATCATTTTATATGACTCTGGCTTTTCATAGTATTAGCTTGTCATTGCAGATTGTTAAGATTAGCAAAACTAATAATAATAATAAAATATGATGAAGGAGTACGAGAATTATGTAGAAACAAAAGAATAAAACTTCCATAGTGCATTAATGTACAAAAATCACACTTTTAAATTTTCATCTGTAAATACTAATTGAATATTTTCAGAGTTTTTCACTTTAAAATAAATCCTAACTGTCCAAATCATTTTCTGTGACTCCAGAATTCATAGCAATGGCTTATCATTGCAGATTGTTAAAATTGGCACATAATAATAATAATAATGATAATAATAATAATAAAATACTTTGAAGAAATATGAGAATTATGTAAATAGCAAGAGAGTTAATATTTTCATAGTACATTGATGTAGGAGCAATAATCACACTTAAATTTTTATATGTAAAGACTTATTGGATATTTTCTAAGTCTTACAATACATCCTAACCATATTAATGATTTGTTTTGACTGCATTATCTCAGATATTACAATGATTGCATCCAGTGAATGATTTGTATCAAGTGCTGCTGCTAGAAATACAATGATTGCATTATTAATTTATAAAATACTAGAAGAAATTACCTGGTATGGCCTGGGTCTTAAATATGTGCCATCTACATAAATGATACAGATGATGCAATTTAATTTTCGGAATGTCTGCTTTGAACAAAAATCATTCCTATGCTCTGTTTTTTTCCATGCAACAGAAAATTGTACAATACTATGTCACAGTTTGCTGAAAATTCCCTGCACTCTATAAAGTATAAAGGTCACCAAAAGGAATTTCCTAATTGTGATGTTGTGAACATGGAAGACAAACTTTCAATACGAGTATTAGAACAGAAAATCGCAACTTTTATAGATTCACTTAAAAATTCATAAAAATTCAGAAATAGAATAATTAATTTTCTTTTTTAATTAGAATGTATAGAACTCCATACTCACACATAAAATTAGAATTGCATGAATCTTCATTTCGCAGATGCATAGAATTAAGAACTATATTTTAAATTACCTAAAAAATGTGTATTTTAATATATAATTAAAAAATATTCTAAATATAAAGGAATTGCCCTACAGATTCAGTTCAAAGTTCTTTGGGAAAAGTTCTTTTCTGTTCTTTGATCTTAATGATATTAAGATAGAAACTATGTGATAATATCTTCAATCACCTCGGAACCATTTTTTGCAAAAATCGCTCAAAATAACATTTAAACATAAAACAACTAAAATACTAATTTGGATTTTTTTTAAATAAATAATTAATAAGTGAAATCCGAGGTATTTCAGGACCTGATCTGAACTATCACTGTACTGAATTTGTTAGTTATGGATTGCTTAAATTTTCCACTAACAGATACTCTTAAAAGAAAAAGAAACATCTTTTATTATTACAAATTTACTAGTTTCTAATTTTAATTCAATAGAAGGTGCTGCCTCATAATTTTCCTTATTTATATTATGTTTGATTTCCGATATTTATTCTTAAGTGGCCATATAAAACAAAAGAAAGTGATTTTTTGAGCCTCAAGGACTATTTGAGATTTGTTTTCATATGAATTGAAGATGTTAACATTTGTCTTTAACTTTTAGTACAAAGTGTATCTTTCAGATAGTAAAATTTGATGATACATTTTGTACCATGATACGTTTGATGACACATTTTGTACCATGAAAAATTAAGTCAATCTCACCTTGATCACCTACTAAAAGTGTATGTTCTGTATGTTCAAGAACCTTCCGAGCTACTGAAATAGCATGTTTTATTCTACGGAGTGCTGCAACTGCACCTACATCATGAGTAACTCTATGAAAATAGTTTAACAAAATCAATATGTGCTAGATTCTAAAATATAAGCATTGTTAAAGCTAGGGAAAACTACTTCAGAAAATTACAAAAACTAAAGCATATTATAAAATTTACAATTGGAAAAAATATAAATATATTTATATTCTAGCACAGAAGAAAATACAAACTATTTATCAAAACCCAAAGAGAGTAGTTCACATTACATATCCACAAAATTATTTTATATAATATATTCTAAATGCATGCAGGAAGGCCATATGTAAAATAATTCCAGTTTAAAGTCATGAAAAGATGGCTTATGAAAATTATGATTATACAGTAGTGTGCCTTTTACCTGGACTAAATTGTTCTTTCTCTTTATGGATGAATTTTGAACTTTATAAAATAGAGAATATTTGTTATAATGATTCAAATATTCTCAAATAATATTAAATATCTTTTAGATGTTGATAGAAATCCTTTTTCCTCACTACCTAATGGACAATATGCACATGACATCCCACTCATGTGATTTTGATCCAACAATAGAATGTGGTAATGCTGTTAACAGAAATTTTATATGTACAGCTGTGAAAGAAAAATGCCCTACCCCTTGTTATTCAAGCATCATTCATTATAGAGCAAATTTAAAGATACCATTCAATTAGGAATAATGTCCGCTATCAATTCATGTGCACAGAATTTGCATATGGGGCCATCTTCATATTTAAATATGCACAAATTTCAAAATTTTTAATGGCAACACCTAATTTTGACGTCATAAACAACCCCCAAAATTATTTATATGTACATTTTCATGCAGTTCCTGTCTTTATATCTAAAGATATTCAATATTCTGAAATGCGCAATTTTCAAGCGTCAACTCCATACATCGAAAACCGCAATGTGACAGGCAAGATTTTATTGATTGACCACAATTGTTCTAAAAGCTAATTGAGTGATTAGATGGAGGGATAAGATGGCTAATAAAATCAAACTCAGTCATGGTAGAACATCATTGAAAAATAGATTCAATTCTTTTCTTCCAAAATATATTTTTTGAAGTAAAATAGGAACCACTAAATGGATGGGAGGAATACCTAAAATTAAATAAAGAGCAAATTTGATTTAATTAATTGATTATACCAAACTCAAGAGCTGACCCATTGAGTTTACGGCTATAAGACCTAACTCGGCTAATACTGCAGGAGTTTGAGATGGCGGCAAAAAATATGCAGCATGGCAACAATATTTAAAGCTGTAAAAGAGAGTAGTCACACATTAATAATTAATGCTCAAATATTACTTTGTTTAGCAACCATGCTGAGGGATTTGATGCATGCAGGCATCTAATCCCTTGTAAGGGGAACTCTTCTAGGAGGCCCAAATACTTCTAAACATATTGTAGAATAGACAAGTGGAAATTTTCAATAAGAAAAGCTTTTGTATAGATAGAAGTTTCTTTGATTGTTTTTACTTAGGGCTCATGCCAAAACCACCAACACCATATGTAATAATCTATTATATAACTGTTATATACCAGACTTTTTAAAATATTTTTATCTGCCCCCCAGTTGTTCCCAGGAAGCTTATTAAAATTTATAACATTTTCCATTATGCAATTTTTATTATATTATTCTAATAGTAATTTAGACTTGGCCAAAAATGTTTGGATAAAGCAAGAAGTGCAAATAAGAAAATTATTATATAATTATAGATTAATAATAAAATACAAATCAGAAAATATATTTTTGATGGTTGAAAAGTATTAGAGAATTTATAGTCTTGAATAAATATGTACATTATACCCATCCATTATCATTGCATCTAAAGTTGTTTCTCCATTTTCATCTGGGCTTCCGCCATAACCAACAGTATGATCACATTGCTCATCTTCACACTGACTACACCCAGCTTCAACAGCATCTAAAGCTGATCTTCCATCTTTAAACACAACATCCCAAGCTGAAATATTTTCAAAACTTTTAAAATATAAATACATCTATAACTGCAATGAAAGAAATATTGTTTTTACAAGATAGATAACAAGCTTAAGTTATTGCACACATTATTTAAAATGTAAACAATAAATAACCCTCCTAGTATTTCCCAACTTTTTACTGGTTACTGCTACTTTATGGATAAGTTTCATGTCAAGTAACATTTGAAACATCCATATTATCCATTATGTTGCCCTCCCAGGAGATCATTACACCCATACATTATAGGAGATCATTACACCCATCTTGCAATATCAAATATTTTCATTTAAAATTTAAATTTTTAAGTGATAAAAATGATTTATCAAGGAACATATATATATATCTTGTACTCTAGGTTATACCAAATTCATTTTTATTCATTTGATATACAAAATTCTTTGGAAAAAAAAAAAAAAAAAAACACAAGTAAAAACTGATGTAACAGTCTGTAGGGAAATGATTTCAATCTGTCTATACTTGGAAATTATTCATTTTCCTTATGTGAATCATAAAGAGCCAAAACAATCTAAACTAACCTGTCTACAACTGTTTCCAGTTATTAATTTTATTCATTATTGGCTGCATTGAACTTGATAAAAAATTTCTAAACCACAGTAATCTATGAAATTAAATTAAATATTTAATTAGAGTTTACAGAAAAGAAAAATGGATTCTAGCGACATTTGCGGAGCAGAAAGAATGTTGTATTATATAATGTATTGTATACACTTCTAGCATGTGTACTATAGTTTTAACTCAATTAGTTATTTTTCTGGGAGTAACTTTTAATTTACATCAGTTAATATTGGTAGTAACTTTCCCAAGTCTGGTGCTACATTTCCAGCTGTCTTTTACTATTTCTATATTTACATTTGAATTGCAAAAGCACTTTATTCAAATAAGTAAACAGTAGATGATCACCTCTGGAGGTGCCATTCGTGAACGGCCAAGTATTTATCACAAGAGGAATGTTAATTGAACCCATGCTTTCACAGGAATTGTGAAGCAGACAAAAGAGGGCCAAAATTAATATTTTAAAAAAATCCATTCAGCACAATTATAAATTCTTAGCTACAGTTGTAAGGATACTTCTATATCATCTCAGAAACCTCCACACTGACTGACTGAGAGATGGCTTTGGAATGTTCGCTACGAACCTACACAGTTTGTATTTACTATTTACTGATAAGCGAATAACACTTTTATCGAATTCGAATATCCCATTCGAATAGTAAGTAAATCTCGAATATTCGAAATCCTTAATTCGAATAGATGGTTTTCATGTGACGTCACGCTTGCATCCGTGTTGTAGGTTAATTTTGTAACAACCAATCTAAAGAATCCTATATTGAGCCAAACTATAGATTTACAATGATCGATTTCGTCAAATCGATCAAATTTGGGCTGATCTTATTTGTGTGTTTGGAATCATTTTATAACTGAGGTATATCACTGGTTAGTATATTTATTTTTACAAAAAATGAAACTGCTGATTGTGGCAATATAACTTCTTAATACTTCCTTAAAAAAAAGCAGGCATAAGAAAATTATGTGACTACAATTGCTTAGCGGAAGTTTTGAGCTCTCTTTCTCAGGTCAAACTGTATCTTCTCTTAACAACGGTCAAGGAAGAATTGTAAATGGCAGTTCAAAATGCAATCGAATGCAACATTTGGAACATCCAAAGTGAGAATTCGTAACGGGGAACAAACATTGAAATCGAAATCGCAGTCATAAACATATCAAAGCTGGAGAAAGAACTAGAAGAGAATGACATATCTTTTGAAGGCGCCATGCAGTTAAAGAAACTACTTACAGGTATTATTTCTGAATGTTCCTCGTTGGCCATCGGTCCCTTTCTTGATAGTCTTAAAAAACTCGGTACTTACGATAGCATCTCCACCCTGCTTAGGGAAAGCGATTCTAAATCGGAAGAGGAAATTTTCCTAAATTTCAAGCATAATTACTTTAGCAAAATTGAAGGATTCAAATATCAGGCTCCCAGCAAAAAGCTTAAAAGAAATGAGGATACCGCGGATAGCACTCCTAGGGAGCCGGTCCCTGTTGGAAATCAATTTCAAGCTCTTAATTGTGACGCGGTCGAAATGACTGTTAGCTCCCCCCCCCCCTGCTAAAGAAAGGGTCTCGTCCTTCTATGTGGACTCCTCAAGTGATTGGGGAGCCCTCATAGAGGACCTAAATAATAATATTCTTAGCAATAAAATCCAAGGCTTTCTTTCGGGAAGGGTGATTAGGCTGACTCCTGGGTCCGATGAGGACTTCAGGAAGCTGCAGAGTTACCTGACCCAAAGAAAAATCCCCTTCAGCTCTCTTAACCTGAAAAAAGATCGCCCAAAAAAAGTAATTATTAAAGGACTCCCTGCTAATGCAAACGTAGACAATATCAAAACTTCCCTTTTAAATAAAGGTTTACAAGTTGACAGATTAACTCAGCTCCGCGGTAGGAGCGATAGGGCTCTCCTCCCCATATTCTTGGTCGGACTTGTGCCGACCGAGAATTGGGATAAAATTTATGAAATTGATAGCTTATTAGGCATGCAAATTCAAGTTAAAAACTTCATTTCACGCGGAATAAAGATGTGTTACAGCTGTCAGGGTTTTAACCATCACTCCGACCAGTGTTCTCTTCCCCCCCGCTGCCTTAAATGTGGCGAAAACCATCAAACTCGCGAGTGCGAAAAGTCCCTAGAAACCCCGGCCAAGTGTGCCAATTGCAACGGTAACCACCCCGCTAACTTCAGAAACTGCCCACAAAACCCCTGGAACCGTAAAAAGTTCCAGGAGCCCGCTAACAGAATATCTAAACCTAACCCCCCCCCCCCCCCCCATCAATATTGATGATGATAATTTCCCAGCTCTTCCCACTAAAAATGCCCCTTCTGCCCCGACTGCTTGGACGAATAACAAGACGGATATAGGAAAATCCGCAGATTATTCGTCTCATGAGCAGCCTGGAAAGAATGGTCCACAGTCCTCTAATCTGTTCTTACAACTCCTCGAATTTTATAAAGAGATGGGCAAAATATTTGACCTGAACAACGTTCAAAATATCTTAAAGCAAATCCTCAAAATTTTCAAATCTGACGAATCTCCCGTTGAACAGTTATTCCAAATTGTTAGCATGTTAGCTGAACTTAAAAAACCTATTTCCCCCCAAAACTGAGGTTCTCTGTTTTGGCTGGCCAACTTGGTTCTTCATATGATACCTGTAGTACTGGCA
Source organism: Amaurobius ferox (assembly GCA_951213105.1). Taxonomy (NCBI): domain Eukaryota; kingdom Metazoa; phylum Arthropoda; class Arachnida; order Araneae; family Amaurobiidae; genus Amaurobius; species Amaurobius ferox. The sequence continues at coordinate 120,373,681 of OX578133.1, read as the reverse complement.
GTCTGCCCTTCAGCATATCTGTATCGTCAAGTCTTCAGCTCTTTTTCTACTGGCTGCTGACAACCCCGCCCACTGGGGGCGGGACCTCTTCAATCTGAACGCTAAACAGGACAATACAATAGTTGCAGACAAGAGCTCACAGCCCGGAGGTTAAAGCATGATTTATGCTAGGCACTTCATGTGTTACGAAATTTGATGAAGTAAACATATCAACACATGCCAATAAGACCAAGGTTTATAGAATACTACAAGTTGGCCCATCCGGGGAGAATGGATTAGTGCACTAAAAGGGGAGGAAGGTTGTGACGTCAAAGTGACTAAAGGCTGTTTCCCTGCTTTCTTTCACGTGAATCTTTCGTGAGCGTTAATAATTGTAAATCATTTTCAGGCTTGTTTTTCGTGAATTTTTGGCAAAAGCGTTGTATTTGTGAAGTGTGATGCCAAGTTGTGCAATTGCTAATTGCCATAATAATGAGAAAACTTGGGATGTTTGGATTCTAGTTTAAATCAAGATTGTTTAGAGAGTTTTTTTCTGTCAAATGAGGTATGAGAGTTTTTTTTCTGTCAAATGAGGCACACTTATGATCATCCTGGACCCAGTCAGTTCAAATTCCGATTACGTCTTAGGCTCCTAAGTGGTCAATTTATGCTGCCTTATAAACACAGTAACGTAACAGAGTGTGGAAAAACACACATCCTCACTACTTCTTGTTTAAAAGGATTATTCCTTCAAGAACAAAAAAACAATACCACAACAGAAGTTTCAACTGCAATAAATTCAGAAAATAATTTAATTGAAAAATTAGGAGAATGCAGCGACCTTAATCCAAATTATTCATTTGTTCATGAACAATGTTCTTCAGAGAAACATATTGAGGAGAATGTTATAGAATATATTGCTGGATATTTGTCCTTTAAAACTAAAGAACCCTTATCCAAAAAATAAAGACAAAGAAGTTCGGAAAAAATATTGGATTACATGCTTCAATAGAGGAGGACTTACAGCGCTCTCGAATACTTGGCTAGACACAGTAAAAAAAATTGAAATAGTGTTTTACAATATTCATGGAAATGACCTAAATAGGCAACTTAAAGTAATTCATGAATTATTCTGCAGAATGAAAGTGAACTTCCTGAGTTAGCGATAAAACTCTGATTTTATATTCAAGATTGAGAATCTTTATTCTCATTACGTATCTGAATAAAAATTTATTAAAACATGCTAATGATAAAAAAGTTCAGCGAAAAAATGCTCAATTTTTAAAAAGCAGTATTTCTATAAAAACACTTTTGCTTTAATTTTTATTAAAAAATAAATAAATAAAATAAAAAAAAATTCTTTGGCAATCAAATTCTTAAATTCCTGATAACTAATTCCCACTTTACCTTTTCAATCTATATTATGTAATTGTATTGAGTACTTAACATTTTTAATTGATTAATATTTTATTGAAAAATAATTATTTCCATAAACGTATTTTAAATGCTCTCAAATAGCGAACTATATCTTTGAATTAAGTATTATTTATTAGATTTAAAAATTATTATTATTTTATTTTTAAACGTTGATCTAAATTTTGAATAAATAAACTGACTAAATTGCTTTTAGAAACATAAATTAAGATACAAATTTGTTTAAATGTAAATGTGCTAAATATTCTTATAAATGTAAATTAAATTAAATATTTATATAAACGTAAATTGAGCTAAACATCCGTATAAATATAAATTGAACTCAATATTTGTAAAAATGTAAATTGGGCTAAATATTTATATAAATGTAAACTGAGCTAAATATTTGCATAATTATATACTAAGTTAAATATTTGAATAATCTTACATGTTTGTAAAAATTTCTTTATTTGTATTGATGTGTATACATGTACAATGGATATTTTAATAAAACCGCGTTATTTAATTATAAAATAATTAAATGGTATTTGTGTTTATTGTTCTCTAATGTATCTAATGTTCAGAATAAAAAAACTTACAGTCATAACAGTAGAACAATTCAGAAACAGCTCCAAATAAGTTCGGATTTTAAAACTTTACCTAACTAGATACCATTGATTCGCATAGAGAAGCGCAAGGTTTCCAGCAACTTTGACGTCATCGTTCCGCGTTTCCTGCAGCCAATACCGTGAGACTAGCGGATGGACCAACCTGTAGTATTCTATAAACCTTGCAATAAGACGTCCTTGTCCCACGTTACCCTAGTCTATACATTACGCCAAGTAAAAAAAATGGTACGGAAAGGCCAAATTAATATGAGATTTAAAGTAAAACTGAGATTACTAACAAAAGTAAAAATATTGTGAGAAATTATGCATATGGAACATAAAAATTGGGATAACCATATTCAAAATCTACAAAAAATATATAGTAAATAACAAAATAATGGAAACAAACTGTTTCGGATTTAAACCTTCATTAAAATACGAAACATTAAAACGAGTTAATTAAAAAATAACTAAACACGCATCAATATTTAAGGAAATAACAAAAGTTAGGGAAAACAACCAATTCTGGAATGCTACATGATACAATCAGTCCAGTGGCGTATTTTGAAATTAAATTTGGAAAGTTTCAGTTTTAAATATCAAACTCAAGGGGGTCCAAGTTAGAGTCTGCACGGGTTCGGGCCACCTTTTATTAAACTCGGGTCGATTGGGCCGGGTCAAGGTAAATAAAAAAGCCAATAGGTACTGTTTACTAAAACTTTGACACTGATATTTTATTTTCAATGTTTTCTGTGATTTTAATTTCAATTATTAGATTCTGAATGTTTCTAAATTATCAGAATTAAATTAATTATTTTCTTAAAGTAAAACACCTCCGTCGATGTCTTTGCGATAACATATATTGAATGAACCTTTATTTCAGCAAACTGCTATAATGTAAAATTAATATATGGATAAGACGAATTATTGTCCTTGAATTTATTTCTATTTATGTTCTGAACAACTACTTCTTTTAATTTAAAATTATTAAATTTTAAAAATATTCATAACTATGTCACAATAAAAAAATAATATCTATGTAAACTTACATAGAAAGTTTAATCGCATTAAAATATTTTTAAAAATACTATCAATTGTGGCATATGACATTTGTTTTGTAATAACTGCAGTCAAGAATATTTGGTACTGATGAGCTCTAAGAAAAGGGCATTGCATTATTCACTGATAACTTACATGGGTGAATAAAGAAATTTTTACCATAATCTCAGTGAAGAGCCATTTCTTCATTTAATTTCTGATATCATCAAACCAAAATGATACATAAAAACACACTGGACAGCAATACGCATTCTTGATTTGTACAGATTTTTCAAATTTGGGTTCTTTTTAATTTATTACTATATGTAATATAACTTGTGTTTCATTCCATAAATGCAAATTTGAATCATCATACGAGGCAATAGGTTTCAATGTATTGCGAAAATGTTCGGGCCGGTCCTCATTGGGGTGCTTTCGGAACAAGTTAAGCTCTGGTGAAATATTTTAAAAAATTCTTGGGCTTTGGCGAGTCAAATCTTAATATTTTCGGACCAAGTAAATTTTTAAATTAGACCCTTTCAAACCTCTATAGTCACTAAATAACCGGCTTTTAGTCTAGGCTTCTTCTGCCAGCTTCAATAGCCGGATTTTTTCCAAATTTGCAAACTTCGGGTTTTACTGCAGTAGGAGAAAATTCCCCCCTACTACAGTGACGCAGAAGCAGTCACTTCTTTTTTAATTCTTAGTTTCTAAAATCTGATTATGATTATTTTATTAGAGGTTAATTAACATTTATTATGATTATTTTATTAGAGGTTAAAATGTGTTGTTTTTCTAGTTCAAGGATTTCAGAAAGGGCAAACTGAATGGGGATTCAGTAGATTTTTTTATCACATGTGTGCTTAGGAAGCATTTTAAAACTTTTCAATTTTGGTGGGGGAAGGGGGTTGAACCTCCTAATCCCCCCTCTTAAATACGCATCTGACTACAATATTCAAATAACATATAATCAAACCACTTTAAAAATTCCAAAGCATGTGGAAATAAGAAGATTATGAACCAAAATTGAAGGAGAGAACCGGTTTTGGAAGATGTGTGAGCTAAATTTATCAACTAACTTCAAAAGATGTACGACCAAATCGCTTTAAAGGTTACGGGGAATGTGATAGAAAATAAAAAGATTATACCAGAAGTAATGGTATCAACCTATATAAGTTAATTTGACCCAACTGAAATCAAATAACATTGGATAAAATTACTACAAAATTACTAATCAATGAAATTTAAATTATAGGTAATATGTATTACAAATTGGAGGAAGTACCCAGTTTCGGAAGTCATATGAGCTAACCTTATAAATTAAAGGCTTTCGATAAAACTGCAATAAAATTGAAAGTAAAGAAGGCTGGAATTAAGAAGAATATTCAAATAACTTTCGAACAAACTACTTAAAAATTACCTAAACATAAAGCTGAAACTTAAACATGTAGGAACTAAACTAAGGAAGTAACCGGTTTCGAAAGCTATATTAGCTAACATTATAGGCTAAAATAAAATAACAAGTGATTAAACTACTTTTACGCTAGTGAATGAGACTGGAATTAAGAAGAAAATAATGAACTTGAAAAACAGACAGGTTCGGAAGCTATAAGAACTAATAAAACTTTCAATACTTCTTTAAAGAAAGCCTGCATATGTAAATTAGGTGACTACAATTGTTTCGAGGACGTTTTATAGTCTCTTCTTCAGGCCAAAGCACAGTATCCTTTCTTAACAACCGCTAAGAAAAAACTGCCTACAATTGTTTCGAGGGCTTTTTACAGCCTGCTTCATCAGACCAAAAAACAGTGTCTTCTCTTAACATCCGCTAAGGAAACTACAATGTTGTAGGCAGACAAACAATCGAATAGATAGATATGGAACACCCAACGCGAGAATTCGTAGTGGGGTAACAGACATTGTAAGTGAGCTCATTGAGTCCTCTTTCCACTCTTTCTTCTGATAATGATTTCGTACCTATAAAGTCGACAGTATTGCATATCTATCCTGGATTTTAAGTTTTAAAATTTCTAGAGTTTTATCAAGATTAAAATTTAAAATAGTTTTTAGACCAGTTCACAACTTTCAGTTTCCATTCGTTAAAACTGTTATTCCACACTTACGTGAAAGTGGTATTTGTTATGTTAGTTGTCAGTGTAACTTGGCCTACATTGGTCAGATAAAAAGATATCTCCAGGAGCGTATCAAAGAACATTCCAAGATGATCGCTAAGCAAGAAACATCAAAGCCATCCATTTTCCATCATTGTTGGTCTGAAAATTATTCCTTTCAATTTTCTCAGGCTAAAATCATTGCTCATGCCCGCACTACATTTGAATTTGATTATTTGAAAGAAGCATTATCTATCTGAACTCTGATAATTTGTTAAATGATAAATTAGCAGCTCTTCACGTTTCCTTAACTTGGAAAAATATACTCTCTACACATTCATAACTTTAGAAGTTAGCTCTTTCTTAGAAGTTAGCTTCCTAAACGTTTTGTTTTTCTCTATTTTCGTTATTTCCTTCTTAATTGCGGTCTCCTTCACAAAATAGTTTGTCCATTTGTTATTTGAATTTAGATGATAATGGTAGCTGATAAAGATTTCGAAACCGGCTACTTCCTTATTTCTGTTTCATATTCTTATAAGTTATAGTTTTATGTTTGAGTACTTTTACGTAGTTTATTGGCATGCTATTTGAATATTCTTTTCAATACTAGTCTTATTTACTTCTAAGTTTAACGTAGTTTGATTGAATTCCATTTAATTGATATGATTAGCTCATATAGGTTCCAAAACCGAGTACCCCCTCCAATTCATAATATTACTAGTAGCGGCTCGTGTATAAATGCTGCAGAGCTGCATCATCCATTGTAATTTATTTAAAAAATATTTATCCATAGCATTTGTACAAATTTACCACACCGAGTTTACAATGAATACAGTTCGGAATGTCCGTAAATAAATTCTTGCGACCACAACGTAAATGGGAAGGTGGATTATCTTATGCGTGTCCTCAAAGTGTGTTGAAAAGACATCTTTCGGGATGTAACACTTGCAGATTAGGATAGGACGTAAAAAAAAATTTTTTTTTCGAAATCTTTAACATAGCAGTGACCAAAAGTTGCTCTGACTGATCGTTAGAAAATGCGAAATTTTTTTAAAGAATATCCCATTACCTTCAGGCCTGTACCAGTCCAGAAAGTTTCAAATTTTAACACTGTATGTGGATGTAATTTTAATTTCTAAAAATTAGTTTATAGTTTTATGTTTTATGTCCTAGAATTTGTCAGGCAGATGCTCTGCAAGCCCCCTCCTAGGTGCTATTAATTTCACATTAATGCGGAAGTCAGCAGTCAAAATTTAGCTCGCTCTGAGTGAAGACAGCCTTTTAAATGACGTTGTTCATGTAGTTATGTGTTTGTTAGATACGCTAAAAGTCTTCACAAATTGTGAGACAACAATGAGCTTGAGCAAATTAATGACTAGAAGTGTAACTTCATGTTCTATTTCTGATTCACCATCGGATTTACATCACACTGCGTTAACCTCTCTACGAAGATGTTATAAAGTGTAACTTATTTGTTTAATATGACCTAAAACACATATTATCTGGTAAAAACGCGAGTATTTTGGACCTCAGTTAGATAGTTGCCCAAAACATCAAAACATCTGGATGCTAGTATTAATTCCAACTGTTTTTCATGATCGTGTTTTGAAACTGATTCGAACACACCTTTTTCTGTTTTAATTCCCAACATCACACAATGCATGTATCGTGAAGGTATTGCAAGTGAGGTCAAAATTTTAAATCGAAATTTCGGCAGATGTATACTTTTGGGGTATCATCGAACACGAATTCACTATTTTCAGCGAGATATTTATGTGCACACTGTAAAGAACCTGGTTGCTCTAACCACCGATAATCAAACAACGGACTTTCGTATTGGCCAGCCGATGCTCTACCTTTGAGATACTGGGACATGATTGCAAGCTATTATCGTCGAAGTGGGCTCCGCGTTCTCCACACTATAATGTCAGATTGACGAGTAGAATAAAATCTGACAAACCACCTCCTGCTATTTCAACTCGGGTTAGCCGTCTGATGCTATTTTTATCTTCCAGCTTAACTCCCTATATGGTCGTTGACTTCCCGATTTTGAAATCTGCGCTCAATATACCAAAGTCCATTGAATCCATCTTAGTTGTACTAGGGCCATTTTCAGAACTCCGACATCTTTGCACTAACCTACAAGGTTGATTCGTTCGGACACCATTGAAATCCCACGAACCACGAATAATATAACCACGAATCTTCGTACATTCCAGTCGATGCTCTGCCGTTGAGTTACTGGGACGGAATTGCAAGCTTCTGTCGTCGAAGTGGACGCTGCAGTACTTTACCCCAAGAAATATCCGTATGGTTTTCATGAAAATGGTCACTTATCTATGGTATTATGTTGCTGATTACATTTAGAAATAATAAATCGACAAAATAGAGCATTGGCACTTCAAAATATTTCGGGGGGGGGGGGGGGACGCATGGATTATATGGAATGTGGATAACAGATTTAATGCATCTCTTCCAATCATGCAGGAATCTCAAGATATTTTTATTTGGTGAAAGAGTGTCATCAAATAAGCACCCAAAAAGAAATTTAGAAATTGTAAATTCATTATAAATTTTAAATAAGTGCACATGCTTATTTATTTATTTTTTTTTGGGGGGGGGGGGGTGACAAAATTCGAAACTATCTACTTTCTGGGAAAATAAGTAACTCCAGAGACAATGGAAAGAAATTAAAATCTATCAGAAAAGTCAAGTGGTAAAGCATCTGATATTTGTTTTCGCATTAACGATGCACTAACGCAAACGCACTTCCTTTTTCCAAGGTTCTATTTTCCCCTACACCTTTTATTAATTTCGTGTGGACGTTTGCCCATTCATTCAACATATTTTACGGGCTCCTCGTTCGCGGAAAAAGAACCAAAGTTTATGTATTTTACTTGAGAAATTAGAACAAATAATTTACATTGAAAACGGATTTATAAAATAAATACATTTTAGGACATACTCCATTACAAAAATTAATCTATAAATATATTCAAACTGTGAAATCGGAATTTATTAATAAATTAGCAGATATACCCGCGATGCCCGGGAAACTATTAAAATAATATTAACGTTATATATAATGTGAAATATTTTAATCATAAACCTACGAACCAGTAAAACGATCCAGCAAAATCAGCTTAACAAACCAGTAAAAAATGTAAATCTGTTAAGCGACTTTCGAGGGCTTTTCAAAGACTCAATCTCATTTAGTGAAAAAAGTTCAATCAAACTCTATCACGCATTTTAGCAAATACTCAGCTGGGAAGCATATTTTCGAATTTTCTTTTTTATATATTAACATAGCACAAAATTTGAGACATTTTTTGATCACAAACTTGTTCCTTATAAGGCTTAACAAATCTGAAAAAAAAGCATTAACATCTGTTGTCCCTCTCGAGCTATAAGCGGTCATTACAGATAGAAAGAAACAGGTTTTTAATTCTCGTTATTACGCATTTCGCGATAGGGTGATAAAACATTACTCTCTGAACTCAGCTTCATGGTCTAAAAAAATCAATAAAGTCATTAAAAAATAAAAATCCTTAAATTGAAATATTTAAGCATTTCATTTAAGCATGTACTTAAGACTTTTACATATTAGATACAGAATTGTATTTTAATACAAGGGCTTGACTCGGGAAAGGCTTGCCTGACGTGTTTTCCTTTACCAAGAGATCAGGTCTTACCTGATCTGCGCTTCTAGGATCCATCAGAACCCAATCTCATATCTTTAGAACCGTATAAATAAGGCTTGACTTTTAGATGTCGGTGCCAGGGGTTGGACAGAGAGTTACTCTTTCATAAAGAAAACCGTGGCAGTACACATGTTCAAGGCCGGACTTTCAGATGATGGTGTCAGGGAGTTGGATAGACTCGTTCATAAAGAAGACCATGACAGTAAGCATGATTAGGGGGTTATTTCAAATTAGTATATATACCATTTAACGTGACTGGTCCACCCCATCTGTGAAGGTCTTTACCAAAACGCATTTTTAAATTTATTGTCTGTATAAAAATGCAATTAAAATTAAAATACAATCTTTGAAAATTTGCGTTTTAATTTCTCTAGGTAAATGCAGTATAATATTTATCTTATATACAATCCTCGTGAAACCTTTGTAATAAAGTATAAAATAATGACCGACCCATTTTTAGTGCATTTGGAACTCTCTAAAATATTGGGCCCTTATTAAACAAAGTAATGCGAGCAAATAAATATTAATATATATTTTTGTTGCAGTGTGAAGCTGCGACAATGTTGTTAACGTTTCAAAAATTGTAATGAGAAAGACAATAAACATGTCAAGAGGAGTTAGTTGATGCGGAAAACGATTCTACTTCTAAACAAACCTTGAACTGCCGAGAAAAGAAAAAGAAAAACGAAGAAGAAATATGATGCGTGAAGAAAAGATGGACCGGACTGATAAATAGGCTACATCTGCTTATTATTAAACAAAAACGATTATAGAAAGATTTACTTTCTGAGTTGAGACAGGGATTTTCTCTTTCCTCGTTGAAGAACAGTACTTATTTCGTGGCGAAAACACTTTTGGGCCGAAATGAAAATCTTCAAGTTTTCAAGGACATCTGATTACGAAAAACCACATTTTGTTAGTGACTGGACATTTAACCGGTTGGCCGGATGCAAACGGCGACTATAATTAACTGGCTACTGACACCTACACCCGATTAACCGAAAATATAATACGGCTGTACTTATGAATTTTGTCCATGATAGCCTGAAGAAGATAGGAGAAAACAAGAAAGATTAATCATGCGTAAAACATTGATTATGAAACACTTTCCAACTGAAATGCAATTTTATTTAAACATCTCTAAAATGCTATACATTCCGCTCTGATATTTTTTAAATTATCACAGTACTGTTACACAGTACTCTACACTTAAATTATCACAGACTCTAGAGCTAAATAATTTTGCGTTAAAAAAATTCAGCACTTCTTATACAACTCATCTTACATTTGATTTGTTTACATTCTGCATACGTTAAAATTAGACTTCGTTCTAGAAATAATCGAAGTTTAGAGGTCATTTAAAATAAAAAATATTGTAATTGCGTAGGCACAAAATTTAGAAACACAGATAATATGCAAAAATAAAGCGGTTATAGGACAGAGACAACACTAAATATAAATACAAGAAAGATCAATCATGCTTAAAGCATTGATTATGAAACACTTTCCAACTTCAATGCAATTTTATTTAAAAAAGTCGAAAATGCAATACATTCCTCGGTAATATTTTAAAACTTATCACAATACTGCATTGATTTATTATATTTGAAAACTTAAACCTTCATTGAAAAAAATGAACTTCATTCAAATGACGGCATTGAAATATAAATTGCCTGGTTTAAATATCTCTAAAATGCAATACATTCCACGGTAATATTTTTAAAACTATCATAATACTACGATAATTTATTATATTTGAAAACTTCATCGAAAACAACTGAAATAAATTCAAATGACGTCATAGAAAAAATAACACGCCTGGATCTCACTATAAAAACAGGATTTCTTCATTTCATTCATCACAATACTATAATAATTTATTTTATTTAAAAATTAAGACCATGGAACTACAATTCAGAAACTCTATGCTTAAAACTTCATCGAAAAAAATCGTCCTTCTGTTTATAAAATCAATTAATATTTCATTCATATCAGCCATGCAGACTCCATGGACTGAATTATTTTGTGTTACATTTTACATAGGTGAAAAATAGGCTTAGTTGTAGAAATAATCAAATTTGAATGAGAATTTAAACTCAAATATATTGTCATTGTGTTGTTTTATTATGTGGATGCACAGAATTTAAGCAAAAATAAAGTAGTTTTAGGACGGATACAACACTCAATATGAATTAAAAAGAACTTTAAAAAATCACGATTTTGAAACAAGATAGATGCCATATATCATTTTGAAGTGGGTCATGTGATCGTTTCATATCATGGTCACGTGATCGTTTCATATAAGATGTGTAATTATTATTTTAATTTTTAATTAAAAAACTACTGAATATATTTCGCTGAATTTTTTTTATATATTTTATGGAACAATTTGACTATTACCTAAAATTTTCGAAGCAATTTGTGAATTTTAAATCCGCTTAAAAAATGTTTGAAAAATTAGGTCCCATAGGGCTCAATGTATTACATTTTTTCAACCCGGGTTCAATCCAAAACTAATTGGGTGATATTATTCATTTATATTCCCATAGGTCCTGCAGACCATCTGAACAACATACTAAAATTTCATTTTGATTAAGTCATTTTTACGGCAGTTATCGTGCTAACGGACAGACAGACAGAACAAAGTCATAAACACTTTTCAACTTTGTTGTAAAGTGTTAATAAAAATTGCATTTTGCTAAGTTCAATGTAGAAAGTGAATTGCAATATAAATATTTTCTGCAATTATATTATAGTTTGGCTTGCATAAAGAATCCCTTCTTTTTATTAAATGTTATAAAAGTTTGCAATAATGAATATTATTTGCAAAAATACGAGCATTAATTTACTAGTAAATGATGATTTTCAACAAAATTAACTTATTTAAAAGGATACGATATATTTGAAAGGGATTTTTGGACCTCCAGTAAGGTGCACCCTGGTAAGTGTTCAGTTAGAGATTGCCATGGGAGGGAAATGTAAGGTACCTCACTACGAAATAGTATGCGGAGTGACACTCGGTATCACTGAGAAAATGATACTGCCCCCAGAGGGAAGAGATCTACTGACAGAATGTATGAATCGCGAGATGGGAGCTTTCAAACACGAGGCGGGAAAACAAACCCACAGTCATGGGATTAGAAAAAAAAAATGCGTTGATGGGGAAAAAAATGATGCAGGAATTAGCCCCACTAGAGCTTTCAATTTTGGATCGGAAATTTGAAAATACTGCTTTTGCACGAAAAGAGGGGAAAGCCGCCCCACCTCTAGTACATGTTTTCGACAGGAAGCAGGGACAGTTTACTCCTCATGAGAGGAAAACTTCCATTCGTGCAGTTTTCCTGACAAATAGTGTTAGAGCTGGAAAAATAACTCGATCCCATGTTTGTAGCGAAAAAGAGAAAAGCGATCGACCGAGATAGAGAGTCAAGAGTCTCAAAAACATTGTATGGATCTTAGAAGCTTAAGGCAGAATTGCATAAGGGAAAGTCAAAGGATCGAAGAACCTAACATAAGAGATCCCAACATAAGGTAGAAAAACGATTGAGGTATCAGGAGAGGTGGATTCAAAGGGTGGAAATTGGGTCAAAACATTTCCCTCAACTGGTATCCGAAAGAGTAAACTATGAAGGAAAATGATACGTTCGGTTTTTATTTTTGATTATGTTCTTGTAAAATGGATTACTATTGATTTGTTTGGGTTTCGAGACGATTTATTTGTTTATATGTGGTATTTAGATAATTTTTTGGTTATACATATTTAATAACTATGTTTCATGCTGTGTATAAATGTTCCTTAAGATCCCATATAAAAAATGATCGAGATGGGGTTGGGAGTTGTCATGTTCTGAAAGGAGAAAGGCCACTCCTAAGTGGCAATACTTAAAGCATTCGAGGAACATTGTTTTTATTGGAACTATTAAGATGTGCATCTTTTTTTCAATGCATGTGTTAAAACAGCGGTTTAACCCTGGTTTTTTCTCTCGGAGAAGCATGTGAGAAATTCAGAAAACCCCAGAAAATATCTTAATGCTTTTTTCTTTGACTTGAAAAGTCATAGATCTCCGAGCAGAAGCGACGCAGTCTAGAATTGGAAAACATTGCCATTAAAGTTGTCGTCAGTGGTTGGGTAGCTCGGGGAGTCAAAAACAAAGACATTGGAGTTGTCATCAAAAGGCGAGTAACTTAAGATTTTGAGAATTAAGTTCAAGGTAAATAAAATACCACCACGGAGGCCTGGGAGTCATAGATTCTCAGACCAAATTCTAAGAATAGGTTAAGGTGGTCTGATTGTCAGGGTGGTCTAGAGAGTTAGATATGAAAGATGAGAGAGAAAACGGTGAGACGATGATAAAACACAAGACAGAAGGGTCGTATTGTGGGGAAGCTCGCTAAATCAGGGCGTTGGGTAGACTTGCCGAGGACGCTGATGAGCAATACATCAGTCTTACATGCCTCTCCAACCAAGTATGGAAACTGATTGTGATGAATGAAACATTTGCATGGTTTGAGCCTAAAAATCTCTGGGAATCATTCTAGCATTCCGGTGCTTTATTTTAGCACATCCGTGGATACGAACCATCAAGTTCTTTCCTGAAGAATGATGCAGATGATTTCAATCAGAAGCCAAAATGCTCTAATTGACGGGTGACTCCCACGACTTCGGGACACCCAAACAACTGGTCGGTGTCGTAAAGGAATTGCGATCCGACACATATTTATCAGAATATCGAAGCCGACAAGTTAATTTTTTATGTTCAAATTCTATATAGAGTATGATACTCGTACATATTAATTCCAAAATTATTATTAATAATTAAACCATTATGTTGATGTTTTTTGCTCACAAGCTTAAATTTTCGACGTCAAGCATTGCTCCTATTTCAATAATGCCGAATTCATTTATTTCATTTTATATGTGGAAATTTCAACTAAAATATATCAAACAATAGGACTTAAATAATTTTTACGAGTACTTACCAGAATATTTCCCGTCTTATTTGATTTTTATCTAAAGTTGTAAAATTGGAGTACTCAACTTCTAATTTTCACCTCATCCGAACATGAAATTCTTTCCTTTCTGATTTTCCTATTTCTTTACCGAAGGTATGGGGGGGGGGGGGGGCACTTTTTATTTCAGCACATTTTCTATTTATTTTGTTATTTATGGAATACAAATAGAACAATGCGGGAATCCGAAGTTTGGATCTTGAAAATAAAGATTGGTTAGATAGTTAGATTCCTTAAAATTTGAAATACTTGAAATAGTTTTAATGTACTGTGTATCATTATCCAAAAGAGTGACACATTTTTAAAACGATACTTGTTGTTGTTGAGACCCAGACCGTCCGACCTACCAGAAAGGTGTAAGGTAACTGTATGGACGGCCGGGAAGTGCCACCCAATTTAGACCGGAACCCAGTGGGGGACGCATCCACAGGGACCGTACCCTCCTTCCCCTACCACCAACCTCTCGGAAGGACTTACGGACCCACATGTTTAACGTGATCGTACTCCGCATGAACACGGCGGCATTTTGTGGTAGCGTGCAAATCTAGCGCGCAAACCACGGGGATACCGCACCCGAGATGGCCAACAGCACGCGGTGTTCCGAGGTGGTCACCCACCAAGTACTAACCGCGCCCGATGCTGCTTGACTTCGGTGATCTAACGAGAACCGGTGTTTTCAGCACGGTACGGCCGTTGGCCCAAAAAACGATACTTGTGAAAAAATATTACGGATGGTGATAAAAACTATGAGAATTCGTGTGTTTATTCATAGTGTAGTATTTAATTACAGAGAAATGTTTTGTATTTAGGTATTTAAACAAAATAATTCCATATTAAAAAAAATCCTGTTCCTTCTCCAAAACTAAACATATTACATTGGATAGATACCATGGCAGCATTGAGCAGAAAAATTGAATGATTATTTGACTTTATACATTTCTAACAATGGATACTAGGATTCAATCTGTTAGATGGGTCTGAAAAATATGGAATATTGATCTTTGACAAAGTTGAATAGATGGTCTTAAAATAATCTGAATGAAGTAGAATTGTAGGATCAGTTTGAATGGTGCGAAATTACAGATATTACGATTTCAAATAAGCTCCAAAGTAAATGTATGTTCAAAATTTTTGGATCTAAGCATTATTAGACGTTAAAATGGTTTCTGATATATATTTTCACCATTGTCACTCAACATTTGACTTTTCATGGTTGATAAAGCTGTCATAACTGATTTCTGAAATAATAGTATTTTAAGGACCTCAATTATTATTAAAAAGGACTATTTATAGTCTAGATAAGGAAAGTATTAACAGAAAATGCAAAACGTTGCCTGTTTGATAATCATTTCAATTTATGCGAAATAGTTTATCTTAAAGAATCATTCAAATCTGGAAATTCATATACTAATGGAATTTGTTAAATTTAACACTGAAAACGACTGTTAATATTAGTCAGGTTCAAGTAATTTCTGCAAATATATTTAATCCTGGTGCACATTAAAGTCACGTCTCCTCCTATATTAGATAGATTTACATGCGGACACATTACACAGTTCTTTTCCAAGAAATGCCTAATAGTTGGTTTTACATTTTCAAGATTAGTCCTTATTTTGATAAATTCATCCGGCTGCTTTCTCCTTCCATTAATTCTGTTGTTTAGTTAATAGACAAGATCATTTTATTTGAGGAGTAATAATTAGATATTTATTTTTTCTTAAAATACAAAGGGTCAGGGTTTCGTCCAATAGTAGCACATGATGGTCTGTTCTGCATCATACCGGATAACTGGAGATGTTTTCTCCCGTTGTGAAGAAATGTCCCCTTTTTGAGGGAAGTGTTTGTTCTGTATAGAAGAAGAGGAGAGGTGAAGATCCTCATTTTACTGATAAGAACTTTGAATTTTTAGGAAATGTTGACTTACAAAGAAACTGTTTTCGTAGTGGCAACGTTATTTGTAACTTTTCAAGGGGTGTTTAGAGTATTTTGACTCGTGAAGACTTTTGAGCTTTACAATTTTTTTTTATTTTTACCAAATCAAGCTGTGGCTGGTGCCCCCTAGGAAGTATTTCAAGAACTAGAGTACATTATTTTTCTTAAGAGATTTTAGGGGTGGCGATTTTGAATTGGAGGAACTGAGAAAAAAAGGCAAGTTTTTTTCGTAAAGCTTGGGAGCGGAGTTTGGTTTAGGAGTTTTGATCTCTGATTTCTCATTTTCATCCTTGTTTTTGGATCTATTTCAAGGGTGTTTTGGGCACTATTTGAAATGAGCGGAATGGTCCACATCACAGTTGTAACACTTCGCGAGTGGTCTTACATTCCCTCCTGGAATGCCGAGGTTGATGAATATGATAAAACCAAACAATTTTTTCAGGAGATGGCGAAAAAATCTCCCGCTTTTCATTTAATAAATCACGTACAAAGAAAATCTTTCTGCACCCAGTGGAGCTCAAAATTATCATCATGGAGGGATGTTGCAAGATTGGAAACTTCAAGGCGAATGAAGACACCAATTTGTTCACATCCATATTTATTGATAAAAAGATGCAGCAATGTTAAAATGCTTGGTTATCATATTATAAATTTTCATCAGTACGCGTGGATCCAAAGGATAGAGTGTTAAACAATTCGGCAATAGAAGTAGTCTGTTTTGTGGATTTGGGTATAATATTAGGTAAATGGGCGCTACTTAAAACAGTGTCAGTCATTTTACCAGAAAAGGTAACTTCAATGAGCTTTTAAATGTGGATTTACTTTACACACAATTTTGTGCATTAAAATATACAACCCATTTCAATGTATTCACAGAATAATCTTTCAGAAAAGTCATGATTATTTCCATTTTTACTTCATTAACACAGACATAAAAAATTGAATTCTGCAAACAATGGCAAAAAAATGCTTTAGACTTACTCCTACCCCCCCCCCCCCTTTTTTATCAAAGCACATTAATTAAATCCGTTTGATGTGTGTGTGTGTGCACTGAGGATATTCTCAATTTTTCAGCATTTGGAAATGAGAGCATGAGTAAATAATTGGGAGATTAAAACTTCGCCTCTTTAATTTTAAGGATGATATTGATTTTATGCTGCCAGGTACAATTATTTGCGACTAGAAATTTAGAAAGATGATTAAAAGGTATACTGTATAATATCTATTCGCATTTATTCTATTGTTTATTTTTATGTGCTCCAGGCACTTTGCTCTCAAAAACAATTTTACTTATTTGCACCCAGGAATATATTTGTTACTAGCAGCATACCCGTTCTTTATACGGAGTATATAATATAAAGAAACTTGAAATTCACAATCATGTGTAA
This sequence comes from Amaurobius ferox, assembly GCA_951213105.1. Classification (NCBI taxonomy): domain Eukaryota; kingdom Metazoa; phylum Arthropoda; class Arachnida; order Araneae; family Amaurobiidae; genus Amaurobius; species Amaurobius ferox. Next base: position 120,356,501 of record OX578133.1, on the reverse strand, counting down.
ATTCCTATAGTATACTAAATGACATTGTTAATCAAAATATTCTGTTAAAATATTAAATTTATTGCTCCTAAAACGGAGTTTAAGAATGTTTCCACTATGCAAAATTATCTTCACAGGCAGACCTGAAGAATACAACATCCTGGCCGCTTTTGCAAGTAAATTTACAAAAAATATGAAATTGAATAAATATACGCAAAATAAAAGCGTTAAAATTGTATAGGAACCTTACTACTTATATACGCCAATATTAGAAGATATAACCTGTATTAGTAGATTACATATATGAATTGAAAATATCAATAAATTCGTAATATTTAAACTTGAAAGCCGTAATTAATTCCAATATATGCCAGAATGAAAGCGCTAAAATTATATGGGATTACATATAATTACCCGTACTACTTATATTGTCGCAGATTAGAAAATATGCCAGTGTGTTAGTAGAAGATTACCCGTATTATAACATGAGTCTCAAAAATCTTTGCCAAAATAAAACAGATGCCATAATAAATTGAAAATATCAATAATCCCCGTAATCTTTATACCCGAAGGTCGTAATTGATTCCAATATATGCCGATGTATATCAAAATATATGCCAATGTCTATCAAAATATATGCCAGTATACCTGTACTACTTATATTCTCGTAGATTAAGATATTCCTGTGGATTTGGATTACTCGTACAATGTACAATATATGAGTTTCAACACTTTTTGCCATAATAAAACAATGGCATAATAACTTGAAAATATCAATAATTCCTGAGTCAATAATCCAATATCAATAATAATAACGTTTAAACCTGAAGACCGTAATTGATATTATCCAGTCAAAAATGCAATGTTATTAAAATTTATTTTATATACATATTTTTATTATTCAAATCGGAAAAGATTTAATAAAAATCGCATGCCGCATAAACACATTGGATTTAAATCCGTTGCTAAGCGACATGATATCATTTGCTTCAAATAAATTGGAAGAAAAAATATCGTCTGAATAATGCTATCGCCATGGAAGTTTTGTCGACATTTTAAAAAATCGCCAACTTTATCGCCAAGCGGGACTGTAGAACTTACAGTCTCACTTGGTGACAAATTAACGAAACATCATCAAAATACTATCCCCTAACAAAACACAATTAATTTTATTTATTAAGAGCAATTTTATCAATTTCATGATATTTTTATGGATTTACAAATATTTTTCTCAATTTGGTAACATTTTAAAAATTCGCTAAATGTGTTACTAAGTAGGACGGTTAGACTAACAGACAAATGCTACCGAAATATCATTTCAGTACTCTCTTCTAAAAAATCAAATTTACTTTCATTGATTTGCGTCGTTTTTATCAATTTGGCGACATTTCCGTCAATTTGGCAACGTTTAAGAAAAGTTGCCAAGTTAGCGATATGCCGTCAAATTCGCAGCTCTGAACTTGAAGATCTGAAGAATAAAACATCCTGATCTCGTTTGTATATACTAAGTGAAAACACTAAAATTGTATTAGAAGATATACCCGTTCTACTCTTTTTCTGTTTCAACAATCGGCTAAATGAATTTATTGGCTAAACACAATATATAAACTTGAAAATTCTTTGCCAAAATATATGAAAGTGATGTACGCATTCCGCATTTAATATAATTAATAGAAAAACCAAAACGCTCATTTATAAGATATATTTTTATATCCATTTATTTATTAATCATATCGAAAAAATAAAAATTAACAAACACATTTAATTTAAGTGCATTTTTGGGCAACATGATATAAGATAGAATCTTCCTCATAAAATGCTAATAATTAAATAACCATTTTGATTTCTTAATACTTTTCATTGTTGAGCAAAAGCTTGTGAAAAATAAACCATGGTGATAGATTTTCCATTTAAATTCATGTTTCAAACATTCATGTTTTCAAGCAATAAGATAGTGACTAATTAGCGCAAAAATATCCCACTAAACTCAGAGATGAAGTTTTAATTCACTTTCACGCTTTAAACAAACGATTTCCAACCTTTTCGTTTGGAGGAACCAGGGAGTTAGAGAGTAGAACTCCTAGGGAAATGTTTCGTTTTTCATTAAAATCTCGACAACGCCTGGTCTTAGAAACTCAAAACTTAGACTAAATTTTAAGTGGGGCTCTTTCAAGGCTACCCACAAAATTTCATCAAATTCAGTTCAGCCGTTCTTCCGTGAAGATGAGACAAACAAACGGACAAACAGACAGACACACAGATGGATTTTCAATTTTATTTATATAGATGTACTAGCAGCATACCCGTTCTTCGTACGGAGTATATAATATAAAGAAACTTATAATTCGCAATCATGTGCAAATTCTGTTAAAATATTAAATCTATTGCTCCTAAAGAGAAGTGTAACAATATCTATTCTCACTATGCAAAATTATCTTCACGGGCAGATCTGAAGAATAAAACATCCTGGCCCTTTTTGTAAGCAAATTTACAAAAAAAAAAACAGGAATTGAATCAATATATGCAACCCCATACTACTTATAATGCCGCAGATTAGAAAATATGCCAGTGTGTTAGTAGAAGATTACCCGTATTGCAATATGAGTCTCAAAATTCTTTGCCAAAATAAAAGAGATGACGTAATAAATTGAAAATATCAATAATCCCTGTACTCTTTATACCAGAAGGTCGTAATGGATTCAGATATATGTCAATATATATCAAAACATATGCCAATATACCTGTACTACTTATATTCTCGTAGATTAGAAGATATACCCGTGTATTTGTAGAAGATTGCTCGTACAACGTACAATATATGAGCTTAAACAATTTTTGTCATAATAAAACAATGGCATAATAACTTGAAAATATCAATAATCCCTGAAGCAATAATCCCCGAAAATATCAATAATAATAACGTTTAAACCTGAAGACCGTAATTGATATTATCCAGTCGAAAATGCAATAAGAAAAATAAAATCATTATTTTCTAAAATATATTTTTATATCTATTTATTTATTATCCATTTATTTATTATTAGAAAGTAATAATTAAAATTAACAGACAGAATTAATTTAATTGCGTTTCTGAGCAACATGATATAAGATAGAATCTTCCTCATAAACTGCGAAATTAGATATCCATTTTGCTTCCTTTATACATTACAGAAAATAGTTATACCATGGAGATAGATTTCTCATTTAAATCATGTTTAAAACAATTCATGTTTTCAAAAAGTGACTAATTAGCGCAAAAAATCTTCCATCAAACTCAGAGATATAGTTTTAATTCACTTTCAAACGATTTTCAAGCTTTTCGTTTGGATAAACCACGGAGTTAGAGAGTAGAACTCCTAGGAAAAAGTTTCGTTTTTAATTAATATCTCGACAACTCCTGGTCTTAGATACTCAAAACTTGTGTTAAATTTATGGGGGCTATTTCAAGGCTATCCACAAAATTTCATTAAATTCGATTTAGTCGTTCTCTCGTGATGATGAGACAAACGAAAATGTAGTTTTTTACTAATATCTGGAGAACCACTGATCGTAGAAACTCCAAACATGGACTAAATTTTAAGTGAGATTATTTCCAGTCTATCCACAAAATTTCATCAAATTCAGTTCAGCCGTTCTTCCGTGATGATGGGACAAACAGACAGACAGACATACACACATACAGACGGGCAGACAGACAGACACACAGATTTTCAATTTTATTTATTTAGATTACTAATATCTCGAGAACCACTGATCGTAGAAACTCCAAACATGGACTAAATTTTAAGTGGGATTATTTCCAGTCTACCCACAAAATTTCATCAAATTCGGTTCAGCAGTTCTCCCGTGATGATGGGACAAACAGACAGACAGACAGACAAACAGACAGATTTTCAATTTTATTTATATAGATAAAATAATACTTATTTCGGCTGCAAAAGAAATGGAGATGTCCATTCGCATTTATTCGATTGTTTATTTTCATCTGCTCTGCTCCGGGTAGTCTAGTTCTAAAGCATTTGTAAAAATTTGAAGTCAGCAACTTATTCGTTATGGACAAAACAAAACTTATTAGGAATGAAAAAGAAATAGAGATGTCTATTCACATCTATTCTATTGTTTATTTTCTTGTGCTCCGTGTGCTTTAGTCTAAAAATATTTTTAATGATTTCAGGAAATTATTTGTTATGGATAAAACAAGACGCTTGACGAAAAAATGTTTTTAATTCTTATATTTTGTTGTATTTCTTTATAATTTATTTCATAAATTGTTTCTGTACTGCTTTATGAAAGTATATTTGCTTAAGTATCTTTGGATACTCTGCCGAACATCTAGCTTTGAGGCTCCACTCAACTTTCTCATATAATAATGTTCCTAACTTTCACACTTCCTACAATAGGGCCACCCTCGAAGGCGAGGGACGCTATACTCGAGTAGTGGGGTGATTCTCCCGGGCCCTTTTATTTAAAAAGGATAAAAAATATAAATAAACAATTTAAACAATGATTATGAAAATGAAAACATAATTTTTTCACTGAAAATATTTAGCTTTCTTTCCATCTCCAGGTAAAAAAAATGTAGTACTGCCACAAATCTGGTTAAAAAAATTAAAATATGTTTTGCTTCTAATGTTTCGTTTATTAAAGAAAGAGTAATAGTTATAAATTGAAATAATATTTATATTTATTATTTTCCAGTTTCTTCTACTTTATTTCTTATAACCTAAACATCTTATACATTTAATTTTCTCTAAAATATACAAACTACCTTAAAACTAAGATCTCTGTGAAGGAGAAAATTGAAAATAAGAATAAAGCAAAATGGGGATCCATGAGTTGCTGCCCCCCGGGCCCGAATTATTTCTCTACAGTCCTGTTCAAATCCATATGCTGTGTACACCAGATAGCAAGATCGTTGCAATTCGGATTACTGAAACTGAGTTGCCAAATTGCAGGGCAAAGATTCGACTCTTATCTCAGACGATATCGAAAGACAGAGCATTGAGTTTTAATGGTTTTCATTTCATAAGCACAGCAAAGTTTTTTTTTTTTTCACAGTTTTTCACTCAAAGCATCTTCACTTTGTTAGCATTGTCCTTTCTTACCCTCGAGGTATAACATATCTTTCTCCTTTCCCTCTAAGCCCCAGAATACTAAACATTGCACCTTTATATGAGCTTTCGTTTACAACTCATTAATTAAAGTAAGTCAATAATTTTTCTGGCCGGATTATCGCGGTGACAGATAATACTTTGATTTATTTCATTTAAAAGACAACCAAATATATTCTTTCCAGTGTCTGTTGAAACTATATTAGGATTAAGTGTTTTAAAAGCAGGCAATCTAAACTCAATCGACAATCTTTTGAGTAACTTGTTTCTACTGTATATATCAATTTATATATATCAATATCAATTTATATACAATCAATATCAATATATATATATCAATATCAATTTTTAAAGATAAAGCTGTTAGTACAACTGAAAAACTATCTAAGGGAGCTTCTTCTAAGAAACTCATACAGTTCTTTTTTAGTGCATCATACATATAATACTTTGATTTATTTCATTTAAAAGACAACCAAATATATTCTTTCCAGTGTCTGTTGAAACTATATTAGGATTAAGTGTTTTAAAAGCAGGCAATCTAAACTCATTCGACAATCTTTTGAGTAACTTGTTTCTACTGTATATATCAATTTATATATATCAATATCAATTTATATACAATCAATATCAATATATATATATATCAATATCAATTTTATATATCAATTTTAAATCATATGGATTACATTGTTACTACGAATATGTAAACACATAGTATTTTGATATATTTTATATAACGGAAATAAATACTCAAAAATAAAATTGACCAAATAAATTAAGTTTTAATTTAATACAGGCCGATTTATAACTTTTATATTAATTGCTTATCCATTAGATAACCAGATAAAATTAATGTTTGTTCCAAAGAATCTCTGATGACTTTAAAATGATGATTTGTTAATTGTAATATTAGTACGCAGATTGAGATAACTAATGTTTATATCATTAGTGTAAGGAAGATATTAAAAATATTTTTATTAGTGTAAGGATGATATTCAAAAATATATTTATTTGAATATACAGAATAAAATTTTCTTTTCACCCAGTTAATTAAAATTAACTTTATTTCAAAAGAAAGCATTTTCCTAAAAAAATTAATAGTAATAAAATTGCAAAGCAGATGTCCTATTTTTAAGTCAAATTTAGTTAAACCATTTCTTAAAATTGCAAGTAATTGATAAAATTTAATTTACTTTATGAATTGTAAATTGAATTATGCATATTTGCGGCTACCCAAAATACATCTAGATACCATATGACGATTTGTTTCAGCGACACGTATTTATGGCTATAATTTACATTAATATAATAAAACGTAAAGAAGCATTTTTACTTTCCCTGCAATACATGGTAATGTATAGGGAAATTATTGAAATAATGTCGAAAATCGCAACTGGAGTTTCCGACTGATCTACAGATTTTGGGACCTCTAGAAAACGATTAAACTATTTTTAGCGTGACGTCTGTGTGTGTGCCTATCTGTGCAATGTATGTATCCACTCTAACTCAAAAACTAATTGACCAAATTTAATAAAATTTTATGTGAGTCACTTGTGGATGACCGTGCTGCTGATTAGATTTTATTACGATTCGGGATAAAAGAACCTGGCGAAATGGCCCGCAAAAATTGCATGTATCCACTCTGGTTAAAATACTAATTGACCAATTTTACAAAATTTGGTAGATAAGTCATTTGTGGGTTTCCTTGGTGCTGATTAGATTTTGGTACTATTCGGAAAAAAGAACCTGCTTTCTTTTTTACAAAATGCCCCACAAAAATCGTCAATGTCTAACATAAAAGACTACATGCGTTCAAATGTATCAATTAAATGCTTGTTTTATACGTAAATTTTGGTGATAAAAATAATAAGACCAACCCCATTATTTTTTAACTAACCGTTCTCAGGTTTATTAGTTTTTTTTCATGTTTTTGCTACGCCACCTTTGCAAATATGTCCAAGTAACAAATAGAAACGAAAATTGAATTAAAAAAATTTAGTGTTATTCTGTGCAATAAAATTCAATTTAATGAATTATTAAAGAAATAAAGAGAAGATGAATTTAAGTTTGTAGGAAAAGTCATGTGCGGCCCACATCATATTTGTTTTCTTGCAAAGGCAGAATGCCACATCTAGAAGTAAATTCAGTTTATAAAGTAAACCATTTATTTATTTATTTTAGAAAAAAAATAGGCGGGAATATTAAAACTTGCATATTTTACAGCAGAAATCTTCAACAATGACCCACGAACAACAAACTCATATATTCTAAATCCTCCATAATGATTTTTGAAGAGATACCCTCTGAGACATAATAACGCGGAAGTGGCTATTTGAAACTGGTTGCACAATAGTGACCTCATGCTACAGTCGGCTACAGTTGCACGCTTGATAAAGTGCTGAGATTATAGACTTGTGCCGCTCAAGAGCGAAGAAAGCATCACTGTAACAATGGAGTCATGATTAAGCGACTGAAAAGTTTCAAGTCTGATTACCATAATACAAGCACCCCTGATTTACATTAGGAATACGAACTTTAAAAAACAAATAAACTTTGAATCGATATGAAGCAGATGGATATAAAGATAGCCTGAATATTCAGCGATTACTACAGAAATTCTAGACGTTTTGATAGGTCTAGAAGGGCTCAAAAGTAACTGGTCTGATGGAAGGAACAGGGAAGCAATTGCATTATATTTTTGCATACATTGTATACAATCATTCAAAAACCCATCCCTTTAGAATGAGGTTAATTGTTAATATTTCTAGCTTTCTACATAAAGTTAATATATGCAATGTTTTGCTAGAGAGGAAATCAGCTGTCAAGCACTGTACAGGTTTGAACCAAGGGCCTCGTGTATATGGGCCCGAGCCCGATACTATAACAATTAGACCAAAATGTATCTTCAAGTCGGAAAGTATAATTTGGAAAATGCTTAATAGCAGAGAATGACTCAAGAACCGTACCCCACGCTAGTACTGTATAGTAAAAGTACCTTTAAAATAGATTTTAAACAGGGGAGGCTCAGCTTTTGGACCTCAATGGACGCCAAGCCACTGCTAAATATGACACATATATTTCCAGGGTATTTCTAAATAAAATGAATCCAGATAAATATGAGATGTGATGTTCAATATCCTATATATCAGAATAAACATTAGATTACTTGACACATTTACAGATTATTATGTGGTATAGAGAATAATTCTTTGTCTTCTTTAGAAAAGGACTCTTAAATCATAAGTTGAGTTTCTTAAACGAAGTAGAATGAGTTTTTTTCACTAATTATTATAATTTTTTTTAAATGTTAATTAGAGATATTGAGGCAAATAGACATCAGATAATAAATTACTTCTTACGTACTGTTGGTCTGTATATATATATATATATATATATATATATATATATATATATATATATATATATATATATATATATATATATATATATATGTATATATATATATATATATATATATATATATATATATATATATATATATATATATGTATATATATATATATATATATATATATATACACACACACACATATATATATATATACATAAAAATTTAAAGATTTTAATCGAAAATTACGCATAAACTACTGTATGTACAAAAAAAAACCCATCACTAGCATATCTGCTACGAATGAGTAACTATAGACCAAGACTAAGGATAAAGATATATATATATATATATATACGCCCGAAAACAGATGGTTCTTTTATTGAAACTTATATGAAATCCAATATTTTTAACCATATTAAATTTATAAACTTCTTTAAAATACTTAATCTCGCATCGAACCCATCCATCGAATTTTCAAATTAAATCTACGAAACCTATTTAAAGTTGCTTGAGTGGGAAAAGACTGTAGCGAATCAATACTTGAGTTGAATAGAAATCAGTAAGAGAGTAAATACAAAATTTGAGACACAATCTGAACTTTTAAACACATTTATATGCATGTATTTATATACCGGTTCCCTCACCCAATTCTCAAATTTCTCTAAATGTATATGACTGATGATGTCTCAAGCCCATTAAACTCAACTGTAAGAGGAAAAAAAAACATTTCACTACTATTTACTTGCAAGAAGAAAATAAGAAATATATTACTAGAAATACTCTTCAATTACTGAGATATGATATCCACTAATACCCAAGTTTACTATCCCCAAATACGAAACATACTTAACATTTCCTTATGGGAAGACTGTCCAGAAATCAATACTTGCCTGGCAGAGGAACTAGGAAGAGATAAAATCCTGCTGTGATCTTATTAAGTTATTTGAAATGTTATTATTACTCGTCTTCAGATGCTAAAAGTGAAATAAGTTGCTTGATATTGGTCAATATTATTCTGAGGGAGCGCGAAGAAAATTATGTGATTCTCAAACTTATCTTACATGTTTGAGGATTACACTAGTTTCAATTGTACTGCTTAAGTACACGCATACAGAAAACGACATCTGTAGCTACATACATATACTGTTTAGAAAGAATATAATATATGAATAAACTCCCAGACTGTTTAAGGATAAAAGTAATGAAAATAAATAGTTAAAAATATTGAATATTGACATTAGCTTAGACATTTAAAAGTAGCTCAGTACTTCAATAATCAAGTATGAAATCAAACGTAAAATAGTTTCATAATTACCCTTACTATATGTCAATATATATTTTGCAGAATATTGGTTTGCATTTCACTTAAAAATCATAATGTACCGGTACTGGGAATAGAAATAGGGTCTGTATTTTGATTAGCGTTCAGGTATGCCTACCAACCTAGCTTACACCACTTCTGTATATCAAGTAATACCTTATATACAACCTAGAAACAAAATCCTTCGGTCATTATCACACTATATGTTTTTACAGGCTTCACAGAGTATTAGATTTCATTTCTCTCAAATGCATAACAAAAGTGGAAGTGGTAATCGAACCTGAATCTCCTACATTAAACTTCTGATTAGCATTCATGTATACTGAGTTCCACACCATCAGATTTTAAACAACTGTTGGTCCTCTTACCAGTGGCGAAGCGTGATAAAATTATTTGAGGAGACAGAAAACCAGGGACAAAAATTTTGTAAATAAAGTTGCATGCTATATAATTTAGCTAGGCTGTAAATGAGATAAAATATACAGTAAACTTCTGATAATTCGATACGTTCCGAACTTCAGCTGTGCCGGATTATCAAATTTGCCGTATTATCGGATGTGGAACTTAAATGGAGTGAAAAATAAGAAAAATAAATTTAAAGCAAAATAATGGACATTTATATTTTTTGCCAATAAAGCGCTAAATATCAAGGAAGACGTGTGAGAAAATAGATAGACCACTCACCAAACTTTACTTTTCACTTATCAAAATTTAAATTTCTAATTCACATAAATTCCAAACGTTTAAAAAATGTGTATTTACATATTACATTTAGGATTGATTCGGTTTCCATAACAATATTTTCCCTTGACCTTAATACAAAGACTCGCAAATTTCTTTGCTATAGATATCTATGCCACTCCTAATTTATGTAAAAAATTGAAGCAAATTATGAAGGAAAATCAAAGAATGTATTGTGAAATCTGTTAAATTAAAACATCTGGATATTTGAGATGAATATCTCATAGTTGTTGAAAATATCCATTCCATAAGTCGACATTTTAACCCTGAAAAAATATTGAAATCCCTACAGTATCCAAACCCTTTATAATTTAGCGATTTTTTAAATCAAATTTCCTATTAACTTTTAAAATTACTCTCCAGATGACTTAGATAATAAACACTACATTTGCGAGGGAAAAATAGAAACTAATAAGAAAAACAGCCCCTTCCTTATTGCTTAGATATGTTTATCAAAGAACTGCCGTAGCTCGAGTAGATATTGCGCGCGCTTTTTCTTTCAGTTCTATTTCCAGTGGAATATGAAATAAAATGGAATATGAAGTAGGTAGACGGAGAGAGATTTGTCTCTTCTAAATATCCGGCCTGGCGCTTAGAGGGAACATGAAGCCAGCATGAGGTTCTGCTCCAGACGGAGCAAAAATACTGTGTTTATTAACACACAAAATATTTTATTTTATTTTAGATAATATATAATTAACATAAAAGTTACTTGATCGTAAATTATTTAGATATACGCTGTCTCCTTTGTCTCCCCTGACGCTTCGTCACTGTCCTTCACAATGCTTTGCAAGCTTATTAAACAAGATATCCAGCAGTGTCATTGACAGGTTGATAGTGCCGCTCGACGAGAATGTTGCACGATTTATTTACATTATAAGCATAATAGAGCATGGGCATGAACGTAAATAAACAGCCTGCGTAGTAGAATGCGCAGAAACGTAAGGGCATTATTTTTACCATAATGGGTAATGGTAAACTGATGATGAAGGCAAATACAATTGAAACTAAACCCATTAAGCATTTTATCTTTGTGTTGAAAATAAGTTATTTAGAATACTTGAGTAACAATATATGTTTAAAAATTTAATTTATCCAAGTGCACTTTAAGTGATTTTAAGTGAATATACAATACTACTCATTTTTAACAATATATGTTTAAAAATTTAATTTGTCAAAGTGTACTTTAAGTGATTTTAAGTGAATGTACAATACTACTCATTTTTAACAATATATGTTTAAAAATTTAATTTGTCAAAATGTACTTTAAGTGATTTTAAGTGAATGTACAAAACTACTCATTTTACCGTAGTGACTAGCTAGTGTTCTGAAGATGTATGTATGTATACATTTACTAGAAATCTGCAGTGTATATGCGAGCGAGAAGGGAAAAATACGTAACGAATTTTCTTAAAAAACTAGTGTATATATTTTATTGAAGTTGAGTAATTTGTTTTCCGGAAATTTAAAAATATCCATCAAAAATATATATATTTAGATATGTCCTACTAAAATTAAGGGTTAAGTAATTGTAAATTTCTAAATTAGCCGTTTTTAATACAGAAATAATGAAAATGTCCATACTGCTAAGCATAAGAGTATTTTGATTTGGAAACGTAGGGGCAAAATTATTTTTGTGACGTCGCGTATCCATGCTATAATGTTACTCATTGTATCTTAAGAGCATTAATCAACCTATATCTAATTTATTCGAATAATTTGTTTGCCATAATTTTGAGAAAACTTAATAATGCAATTTTAAAGGTTAGTAATAAGTTTTAAGTCAATGTTAAACGTGGTTATAAATAATATTACAATATTTTTGCAGAAATGAATCTTATATTGCATGATCATAAATATTGGGTTAAGAGAAAAGGTTTAATATATATATATATATATATATATATATATATATATATAATTATCAGTCAATAGGGGAATTTATATTTATATTTTGCATTAAAACTTATGGATACTGTGCGATCATAATTGTCGTTGTCATAACTGCAACAAATATCAATAAGTCAAAAGATAGTGAATTTTATTATTTAAACGGTATAGGATTTCAAAAAAAAATTTGAAATTGAACACGTATGTCGAAATTTGCAACTACCATTCCTTGATTACCAAGAGAACCAAATTAATTAATGCCAGTTCTGTGGTGTTCCTAAGCTACGGATTATGGATCTTTGGTTCAAGATGGTAATCTGCAGATATACTAATACCATATGTCAAATTTATGGAGTAAAAATAATTGTATTTTACGTTCTGAAATGAATTATAGTCATTTTTTATCGTTTTCACAGTAGAAGTGATGAAACTTTGTGAAAACTTAATAATGCAATTTTAAATGTTAGTAATAAGTTTTAAGTCAGTGTTAAACGTGGTTTTAAATAATATTACAATATTTTTGCAGAAATGAATCTTATATTGCATGATCATAAATATTGGGTTAAGAGAAAGGTTTAATAAAAAAAATTCAGTCAATAGGGGAATTTATATTTATATTTTGCATTAAAACTTATGGATACTGTGCGATCGTAATAATTGTCGTTGTCATAAAAGCAGATGTCAATGAGTCAAAAGATAGTGAATTTTATTACTTAAACGGTATAGGATTTAAAAAAACATTTGAAATTGAACACGTATGTCGAAATTTGCAACTACCATTCCTTGATTACCAAGAGAACCAAATTAATTAATGCCAGTTCTGTGGTGTTCCTAAGCTACAGATTATGGATCTTTGGTTCAAGATGGTAATCCTCAGATATACTAATACCATATGTCAAATTTATGGAGTAAAAATAATGGTATTTTACGTTCTGAAATGAATTATAGTCATTTTTTATCGTTTTCACAGTAGAAGCGATGAAATTTCGAAATATTAGAAGCGATGTACACAAGTATAATAAATGCAACAGGTGTACCATCATATATATATGATAGCAAATGATAAATACTGGAGCTGTTCATTTTCAAAGAAAATTTCAATAATTTTTATTTGGAATGATCAGAATGCAAAAAGTAATTGCATTCACTTTTATATTATAAATAAGTATTGAGTTTAGTTGAATTTCCATTAGTATTTACGAGTATTATGCTTTAAAAAAATGGATGAAATCATTAACTGATCATGCACCTTTAATATTGTTTAATTTTGCCAACAATCATTATAATTATTGGGCGCCAACACCTGAAATAATCAATTTAAAATAGCTTACAACATTTAATTCATTTTAACCTGTTCCATTATCTAATTCACTTTCTATAAAAAAAAAAAACTCCTCTAGAATGAATTACCTGCTATTTCCCTGGTCCTGAATAAGCTCCCGTTACGTTAATAATACATATACAGATAACACCACTCAATTTCCAAACCTCCTGTTTTGAACTAAAAGCATTCCTATCTTTCGTTTCAATCCAAATCTTTTAATTTCGGCGCATCTGTAATCGCGTTTAACAATTTGCCATGTATGCACACAAATATCCACCGCTCCCCATATCAACGACCAGTTTATCATGCGAAACGCTAACCGGAGGAATTGGATGCCCAGTGGTTAAAGCACGAGGGTTGCACTCAAAGGACTCGAGTTCGATTCCCAGCTCTGCTCAAACTGTCCCCGTGTTCATGCGGAGTACGAGCATGTTAAATATGGAGAGTTCAAGATGTTGGTGGTAGGGGAAGGAATGTACGGTGCCGCCCCCACTGGGTTCTGATCTAAATTGGGTGGCACTGTTCCGGCCGTCCAAACAGATACCTTACATCTTCGGGTAGGTCGGATGGTCTGGGTCAAAAGAAAAGAAACACCAACCTGATTTAAATCTCCATTTTATAGTCTCTCAGATTTAATCTATGTTAATATTATTTATTAATATATAAAAATAATTGTATTTCCTATGTAAATTGTACCATATGGTCTGATTATAAAAAATGTGCTGTTTTTTAGTGACAAAAGAAATGATTTGCCTATTTTTTAATCCATGTGACGTTGAACTATAAGTTATAGCATCTTATTTTCATCTCCTGATCACATTCTGTATTACAAATAAGAGTATGAAGGAAACAATTTGCTTTGAAATGTAATGCGGTTTATAGTGAGTAGACGCCCATTACTAGAATAGTGTCCACTACTGGCTCGGCACCTTAAATACAATCAAAATTTTCGTTTAGAAGAGTTTCGTGGTTTTCAATAATAATACTAATCTAATTGTCATATTAATCAACTGATCATACTAATCTACTAATCACACTAATACAATTGTCCTGAAGTACCTGTATATCAAATTTCATCGCCGTACATTATATAGATTTTTTGACACAGACGACACAAACAGACAAATAGACAGACAGACATTTTCCTTTATTATTAGAAATTTGACTGTTTCAGGAAAAGTTTTGATAATTAATTCTATTTCATGAATAATTCATTCTTCAGAGAAGCATAAATATTTGAAAGTACTTTTGGCATTACTCGGAAAAATTTATTGGAAGAACTAAGCTACGTTGGAACACCATCATTATTCTTCCTCAAAGAGAAATGAGAAAATATATCGAAAATCGACTAGTAGATGAGTTAAAAGACAGATAAATAGCGTTTATCTACATAAAAAAACCATTTTATTCGTTAAATAGTCGTCTTAGGGTTTCGACTCAAGGATGATGTTAAGGAAAACGGAATGGTGTACTAAAATATTTACAAATGAAAAAGCCGAATTTTGTTTTAATACTTTTAGTTTTATAAAGGTGACTCTACTTGTTATCCAAATCTATTTGATAATTTAACATGATTTCTTAACGTAAACAAATGAACACGGGTGGACATATATCCCCAGTCAAAGAATTGCAGAGATATCTACTATTATTCTTTGACTCAGACCGGCCGACCTACCTGAAGGTGTAAGGTATCTATCTGGATGGCCGGGAAGTGCCACCCAATTTAGACCGGAAACTCAGTGAAGGCTGCATCCACAGGTATATACCCTCCTTCCTAAATCATATAATTACTTTTTGTGTTCTGAAGAGATCTTGACTAGTTTGCCATATATTGCACGATTTTGATAATGCTATATAATTTCTTTCTTTCGACGCAGACGTTTCGATCTACCCGAAGGTTTAAGGTATTTGTTTGGACGGCCAGGACAGTGCCACCCAATTTAGACAGAACCCCAGTAAGGGAGGCATCCATTGGTACCATACAATCCTTCACCTACCACCAACCTCTCGAAAGGACTTACAGATCCACATATCTAACGTGTCGGTACTCCGCATGAACACGGGGATAGTTTGGGCAGAGAAAAGAATCGAACGCATGTCTTCCGAGTTCAATCTTCGCGCGCTAACCACTAGTCTGTCCACCCATATGCAGTCTTCGAAACTCAACCAAACTTATTAGAAGTACTATTTATTCACAATATGATTGTTCACAATAATACTCTTTGTTCACAAATAAATTTAATGAAACAAGTAGTTTGAAAAATCCTTGCCAGGGGGGGGGGGGATTCTATCCTAAAGGTGATGAGTGCACAAATAATCTGTGATCACCAAGTGTCTTATTTCTAGGTAATTGAAACATAAGCTTAAATTTGAAGTATGAGCCATCAATTTTGCTTTCCTTAGTTAATTACAAGTCACATATTTTTCGCTGAACTTATAAAACAGCTTCACAAGAAAATAGTTTCTTACAGCAAGGTGGGAATTATTTCGCTTTTCCTATCGGGAAAAATAATAAAAATTCCGTGTCTTTATTGATAATTATCAAATGCAGATTACAAAATGGCTCGCAAAAAATCTTCAACATCTAAAGTAAATGACTACATATGCTCAAATGGATCAATTAAATTTTTGTTTTATTCGTAATTTTTGACGATGAAAATAATAAGGCCAACTCCATAACTCTCGGACTAACCGTTCTCATGACATTTTAGTTTATTCGTATTTTTGCCACGCCGGCGTTGAAAATAGGTCCAGTCGCCAAATGATAACGAAAATTGAAATAAAATGGCAAATTTAGCGTAATTTCAAATAATTATCCGTGTTATTTTGTGCAATTAAATTTCATTTAATGAATTATAAAAGAAGAAAGAGAAAATGACTTGGAGTCTGCAGAGAAAGTCATGTGCTGACAACATCAAATTTTCACTCTATTATGTTAACATGATAGTATTTATAAAAACAACAGTGCTTGAGAGGGTTTTGTGAGTCATTGTGCGCTTGATGGCTACTCTATTTTGTACGTTGTATCTGGAATTCACGCACACTTAAAGAATGATGAAATGTGACAAATTTCTTTAGCGTCATAAAACTTTACTGTTTTATGTACTAAACCAAAACTTTGATAAAATGCTACCATAAACAGATGAATACATATTTATTTTATCTCATCCTTTTCCCCTGATATGCCAAATAGTTTAATTATAGCAGGATGCCATCAATAACACGTGTGGGTATCTTTCAAGATCAAATGGTGAAAATATCGTCAGTGCATCTTAATGTAACGCAGTAATAACTAGTCAGATGATATTAAAGAAGCTAAATTCAGTTAATGTAGTATTGCGTGCTTTCTACTAAAATAAAATCGAGGTCATTGAAAACTAATTCCATCATCCGAGTCTTTGTTCGTGGTTAAGAATATAAAGCAAAGAAAATGAGTTATAAGTAAGCCGACAATACTTCATAATTGTGTCATTTTTAAAATCATGCAAAATTAACATAAGGTCGAAAACTGATAATGAAGGAACATTTTCAGTTATATATATATATATATATATATATATATATATATATATATATATATATATATATATAAATATATATATATATATATATATATGTGTGTGTGTGTGTGTGTGTGTGTGTAATACTTGACTTGAATAGTCCAAGGAAGATACAATTTAAGTTATAAAAATTTATTTTATTCGATGCCACTAGGAATAAATATAATTACATGTTCTGGAAGACTCCTGATCAAACTCCTGATCGACCAGGTCTCATCAAATCTGTGTGCCGTCTTCACAAGTGCAAAATACATTTTCATCAGAGGGGGAGGGAGGATATTAAGCATGTGATCTTAGCGGTTTAGGCTTTAAAAATGTGATTGGGAATGCAATTTCAATGAGAACATTTACATAGGGTTAAGTTTAGTGACCATGTATGGTATGATCGAGGAAACGAGGAAGTGTCTGCAGACTTGTTAATATTAGCGGCGTGGGATAGAATTTAATGTAGTTGCAATATGTGTTGGACATGAGTTAGGAATTTGGAATATTAAGATAACTGTGAAAGAAAAGGGCACGTTATTGGGAAAGGCTTAAAATATATATATATATATATATATATATATATATATATATATATAAATATAATGTCATATAACAGAATCAACCATAGTACAACCAGTACAAAAACAGTACAATAAAACAGTACAATAAAACAGTACAGTACAACCAGTACAATATATATATATATATATATATATATATATATATATATATATATAAATAGTTCCTATACTGCAAAAATGTGATGGGGATGCAGTTACAGATGGGAAAGTTTATCTAGTTATGGCTATAAGCTATTCAAGGCTGAGACAGAAGAGAAATTCTAATGAGAAATATTATTTTGTGGTTTTAATTAGAGCCCAAATATACTGTATAGAAGAAAAGGAGGAGTATGTGCATCCTCTGATAATATTAATGAAGTGGGATTGGGATAGAATTTAATGTAACCACAATAAGCATGGCATGAGATAGTAATTTGGAATAAGACGTATGAAAGAAATTGGTATGTTGATTGGGAAAGCTTAACATTTCTGTATTTTATATATATATATATATATATATATATATATATATATATATATATATACATATATATATATATATATATATATATACATATATATATATATATATATATATACATATATATATATATATATATATATATACATATATATATATATATATATATATATATATATATATATATATATATATATATATATATATATATATATATATATATATATATATAATCCTCGGTTTCACTTTCTCCAAATCAATAATCGTAAACGTATTTGTCAAAATTACCAATATCCGGAAGTATTTCTAAATAATATTATTAATAATTTCAAATATACTACGTAATAATTTTACACATGCATTATTTATCTTTGATTGGATAACTCAATTTTGAGAATTCACCCATTCTTATAACCTAACTTACCACTTGGCCTGAGTCTAATACTGTTTACTATTTTCGAATGACTATTTTCCACTTGTCCTGAGTCCTATACTGATTACTATTTTTGAAAGTCTCCATACATTTTATGTATCGTTCAAATGTATTCATTCTGGTGCCCACTCGCATTGACGAAGTGAGGTGAAATGCTCAGTAGCTTCTTCCACTTACACGTGGTAACAATGCTTGTGAGTTCATATTTCTGTTCGAGGAGGTATTAATTTTCTGATTTGTAATTCAATTGACTTATTTTTCTCCTTCCACTAGCCAGTAGACAGTTCCAATGGTGTCTATAGTTAAATACTATCGCCATTGTCAGAAACTGGCTATTCTATCGGTTTTAATTCGAATTGTATGGCTGTCCTGATGAGAATGCAATTTCGAACTAACCGCCATTTTTAGTGTAGTTTCAATTGATTGTTCTCTATGTCTTAATCTTTTATCTTGAGCTAATTATTATTGCCTTTTCTCATTTTTGCCGTGTTTTCTTTTATTTTTATTTATATTTTTATTTATATTTATATACTTTTAATTGTGAATTTTGTATCCTTATATTCTTCTCATCCCCCTTTCCTTTGTAGTGATATGCTACCTTCTATCTTTATCCTTAGTCTTGGTCTATAGTTACTCATTTGTAACAGATATTCTAGAGATGGATTTTTAGTACATACAGTAGTTTATGCATAATTTACGATTAAAATCTTTGATTTTTTATTTACATATATATATATATATGTGTGTGTGTGTGTATGTGTGTATATATATATATATATATATATATAGAGAGAGAGAGAGAGAGAAGTATTGAGCTCGAAAATTTTTATTTTATGCATTTTCATGCGAATTGGGCTATAGACCGTGATTCTTATTAAACCGAATAGTTTTCTTTTTAATTTAAAATAATGCACTTATGTGGAAACGTACACTGGATTTTTCTCACAAAACAGATGCTGCCAGACGTTCTGCTAGACGTTCACAGATCTTTCTGCTAGACGTTCACATTTGTCCTTGCTTTTGTCGATCATACTGAGTTTGCTACTACTTGTTCCTTCTTCCGTTGTTTCTACCTCATTTTTCTCCTCACGCAATTGGAAACATTTTACCCATTTTAGCCACGTATGCTATTCTACCCGTAAATGTCGACTTTACTTTGATGAGTATAAGTCGCGCTTCTTACTAGTCCTGACGACAAAGTCGTTCGCCTTCGAAACCGGTTGAAACCATTAATTTTTAACACTTTACAACATAGTTGAAAAGTGTTTATGACTTTGTTCATTCTGTCTGTCTGTCTGTGCGTCCGTTTGCACGATAACTGCCGTAAAAATGACTTTATCAAAATGAAATTTTAGTATGTTATTCAGACGGTCTGTGGGAACTATGGAAATATAAATGAATAATATCACCCAATTAGTTTTAGATTGAACCCGGGTATAAAAAATGAAATGCAATGAACCCTATGGGACATAATTTTTCAAACATTTTTAAACGAATTTAAAATTCGCAAATTGCTTCGAAAGTTTTAGGAAATATTCAAATTATCTCATAAAAAATATAAAAAAAATTTCAGCAAAATATATTTGGAAGTTTTTTAAATAAAACTTAAAATAATAATTACACCCATATCGTATGAAGAGATCACGTGACTCAATTTAAAACAATATGTGGCATCCATCTTGTGTGAAAATCGTGATTTTTAAAGTTCTTTTTAATTTTTATTTAGTGCTGTATCCGTCCTAAAACCGCTTTATGTTTGCTTAATTTCTGTGCATCTGTATTCTGAAACAAAGCAAATAAAATATACACTCTTTTGCAAAAAAAAAAAAACGAAGCACCCCTAAAAAATAATCTAATTATCTTGAAATTTCGCATACAAATTCCTTTATACTAAGTATGCAAATGATTAAATTTGCAAGGCCAATGAGTGTTAACTTCGTTCCCAGCGCGCGTTTCTAATAAGTAACTAGTATCCTATAAAACAGGTTAAAAATGTGGACGGTTTATCTTTGCTCGTTATCGGCGTTGCAGTTCCGTGGAGACACAACCAATAATGCCGTTACGACGTTGTCGAAGACCTTATAAGCAATTAAACGAGTTCGAACGTGGTCGTATAGTTGGTATGCGTGAAGATGGCTGGTCATACCGAGCAATAGGCCGTCCCCTGCACCGAACGGACACTACTGTTCAAAGAAGCTGGCAGCAATGGTTGCTGCAAAATCACGCTGCAGTCTTTCAGCAGATGACCATCGGGTATGTGTGTGGAGGCGTCAGGGCCGGCGGTCCCAATCAGCCTTTGTTTTACACAGGCACGCAGCCATTACCCCTGCTGTGACGGTGTAAGGTGAAATCTCTTACGACAGCAGCTCACCCCTAGTCATCCTGCGTACAAGTTTAACAGCTCAACGATATGTTGATGAAATCCAGCGGCCATTTGAGTTACCAGTCATGGCACGTCATTCTGGGGCCATTTCCAACAAGATAATGCCATGCCACATACGGCTCGCATATCTGCGGACTGTCTCCGAGTTGTTGATACTGTTCCTTGGCCACTAAGGTCACCAGACCTTTCGCCAATCGAGCATGTAAGGGACATGCTTGGCCGCCAGATTCGGGCACCCCGAAATGTAGCAGATCTGGAGCAACAATTGAGAAATGCCTGGCAGAATGTATCGCAGGATGACATTAGGAAACTTTATAACGTCTTACCTAACCGTATACAAGCATGCATTGCCGCCAAGGGGGGTTTCACCAATTACTGATTTGAAAATTCAATGTGCAATTGCTAACCATTGATGATGGCCTTGATTTTGTAATCATTTCATTCCCTGTGTATGAGCTGTAAGCATATTTAATGCCAATAAAAACACTCACTTTATTTACGGTGCTTCGTTTTTTTTTTTTTTTTTCCCAAAAGAGTGTATTTGAGTTTAAATGATCATCAAACTTTGATTATTTCTACAACGAAGCTTAATTTTCTCTTATTGCGAATGTAAACACATGAAGTTATAAGATGAGTTGTATAAGAATTGCTGAATTTCTTTAATGCAAAATTATTTAGCTCTAGAGTCTGCAATATAGCTGATATGAATGAAACATTCATTTATTTTACATACAGACGCAGACGATTTTATAGCAGACTTTTTCGATAACATTTTAAACATAGAGTTAAATTACTTTTACCTCCATGGTATTTAGTATTGTATCCGTCCTAAAACTGCTTTATTTTTGCTTAATTTCTGTGCATCTGCATTATGAAACAGCGCAATTAGAATATATTTGAGTTTAAATGATCATCAAACATTGATTATTTCTACAACGAAATTTTCACTAATGGAGAATGTAAACACATGAAGCTGTAAGATGAGTTGTATAAGAATTGCTGAATTTCATTAACGCAAAATTATTTAGCTCTGGAGTCTGCAATATAGCTGATATGAATGAAACATTCATTTATTTTACATACAGACGCAGACGATTTTATAGCAAACTTTTTCGATAACATTTTAAACATAGAGTTAAATTACTTTTACCTCCATGGTTTTAAGTTTATAAGTAAAATAAATTATTGTAATATTGTAATGAATGAAAGGAAAGGAAATAAGTGTATGAATGAAATTTTTACTGCTTTTTCATAGTGAGCCAGGCGATTTATATTTCAATGACGTCATTTGAATAAAGTTAATTTTTTTCGATGAAGTTTTGAGTTTTCAAATATAATAAATTATTGTAGTATTGTGATAATTTAAAAAATATTACCGTTGAATGTATCGCATTTTAGAGATGTTTAAATAAAATTGCATTGCAGTTGGAAAGTGTTTCATAATCAATGCTTTATGCATGATTGATCTTTTATGTTATATTTTACGCTGTTGTATATGAAGTTTTATAAACTTTCGTTTTAGCCGCAGTTACTTTAAATTTTATCTACAGTTTGAGCTTTATGAATACATTTATGGTTTCAAAAGTTTTAATTTTATCACTAGAGAGGTTTTAGAGATGCTACATGGGGTGAAGCTCAAGTCCCGGACACGACACTGAAAGATGGCCCCCAGACTGAAGCCATGGTTTTAAGTTTATGTTACTTGTTGGGTCACCTAATTTTCCTATAACACAGGGCTTCACAAATTTTTAATCCAGCATTTTTTCACAGCAGCATTCTGACTCGTAAAAGAGCGGCTTACATTTTTAATATTTCCTTTTAAAAATCATAACATTTTCTGAATTAAATAAATAATAATAAGCATAAATTGAAATTGCTTCTTAACTACTTCAGCATTTTTGTATTTCATTGTTTTACGGAAATATATTAGACAAAGAAATATTCACAAAATTAAGTAAAAAAAGTAAATTTTTCAATTTGAATAAAGTATTAATTAAGGCGTCTGGTGATTCACGTTGGGGTCCCTTAATTTGCTATTGCTTAATTTGCTTATCAGAAAACCCACCCCTGTAGAATAATGGGTTTCAAAACACAACTTTAAGAAAATCATTTTACAAATTTGATTAGCTGAATATAATAAAAACGAGTTAATCTGCCCTTTCTTTATTATTTATTAGTTTTTTCGTAGAGAATATGTTTTCTTTCTACAATACCGTGTAGAAGATTGATTACAAGCTATTCAGTTTTCTATTCAGAGTTGCAAAGTGAATTATATATAGTATTGACTAATTTCATTGCCATTTATGAGACTCTGCTTTCAAATTTAAAACACTCAATTTAGTGTCTTTCATCTAAACATTTTATTCAATACATGGTTATTGTTTTGTTTGAAGAACTGGAATTTTCAAAGTCGATAGTCTTAAACTAGAAATTGATAAATTTATATCAGTAATGTAATTTTAATGATATAATATTGATATTGCCAAAAGTAATTCTCATTGCATTCTTTGAGTATAGCGTGCAAAAGTTTGCTACATTTTCTTACTTTGAAAATATTTACTGGGCAATTTTATTTTACATAAAAATTTAGATTTAGTTTGGGGGGGGGGGGGCATTTTGTTTCAGGTATTAGGAAAATATTAGCATAAGAACAAAGGTAAAAAATTTAGAATATTTGCAATATTATCTTATAGTTGGACAGAAAATGAAAATAAGCAATTTAAGAAAATAGCATAACGGGTGAATATAAACTCAAAGTTTTAGAGATAGAAATTTAAGCAGGAAGCTGACTATTAGAAGCAAATTCTGAATGCAATATTGTTTGCCTGATCATTCAATCTGAGTTTTCGTATAACCCGAATAGAATTTTTGGGGTTTTAATATATTTTTAATTGCAATTAAAATCGCTCGACCGCCACGTTGTGGGTTCGAGCCCCACGTAAGCCATGGATGTTTGTGTTGTGGGCGCAATGTGATCCGCCCCCCTCTGGTGCGCCTGGGGCAACGTCAATGGACGGCTAAATGGTTCACACTCTGGCCGCTGGGCGCGGTAGCCCATTGGTTAGTTGCACTCGGTAGGCCCGGGTTCGATTCCAGCCGCTGCCAAAACTGCCGCCGTGTTCATGCGGAGTACGATCACGTTAAACACGTGGGTCCGAAAGTCCTTCCGAGAGGTTAGTGGTAGGGGAAGGAGGGTACGGTCCCTGTGGATGCCTTCCCCACTGGGTTCCGGTCTAAATTGGGTGGCACTCCCCGACCGTCCAAACAGTTACCTTACACCTTTCTGGTAGGTCGGACGGTCTGGGTTTCAACAACAACACTCTGGCCGCTGTAATAAAGGCCAATGACGAAGGTCAAAGTGCCTGTCCATTTGAAAAAAATAAATAAATAAATAATTGTAATTAAACATGAAAATTTGTCAAAAATTTTGATTATAATGATTAAAGATATTTAATTTAGCAAATTATATAATTGTTTGCTAAATTTATGAAGAAACGTTTGGCAATCCAATACTAGATGGATGAAGGCTTTGATAGAGAGTGAATTTTATAGATATTAACAACAGCAAAAAAAGCAATATTTTTGCTTTGTGCAAAGTGTTGGAGTTTCATGTTCTCCTGTAAATAAGAAATATATTTCGGATCATCCCAGGTATATTGAAATGAAATAAACGAGGTCTTACCAAATGTTTGTACATCACACGAAATTATACTGGAATATACAAAACTATATATGTACCAAAAAAGTAGTTATATTTTTAAATTACATTTCATGAGTACTATACTTGTATAAAGTACTCTATTTATTTGGATGAGATGTATTTATTTAGAAGTCATTTTGTATAAAATATCCTTATTTTTTTATTAGATATGAAAGGCTTATTAAAAGCAAATTCTAAATTGGCAATAGAAATGCTTTAGTAATAATTATATAACATAACTTTATGGATCACTTTTAAGTAAATAAGGGAAATCGTTAAATTTCTAAAATTGAAGTAGTTCAACAAAAACAATCTGGATATACAGCACATACTACGTACAGTATAGTATATAAAAAATGCTTTTCTCTCTGTTTGTAACACTTGGTAATACATATGGCAAACTTGAGTTTAATTCAACGAAATATCGCCAACTTGCTAATATTTATCCCCAGATTGCCGTAAATTTTGTCAAAATGGCAAAATGACTCTACGTTAACGTAAATGACGCCAAGTTAACGAAAATGATGCCAAATTGATGTATTAATTATTAAAATATTTTAATATATGGACTATATTACTTATTGAGGATGCTATCAATATTGATAATTGTCAATTTAGAGTTGCTTGGAATATAATTTAATTGGGTACTTCAAAAGAATTTTACAGGTTGACAACCGGAAAAGCGCCAAATGTACAATTTAACAACACTGTGACGTGAATCTTATACATCATTTTTTCTCTGTGAAAGAAGTAAATTCATTGTATTATATAAGGAAAGTAATGTGCAGCCTACATCAGATATTTCTTTTCAGAATCAGTTACATAAACAACTTGATATGATTTTAGCATCAAATCTGGAGAAGTTGTGTGGTTCACTAAGTATTTCTACTTTCAATTCTTTTTCCATTTCCGGTTCAAAACTGTTTATTTTACTCGAAACATCTATTTCCCGAGATTGGTTGCAGTTAGAGCTTAGATAACACCTTATGTGAATTTGGCATCAAATTCTAAAGAAGGTAGGGTAGTTTACTAGGGATTTTTTATTTCGGGTTCTTGCACTTCCGGTTAAAATTATTTCTTAAAACGTCTATTTTTTTGGATTGGCTATAGATAGAGTTTAGATGATGACAGGTATAGATTCCGCAATAAATTTCAGAAGATGTTAGCGATCACTTTGTGTTTCCACTTTCGTTACTGGAGCTGTCACTTTAGCTTAAGAAATTCACATTTTTTTACAACATCCATCTGAAGATTGGACATAGATAGAGCAACGATGAAGACTAATATGGATTCAGCATTAAATGTGATAGAGGGCTTACTAAAAATGTTCACTTGCGGTATTTTTCACTTCATATTAAAACAATTTCCGTGAAATATCTATTTAACTGAATTGACTATAGATAGAGCTTAAATTATGACTGATATGGATTCAGTAGCGAATTTAGGAGGAAATAAAAGAATCCATCAACATTTTTCACTTTCTGTTCTGAAGATGTTTTTTTCGTTTTTCGCGAAAACTCGTTTGATTTTACGAAATAAGTGTACTAAAGATTACAAAAATGCTTAATGCTTCTGTCGAAAATTACACCCAACTTGCCACCATATGAATTCTCCTTCCTAAAGTTCTTGTTTTAAAAAGTTGAAAAGTGTCTATGGCTTTGTTCATTCTCTCTATCTGTCTGTCTGTTCGCACGATAACTGCCGTAAAAATGAATTTTTCAAAATGAAATTTTAGTATGTTGTTAAGACGGTCTGTGGAACATGTGGGAATGTAAATGAATAATATCACCCAATTAGTTTTGGATTGAACCCGGGTTGAAAAAGTGAAATACATTGAATCCCATGGGACCTATGTTTTCAAACATTTTTAAGCAAATTTAAAATTTACAACTTGTTTCGAAAATTTCAGGAAATATTCAAATTATCCCATAAAATATGTAAAAAAAATTCAGCAAAATATGTTCGGTAGTTTTTTAAATAAAAATTAAAATAATAATTACGCCCATATTATATGAAAAGATCACGTGACCCACTTCAAAATAAAATATGGCATCCATCTTCTTTTTCTAGCGTAACAATCGTGATTTTTAAAGTTCTTTTAAATTTATATTTAATGTTGCATTCGTCCTAAAACCGCTTTATTTTTGCGTATTTTCAGTGCATCTATATTCTGTGCCAACGCAATTACAAGATGTTTTAGTTTAAATGATCATCAAACTTTGATTATTTCTACAACGAAGCCTCATTTTAATGGATGCAGTATGTAAACAAGTGATTATAAGATAATTTGTATAAGAATTTCTGAGCTCTAGAAAATTGGAAATTATTTAGCTCTAGTCTGGAATAAAAGTGATATGAATGTAATATTTATTGTTTTTACATAGAGAGCCAGACAATTTATATTTCGATGAGGTCATTTCAATAAAGTTCATTTTTTTTTCGATGAAGTTTGAAGTTTTCAAATATAATAAATTAGTGTAGTATTGTGATAATTTAAAATATATCAGCTCTGAATGTATCGCATTTTTTAGATGTTTAAATAAAATTACATTTCAGTTGGAAAGTGTTTCATAATCAATGCTTTATGCATGATTTATCTATCTTGTTATTACTTTAATTTAGTTTATCGAACACCAGACCATCCACACTTATATTCTTTTAATTTTATACATTTTTATTTAAGTTTATTTTGTAAGCTTTATCCAACAAATTCCTGCATATTTATTTGCTATGTAAAGAAAAACAAAAGAAATCACTCCAGGTAAATCATTAAGTGAATCGATGTAAATGTAGGTCTTTAAAATGATCTATAATTCAGTTGCACATTCCCCTGATTCCACTATCATTTGACCTATGATGGATTAGCAGGAGAAAAGTTTTACCCCCTATGGTGGCTGGAAGATTTCTGTCTTCATG
Source organism: Amaurobius ferox (assembly GCA_951213105.1). Lineage (NCBI taxonomy): Eukaryota > Metazoa > Arthropoda > Arachnida > Araneae > Amaurobiidae > Amaurobius > Amaurobius ferox. Next base: position 120,328,765 of record OX578133.1, on the reverse strand, counting down.
ATTTATAGCTTTGTTGTTTGGGGAGTATTTTAGATGGCTTAAAGATAAAGTAGGATCGTAAATTACATTATTTAATTCCCTCGTTAAAGAATGTTAATGGCTATACCAGCTTTAATTGTGAATGTATTTTATCCAACTAAATACTATGCTGTCAATAATAGGTAAAATATTCTAATGACAAGAAACTAATGAGTTTATTTATTCCGTAGGATGTCTATTCAATTTTATTCTTTTTCTTTCAATACATTAAATGTAATTTATGTATAATATTTTATAAATTATAACTGAAGGCTCATTATATTATATTATTTCACATTATTATTCCTTTAGGAAATTGCCTTATATATATATATATATATATATATATATATATATATATATATATATATGTATATATATGTGTGTGTGTATATATATATATATATATATATATATATATATATATATATATATATGTGTGTGTGTATATATATATATGTATATATACGTATATTATATATATACATATAAATATAACTATTAACCTCATCTAAAACAATCTACTGAAAATATACCCAAAGACGCTAAGCTGCTCAAACAAGTACAATTATATACTACATAAGATTTAGAAAAAAGAAGAATGACAATGTATCAAAATTTCGCCGGGGGGGGATTGTGACCCCCACTTCCCGTTTTAGCCAGCTTCATGTCATGACGACACTCCCGGAAGCGGATACAATGTCGCAAACCAAGTACATATACTAAAACTAAAAATGTAAAAAAGTTGAAAGACCTATACTGACTTTACACCTAAACAGAAACATCGAGATTTACTACATCCAAACAGAAACACAAAATACATTTTAAATATCAAATATCTAACACCAATATATCAAGATAAACAAGCCCCGCATACACTTCACCACTCTATCCTCCAAAAAGTAATAGACTCTTACTTTGTATAAAATGAACTCCATCAGACAGTTAAACATTGACATCCGCAATGCTGCGTATCTTTAGATCAGACTGAAAGTGTACCCCTATTTAAATATAAGCTGTAACTTTCAGTTACGGTTATGCTGAAAAATTTACATAAAATATCATTAAGAAAACGTAAAGGGTAACCCTTTGCAATTGCTTCATTTAGATAGCCTAGATCACTTACATTACGATTTTCTGCACTGCAATTTAATCGTTTGCTTCTTGTTAAAAAATTTATAATAATGTTCCTGAAAACATTACGATGCAGACATGAATGCAAATTAATTATGTAATTTATTTTAAAATTAAAGTTTTTTCTTTTATCATATAATTTAAAACCTACATTGCCATTAGATTGTTTATATATAGTAAAATCCAAAAAATTAATACTATTATCAATGTTACGGGTAGTTTCTGTCAATATCAAATTTGATGGAAAAAAAGTAAAATCCAAGTGATCCCGGTCATCGTGGCATGCATATAATATGTCATCCACATAACGAATGTATACAATCTCATTTAATATATGAGTTCCCTCTTCGTATTTGTTCAAGTATATATCAGCAAGAATAGAGGAGCAAGCCCCTCCCATTGGAGTGCCATTACGCTGTTTATAAAATTCAGTTCCATCATAAAGCACAGTTTCAAACAAGACCATTTCGATCAGACACTTGTAAATATGTTTTTTAATAAGGTTTTGCATCTCATACTTTTCATACATCTCCATTAATATGCAATACAGATCATTTATATCGATATTGCAAAAAAGGTCATTAAAATCACAACTCCTGTACTGTAAATCGTCAGAAATATTTTTAAGTTTCTCTATTACTTCACAACTATTATTTATGAAGTATACACCAGAATTTTTTATTTCTTTCAATATGTTCTTCAGAAGTTTTAAAAGTCTTGCATTGGCATAAGTTAAATATGTTTTATAACCATTAGTGACAGGTCTAAATTTTATAGGGTTTTTATGAAGTTTAGGTATTAGAGTTATATATGGGAATTTGATGGAATTCATGTTGTAACTCAAAATTTTATATTTAGGTTTGATACGATTTTCAATTTCCGTTTTAGACTGATTGAGCTTTAAATATGCATTTTTATCAAGGTAACTTGCAATAAGCTTTTTATTGTAAAAATCGTTATGTAAGTGATCTGGGATATCTAAATGAAGCAATTGCAAAGGGTTACCCTTTACGTTTTCTTAGTGACATTTTATGTAAATTTTTCAGCGTAACCGTAACTGAAAGTTACAACTTATTTAAATAGGGGTACACTTTCAGTCTGATCTAAAGATACGCAGCATTGCGGATGCCAATGTTTAACTGTCTGATGGAGTTCATTTTATACAAAGTAAGAGTCTATTACTTTTTGGAGGATAGAGTGGTGAAGTGTATGCGGGGCTTGTTTATCTTGATATATTGGTGTTAGATATTTGATATTTAAAATGTATTTTGTGTTTCTGTTTGGATGTAGTAAATCTCGATGTTTCTGTTTAGGTGTAAAGTCAGTATAGGTCTTTCAACTTTTTTACATTTTTAGTTTTAGTATATGTACTTGGTTTGCGACATTGTATCCGCTTCCGGGAGTGTCGTCATGACATGAAGCTGGCTAAACCGGGAAGTGGGGGTCACAATCCCCCCCGGCGAAATTTTGATACATTGTCATTCTTCTTTTTTCTAAATCTTATGTAGTATATATATATATATATATATATATATATATATATATATATATATATTAATCAGAAATAAATTCTTCTTCAAATCTGAGCATCTAATTCTAATTAACCCAAACACAAATGCCTGTTTCAAATTTGGCAATAGTAAGTTACTATAAATGCCAAAACTTAGACTACAGGCACTAAAAGAGGCAGATTTAAATATATATATATATATATATATATATATATAATTTTTTAATACTTTTTATACTTATTTTTTATTCTGATGTCTTTTTAGACTGTATACACTTTTTCTAATGTTAACCATTGCTAACTTAACCATGCTAACTTAACCATGCTAACTTAACCATTGCTAACTTAACTATGACCATTGCTAACTTAAAACTTTTAAATATCCTAAAGCAAGTTATGATTCACCTTCAAAAGCAGGGAACTGTTATTATCAAGAACAGCCATGATATCATTAAAAGACTTAAATTCTGTGACAGGGAATTCAGAAGTTATGATTTTCGCGATCTTTTCAATAATATTGATATTGCACAACTTTACCATATATTGAAGGAATTACATGAGTTACATGATTTGAAAGAGTACATTACATATCGAAAATATATGGACCTTATCAATCTGGTTTTGAGGGAAAATATACTTTTTGACGGAAAGTGCTATTATAAACAGATTAAAGGAATTCCAATGGGAGGAAGTTGCTCATCAATATTGGCTGACATATATCTCACTAAATATGAGCATGGAACACACCTATTATATGAGATACCGTACTTTCGTTATGTTGATGACGTGGTGTATGGATATTATGAAAATGCACCAGTATTGGAATTCGATTTTTACCCCAATGGCTTGGAATTGGTTGAAAATAAACGTGCAGAGGATGGATCGGTGAATTTCTTGGATATCACCATAAAGTACAATACAAGGAATGGAATTTATACGAGTCTACACGATAAAAGAACAAGTTATGGCATAAAAATTAACAAAATCATCACTTGGAAAACGAACCTTTCAAGATTCATTTTTAACACTTTACAACAAAGTTGAAAAGTGTTTATGACTTTGTTCATTCTGTCTGTCTGTCTGTCTGTCTGTCTGTCTGTCTGTCCGTTAGCACGATAACTGCCGTAAAAATGACTTAATCAAAATGAAATTTTAGTATGTTGTTCAGACGGTCTGTAGGACCTATGGGAATATAAATGAATAATATCACACAATTAGTTTTTGATTGAACCCGGGTTGAAAAAATGAAATACATTGAGCCCTATGGGACCTAATTTTTCTAACATTTTTTAAGCGGATTTAAAATTCACAAATTGCTTCGAAAATTTTACGTAATAGTCAAATTGTTCCATAAAATATATAAAAAAAAATTCAGCTAAATATATTCAGTAGTTTTTTAAATAAAAATTAAAATAATAATTACACATCTTATATGAAACGATCACGTGACCATGATATGAAACGATCACATGACCCACTTCAAAATGAGATATGGCATCCATCTTGTTTCAAATTCGTGATTTTTTAAAGTTCTTTTTAATTCATATTGAGTGTTGTATCCATCCTAAAACTACTTTATTTCTGCTTAAATTCTGTGCATCTACATACTAAAACAACACAATGACAATATATTTGAGTTTAAATTCTCATTCAAATTTGATTATTTCTACAATTAAACCTATTTTTCACCTATGTAAAATGTAAACAGCAAAATATGTAGAATGAGTTGTATTAGAATTACTGTATTTCTTTAACACAAAATAATTCAGTCCATGGAGTCTGCATGGCTGATATGAATGAAATATTAATTGATTTTATAAACAGAAGGACGATATTTTTCGATGAAGTTTTAAGCATAAAGTTTATGAATTGTAGCTCCATGGTCTTAATTTTTAAATAAAATAAATGATTATAGTATTGTGATGAATGAAATGGAGAAAGTTATGAATGAAATCCTGCTTTTATAGAGAGATCCAGGCATGTTATTTTTTCTATGACGTCATTTGAATTAATTTCAGTTGTTTTCGATGAAGTTTTCAAATATAATAAATTATCGTAGTATTATGATAGATTTAAAAATATTACCGTGGAATGTCTTGCATTTTAGAGATATTTAAACCACGCAATTTATATTTCAATGTTGTCTTTTGAATGAAGTTCATTTTTTTCAATGAAGGTCTAAGTTTTCAAATATAATAAATCAATATAGTATCGTGATAAGTTTTAAAATATTACCGAGGAATGTATTGCATTTTCGGCTTTTTTAAATAAAATTGCATTGAAGTTGGAAAGTGTTTCATAATCAATGCTTTAAGCATGATTGATCTTTCTTGTTAGAAATATACTTTTGGGACATTTCAAGAGAAACCAAATTTGCAACACTTTAAAAAAGGATTGCATATCAAGTAACAAGGGGATAATATTAGAAGCATTAAGAAAGAATTACCCTGTTAATTTCCTGAATAAATATTATAATTCATTTTTCAACAATAAAAATGAAGCAAATTCTTTCAAAAGGGATTTTGCTGAATTGGGATAGTTTCAGCATATCACTTGAAGACTTGCACATGCGCATAGTTATTTATATAATAGGAGATTTTGTGTTTCTTCATTTGTGCGTTTCTTGACTTCCATTCTCAGTGGTCTGTTTCTCCATGTTTGGGTGCTTCTGACTGGGCACGTATGGGGGATCAACCTTTGCAATGCATTGGTTCCGTGAGCGTTTGCCCGGGCTGGAAAAGCAGCTTTAAACGGGAATGAGGAGTCGCCATCCTCCTCTGCCATTGCATGCATTGTATTTGGTTTCCCCTCCATTGAACTTTATCCTCATTTTTGATTACAATAGTATATTTACTTCGGATTAAAGAGCAGCATCTGCGCCTGTTCCTTGGTAATATTGGTTTACATCTTTGTGATTGCTTATAGCACTTGTCGTATATTGTGTATATATATATATATATATATATATATATATATATATATATATACAGGGTGTTCGTAAACTCTTTTGAAATAATAAGAGGGGGTGATAGTACTCATTAAGATGAACAATATTTATTTTGGAACACAGGGTCGCATTCCACTCTGAGTGTCAGAAAAGCGTAACGTTAAAGTTGAACTTTCAACAGTGAAAATAAGGAGAAATAACGTAATCATAAGTTGCTGTTGTTGTTGAGACCCAGACCGCCCGACCTACCAGAAAGGTGTAAGGTAACTGTTTGGACGGTCAGGAAGAGCCACCAAATTTAGACCGGAACCCAGTGGGGGAGACTTCCACAGGGACCGTACCCTCCTTCCCCTACCACCAACCTCTCGGAAGGACTTACGTACCCACATGTTTAACGTAATCGTACTTCGCGTGAACACGGCGGCAATTTTGGTAGCGGAGGGAATCGAATCCGGGCCTACCAAGTGCAATTCCCGCGCACTAACCATTGGGCTGCTGCGCCCTGTAATCATAAGTTGCATAATCCCATTTATTTACACCAGAGCAAGACTCAAAGTAGATACTCAAAGTGACGGCCAAGGGTGCCGTTGCACAATTCACATCGGTAAATGAACGACTGGCGCACCCTCTTGAAGACACCTGGTGTCGTGTTTATCCTGTCCACTGCAACAACGATTTTCACGACGAGATTTTCTATGGAGTCCACAGGCGTCTCGTACACCAATGACTTTATATGCCCCCCAGAATAAGAAGTCCAGTGGGTTGAGGTCCGGTGAGCGTGGAGGCCAAGCCACAGTTCCACTCCATCCAGTCCACCGTCCGGGATATGTGGCATTCAAGAAGTGTCGGATGACTAGAAGTGACGGTGATGTGATATTTCTCGGGCAAGACAGCTATGTCCTCCGAAGTGGCGACTTGTGCTTGTTGGGCGTGTTTCGAAGTTACTCTTTTCTCACACTTAGAGTGGAATGCGACCCTAGGTTCCATAGTAAATATTGTACGTCTTGATGGGTACTATCACACCTCTTATTTTGACAAAACAGTTTACGAACACCCTGTATATATATATATGTGTGTGTGTGTATGTGTGGTTATTATTTTCCTTTCATAATCAGAGGATCATGAAAGTGAAAGTAGAGGGATAAGTCAGATTTTTAAATATACATCTCTAAATACATATTTCCTCCATATACATGTATAAACTCGGACTGTCCAGCGAATAGATTTCCCCACCATTGAATACATTTTGGTAGTCTGGGACAACGGAAGAAACGAGCTTTTTTAGCATTTGATTAGGTATGAAACGAATAAGCTTACTGATTAAAATAAGCATATAAAGTTTCATACCCCACAGGAAATTGCTCGATTCTTTCATTTCATATCACGGAAAATGAAAAATGAAATGTTTTATGTCTGAGAATGGATTGTTTATTAGATTAGATAGCTCCTATTATATAGTTTTAATTAATTTCTGATTCAAAGTAATTTCAAAGTATACCCTCATTTTAAAATATTCAAGTTTTTATCCTTTTCGTTTTAATTTAGATCAGAAGCAATAAGTTGAAAATTATGGTTATATATTAGAGTTATATAACTAATGATTCTTAATTTATACCAAAAGAAACATTGTCGATAGTTTTTTTCCCCCTTACAAATGGCCAGGCACTTGATACTCATCATTCGCCTATACATCGGCCAGAATCGTGAACCATTTAGATTCCGTTGCCCCGGCGCACCAGTGGGGGCGGAACGCACTGCTCCCAACGACACAACATCCATGTCTCAAGGTAGGACTCGAACCCACAACTCGGCAGCCGAACGAGCTCGAGGAAAGGCTTGCCTTGACCGCTCGACCACCGCGTCGGTCATTGTTGATAGTTTAAAAAAGTAATCCGCAAGGTTCTGTGAAATTATTTATAATGAATTTGTGTAACCGACATTTACAAACTATAATATATTATTCTATATTACATTGCACTGCACTTTACCCATAAATATAGTTATTTTAGAATCATTATATATAATTGTCTAACTTGTTTAAAGCTGTTTTTGTTTTTCCAGACCCCCCAGAAGTCAAATTTTCGATCGGTCGGGGCGGAGATTATGATTTGTTTTAAATGTATGTTAGATCAGCGGCTTAGAAACCTGAAACTTTGCACAAAGTCTGTTAGATGCCCCCTCTCGAAGTACCCACTGAGGACATAAAAGTCTAGAACTCGATCACAGATCGGGATTTAACTGGGCCAATTATTGAGACTATTTTCGACACTAAGCACAATACATTGTTAAACAAAATAAAACTTATTAAAAAAAGTTGTATCTTATATCTTTAAGAGTGTTAGTTTCCCTGACCAGTCAATAATAATAAAGGAAGATGTTTGTTTCTTTGCTTATTGGTCAGGTAGTGTAAAATCTACAGTGACCGACAGTCATGAAATTTAGTAGAGATGTACATTGACTCCCGAAAAGTAACACCTGGTCCAGACCAAATGAAGTGCTATTTTGAGCGATATTATCACAAATCATAACAACAAAATCAGCAGAGTTCCATTTTAACATCATCGGAAAGATCGAAGAATTCTCGTACAAACAAATTTTAAACGGAATCCGTGCTGTCAATAGACGAATTTTTGTGATTTTTTTAAAAATATATACTTTTTGAGTTTTGAAGACGCAATCGTTTTTAAAATTCTGATATACAAAAAAAAAAAAAAAAAAAAAAAAAAAAAGACTGACAACACGATCTTCATAGTTTGACAGGCATTTAGTTGAATATTACACACTGCTCCAAAATAAAAATTGTATTTCTCGGTTTATCTGCTCATTAATTATGATTGAGTATTCTTCTAGCTTTAATTTTTAATAAAACCTCACTTTTCCGTAGTAGCTCCAGGTAGAAAATTCTCTCGACTCACACGATGTGACGTCTTTCCCATTCTTGGCTGGAAACTCGGCAGGAATTGAACCCCTCCTTACATATTGGAAACTTGCTATGACGTGACGATACTCCCTTTCTTTGCACGCTGACATTAAAAACAGACGCGCCCAAGGATATTTTCAGGATTGCAAAGATTTCAATTTAGAAAGCGTACTGTCGATTTTAAACAATTTTAGCATCCTCCTTTTGCAAGCGCCCCTCGCGCTTATTTAGGTATATAAAATAAACTTATTTACGGCGTATTACTCTCACTCAGAGGGCGAAAGGGTAGTTAGGTCATAATACACAGTCGTATTAGGGCGTAGCGGTCGATGTGCCCAGTGTAGGGCCAAAGGCGTATTAGGCGATAAAGCAGCGAGCTAAGTAAGACGCGTTTAAGCTCTTATTTAGAGCGTATTACGCCTGATTAATAGGCGAGGCGGAGCCGGTGACTACGCCTTTTGTAAACATTGATACGCCTTTTGAATAAATTCAATTAATCCTGCTTTTAATCGCAATGCACAATTAGTGCAGAATAATGCATATGTTGGTGGGCAAACAGTAGGCTTCTTTCATAACCTTCCCCATAAATTTTAAATCGTATTGAATGTTCAAAATGAATTACATGTTATCGTTATATAACTAATGGTTCTTAGCTTATTCTAAAAGAGAAACTCTTGATAATTTTAAAAAAATACACAAGGCTCTGTAAAATAATTTATAAGGAATTTGTGTAATTGCAATTTACAAATTATAATATAGTACACTAGATTACGTTACACTGCACTTTTCCAATAAATATAATTATTTTAGAATGTTGGATAATGCATATATTAGTAGACAAACATTGCGCCTTTCACAACTTTCCTCATAAGTTTAAATTGTGTTAAATATCCAAAATAAGCGCTTTTAATTCATCCACTCAATAATATGCACATTTCAACGAAATCAGTAAGTAAAAGATAAATGCTTTTTAAGTTGCAATTATATATGCCGAATTCGTACTTCATAGTCATGCATCTTGAATTTAAATGACTCTAAACTATTATTCCCTTGAAAGCAATTCAAAATATGTACCGGTGAGATAGCGTAGAATATCAGCCGAAGCATCACAATAACATCGCTTGCTAAGCCAGCGTAGAATCAGATTATAGTAATGGAAATTCGCCCAGATCAAGGAGACAGACTACAACAGATGCTTTTGAAAATGCACGTTTCATTGCATTGCATCCTTGAAAGGAAAATGCCATTTATGGTTCCTTTGTTGAATAGCGTAGCCCAACAAGAGGGGGCATCTCCAAACTTATGATTTGAGCATGCCTTTTCTTTTACTGTATAAATACATTATAAATACATCACATTTATGAGAATATTGGTGTTTACCTTATTTCAAAATTAAAAACTGTTGCTTTAAATCATACATGAGCAATAAATTTTTGCCAAATGTGGGCTGTGGCACCATTTACTGTGGCCCGGGATTCAGGAATATTTCACATTTTTTTTTATTCTCTTTTTAATTTAAACAGTTTAAAAATTATTATTATATTTTTATTAATTGAAATAAAAATTTATGTTTGAAATCTTGCATTTGTGGTCCATGATTCATGAGCATCTTTCAATGTTTATTCTCTTTTTAATTTTAATAGTTTGAAAAAACATTATTAATTTTTTTATTAATTGAAATAAAAATTTAGGTTTGAAATTTTGCATTTATGGTTTGATTTAACAATAAAAACAATGCAGACGATTCTCAATTCGGTTAAACAGAATAGAAAATCCACTTTGTTCCTTAAATCGAGAATAATTACATTGTCCAGCCATCGTTCAATATATATGTGTGAAATATGCGCTTCATAGAATTGAAATTTAGACATTCTGTGGTCTTAAATATAAAAACATCCCAATCTAGAAGACAGAAGGTACAGTCAATTTTATTCGTTAAATCGAATGAAATCTTTATAATGGATGAAATTATTTTAAGTTGATTGCTACCGTCTTTTTTAACACTTTACAACATAATTGAAAAGTGTTTAGGACTTTGTTCATTCATTCATTCATTCATTCTATCTGTCTGTCTGTCTGTCCGTTCGCACGATAACTGCCGTAAAAATAACTTTATCAAAATAAAATTTCAGTATGTTGTTGAGGCGGCCTGTGGGACACATGGGAATGCGCATGAATAATATCACCCAATTAGTTTTGGATTGAAACCGGGATGAAAAAATGAAATACATTGAAACCTATGGGACCTAATTTTTCAAACATTTTTTTAAGCGAGTTTAAAATTCAGAAATTGCTTCGAAAATTTTAGGAAGTATTCAAATTATCCTATAAAATATATAAAAAAAATTCAGCAAAATATATTCGGTAGTTTCTTAAATAAAAATTAAAATAATAATTACATCCATATCATATGAAGAGATAACGTGACCCACTTCAAAATAAAATATGGCGTCCATCTTGTGTCAAAATCGTGATTTTTAAAGTTTTTTTTATTTATATTTAGTGTTGTATTCGTCCTAAAACCGCTTTATTTTTGAATTTTTTCTGTGCATCAATATACTGCGCCAACGCAATTACAATATTTTTTAGTTTAAATGATTATCAAACTTTGATTATTTCTACAACGAAGCCTAATTTTCACGTATAGAGAATGTAAACACATCAAGCTATAAGATGAGTTGTATAAGAATTGCTGAATTTCTTTAACACAACATTATTTAGCTCTGGAGTCTGCAATATGGCTGATATGAATGAAACATTCATTGATTTCATGTAGAGAAGCAGACGATTCTATAGTATTGCTTTTTCAATAAAGTTTTAAGTATGGAGTTAGAAAGTACTTTTACCTCCATGGTTTTTAAGTAAAATAAATTATTGTAGTATTGTGATAATTTTAAAAATATCGCCGCTGAATGAAAGGAATGGAAAAAATTTTATGAATGCAATATTCACTGCTTTTATAGAAGGCGATTTATATTTCGATAACCTTATTTGAATAAAATTCATTTGTTTTCGATGAAGTTTTCAAATACAATAAATTATTGTAATATTGTGATACTTTTTAAAATATCACCGCAGTATTGTGATAATTTTAAAAATATGTCGCATTTTAGAGATGTTTAAATAAAATTGCATTTCAGTTAGAAAGTGTTTCATAATCAATGCTTTATGCATGATTGATCTTTCTTGTTTATGACTTCAAATTTCATTAAAAAAGAAGTTCCTTATATGGGTGTTTGTTGAATAAAGGTTATATATATTTTAATTACTTTAATCTTTTAGAAAGGGGGGGCATTCATGGATTATGTACTTTGGATTAATTTTATCATTATTATTATTATTATTATTATTATTATTATTATTATTATTATTGTTATTATTATTATTATTATTATTATATTATGTATAAAAATTACGATAAATTCAAAATTATGCCATTTGGCCAACTGACTCAAAAAATTACCCACCCATGCATGGTTTAAAGCAGTTGTTCGGTCAGCTGAAGTAAATTTAGAGATCCTGGGAGAATCTGATATAATATATTTTTGCTTGTGTGTGTGTAAATAAAAAATACATGTACTACTTCTTAAATGTAAAATTTTACTATTTAAACTTATATTTACTGTGCTATATATAAAGAACTTAATTCCAAAAAGGCCCAAATCACTTTCCTTCTCCTGTCTCATGAGGTGCGGCTGTTGATACCTCTCCATCTATCTACCCAAAGCCACTTACTACGAGCTACAACGCAGCAGTCACATAGTATGAGATAGATAAGCAAAAGTGATCTAGGCTTTGGGGAATAAAGTTCTTCATATATCCTCAGGGAAAGAATATTTTTTGCTGCAAAGAAAATCTGAGCACCACTAAAAATTGAATGCGAGCTGTGACATTTGATTTGAAAATACTTTTCGGCTAGATATGAGAATAATTAAAATTTCATCGCAAATGAACGCACCGGATGTTTCATTCCAGAGCGCACGGGAAGGGCGAATTCTGGGGCTCATATAAATTGCTCATAATCAAGACGACCTGGCCAGACATATTACCAGTACTCTAGTAGATATAATGAGAGAAAGCATGACAGAGATTTTCTTTTCCCCAAGAATTTCTTTGCGAAATGATTGATCTTAATTTTCTAGCTTCACCCTGTAAAATGTATGATCTTTAGGAAGCTGAGTCGATGATAGCAAGGATAGTCCACTTCTTGTCTCCACTGTTATGAGGTTATCAATCCACTGTTATGAGGAATGCATCTTAGAAATGAACTCTCTGGACTCATAAAATTTAGATATCTTTCTGCAGATTATGTTTATTGAAAACCACTCACTTATATTCATCCAAACGAAGTGCTCCCATAAATTCCACTCACATTCATCATTTTTAAATCACTAAGCAGCAAAATAATAAACAAACACGCGCTATTCTAAATAGTTTCTGTTTTCACTATTTTTGCATTCACAGCTTTTTCAGTCAAAGTTTTGTTCTTATCCAATAGGGAGCAGGGGCACTTTCCGTGATAACAACTCCTCCAACTGTTGTTCTCCAAGGAGTGAAAGCAGAGTTATTTTCCTCTGCTGTGCTGAACCTCCTGATTTAATGGAAGAAACGTCGATGCGAAGCTTGTGTCAAAATCAGAAGAGGCTAACTACATGCTATATTAAGGCCTGTTTGGTTTGTTTGTATGGCATACAAAACTTTTTCCCGAATGTAGTAAGTGTGAAGTAAGCAGTTAATTGGTATAAAATATACGAAATCTTATATTCTTTCATTTTTAACACGTTACAACATAGTTGAAAAGTGTTTATGACGTTGTTCATTCATTCTGTCTGTCTGTCTGTCCGTTCGCACGATAACTGCCGTAAAAATGACTTTATCAAAATGAAATTTTAGTATGTTGTTGAGATGGTCTGTGGGACATATGGGAATGTAAATGAATAATATCACCCAATTAGTTTTGGATTGAATCCGGGTTGAAAAAATGAAATACATTGAATCCTATGGGGCCTGATTTTTGAAACATTTTTTAAGCGAAGTTAAAATTCACAAATTGTTTCGAAAATTTTAGGGAATGTTCAAATTATCCCATAAAATATATGAAAAGAAAATTTAGCAAAATGTGTTCAGTAGTATTTTAAATAAAAATTAAAATAATAATGACACCCATATAATATGAAGAGGTCACGTGGCCCACTTCAAAATGAAATATGGTATCCATCTTGTGTCAAAACCTTGATTTTTAAAGTTCTTTTTAATTTATATTTAGTGTTGCATCCGTCCTAAAACCGCCTTATTTTTGCGTTTCTTTCTGTACATCCATATTTTGCGCCAACGCAGTTACAATATTTTTGAGTTTAAATGATCATCAATCTTGATTATTTCTACAACGAAGCTTAAATTTAATGAATGTAAAATGTAAACAAGTGATTGTCAGATGAGTTGTATAAGAATTGCTGAATTTTTTTCCCGCAAAATTATTTAACTCTGGAGTCTGCAATAAAAGTGTATGAACGAAATACTCACTGCTTTTACATAGCGAGCCAGACGATTTACATTTCTATGATGACAAAGTTTGAATAAAGTTTTAAGCACTGAATTAGAACGTTCTTTTACCTCCATGGTTTTAATTTTCCAAGTAAAATAAATTATTGTAGTTCTGTGATAATTAAAATAATATCGCTGCTGAATGTATCGTATTTTAGAGATGTTTAAATAAAATTATAGTTGGATAGTGTTTTATAATCAATGCTATATGTATGATTGATTTTTCTTGTATTTATATTTAGTATTGCATTCGTCCTAAAACCGCTTTATTTTTTGCATATTATCTGTATTTCTAAATTATGTGCTTACGCAATTACAATATTTTTTATTTTAAATTATCACTAAACTTTGATTATTTCTACAACAAAGTCTAATTTTAACGTATGCAAAATGTAAACAAAACAAGCGATTGAAAGGGGAGTTGTATAAGAATTGCTGAATTTTTTAACGCAAAATTATTTAGCACTGGAGTCTGGAATATAAGTGATATGAATAGAATGTTCATTAATTTTACTTAGAATGAGAAAGAAGCGATTTTATAGCATTGCATTTTTTAATGAAGTTTTAAGTTTCCAATTATTGTACTATAATAATTTTAAAAATATCACCGCTGAATGTATCGCATTTTGAAGTTGTTTGAATAAAATTCCATTTCAGTTGGAAAGTGTTTCATAATCAATGCTTTATGCATGATTAATCTTTCTTGTATTATTATACTCATGATTAATTTTTCTTGTATTATTATACTCATGATTACATTACTCAAATAACAACTTTCGTGGGAAATTTGGAGTCAATTAAAACAGAACTTTTTGAGTTATGTTGAATTTATTACCGTTTGCGCTTAACTTTCAGAAGGCAGTGTATAAATAGCAAAGGGAAAGACACAAAATGGCAGCAACGTGCCAGTTGCGCAAACGAGAGAAGCTCGAGTTTGACCTACTGATACAGGCTCACACACGTGGCTGTCTTTACAAAAATAACAAATGCCGTCACAATGATTTGCAGCGATGTTTCTTATTTCCTTTTCCTCTGCAGCTTTCCACTCAAATGAATCTCACTGAAATTTTCACGAACGAATAAAGAATTGAATTTGGAGCTTTATTTATAGAACAAACTGGGGAATAAGTGACAAATTAAACTATTTCTGAGATATTGTGGGAAAGAATTAAGCATGAATTAATCAAAATCTTCATTAAAGTAAAAAAATTTCATTTTATTCATATGAAACAGTGTTCTTTCCTTTCTGAAAAGAGGGAAATATTTTTTAGGTAAGTGTCAAATGTGGCGTTACGGACAAGAGGACAAAGGATTCTCGTGACAGACATTTTAAGGGAAAGAGGACGTGATTAGTGATTCGTTGCTACTGTGTTTCTTATGAAGAAAATTGCTGAAACTTAGTATTCAAAGTATGAACTGAAAATTGAAGAGAACCATGGGTTAGACTCCCAAGAATCAGTGGTCGATTTCACAACCTCTAGAGAAGTGGTTCCAAACTTTTTAAGCTTCGTGGCACCCTTTAATTTTACCCTCGCAGCACCCCTGTGAACTTTCACAGGTGTTTGGCTTATTTTTCAGTCAACTTTGATTTATTAATAAAATTGTGAACACCATATTAGTTAAAATTGTTTTAACAATTGTTTGTTCAAATAACTAAACAGAAAAATAACACTGCTATTGAAACATATAAAAAAAATAATGCATTTATATGCTAAAAAATAATACAATATATTTATGTAATAATATAATATTTGTGCACTATATTTATTACTTTATTTACACTAAATATAGATATTGTAGCTATGTTTTTTTAATGTCACAGTTACAGTTATCATCAGAAAACCTATTAATATGAAATTTGTGATAGATGATTTGAGTACAACCTGTATATTGCCCTCAAGACATAACAGTCTATTTTCGACTTTTGATTTGATTATAGCCATCGCTGAGAATGCTAGATGATACAAATATGAAACTTAGAAATATAGAAGGTCACAGCCATTGACGGTTCATTTATTTCCTAACAAATTACACTTTCACTGTGGAATCCACGCCAACGTCAATAAATTCATTTTGATCTTACGCAATGAAATCTAACTCTAAATCTAACTATACTGCCTGAAAATTCAAATGGAGACACAATTCAATCAAGATTGTCATGAGAAAATGAAGGAAAGTAAAAAGCAAGTGCATCTTACTATGGTTATATGTGGTCAGCATAAAGTCTTCCAGTTTTTCCAGGACAATAACAAGTCAAGAACAAAAAGATAATATGATATATTTCTTTTTGGAAAAGACTTATAGGAAATTATTTTCGTTCTGAATCCTTTGATTGGGAAAGCTATCGTCTCTTATCGCCCTTGCATTGAAATATTTTAATCATAGAACTTCTTTCAAATACCTGCAGGATATGCAAGTTTCAGGCACCAAGTGTTATTTTTCAGCAGGTCATTAAAGATGTCTTGTTTTCTTTCTTCCATAAATGTTTTAGTTCTTTGAGATCTAGTACTCCGTTGAACACTGGACTTCGAGACAGCCTCTTTACATATGTGTGCAATAGTAATAGTGTATACGCTGCTCTGATTTCTGGGCAGATTTCTTTAAAAATCATACATTTCAAAGGTCGTAAATTGATAAAGTTTATCAGACATATAAAAGAGGTGGTGACCGGAACCTTAAGTAGAGCCAAACTTTTCGATTGGCTGCTAGCAATTTGTTTTCGTATTTATGTTAGGCTGTGCCACGTGGCTGTTTCTTCAGCGAAATGTCGCAGGTGTAATAAATTTTCTTTCTAAAAATAATTTTTCTATTTGAAAAATATTTTTCTTTACGAAATATCGCAGCACCACTGGAGAATTTCACGGCACCGCTATGTGATGCTCTAGGAATCGCTGCTCTAGAGCAACGATTCCCAACCTTTTTGCCCTGAGTAAGACTGTTCATTTTAGTGTCCGCAAAATACTCATCTATTGAACATTTGACTTTCAAAAGTTCCAGTTTTAGTATTCAGATGTTTTTTTTAATTTACAAAACAAAAGCGTATATATTTCCTTTAATTCTATAGTTATAAAATTTAAATGCATAAGCGAAAAATATGAAAATTCTACTTAAACAATGTATTCCAATTCGGATCCAAATCTAATTGTATTTTTTAAAAAGAAGGCAATTTTAAAGACAACAACTTCTATTGGCTGCACCAAAAGTTATTCAAAGTCAGTGAAACATGGAGGAAAGGAAGCGGGACAAGAAAGAATGCTGACGTGACCAAAGCTATATAGCATATTAAGAGCTCATGCCAAATATGCAATGCAGGAAGAGAAACCTATTAGAAATTACCTGAAGGGTTTTACGCCAATTTCTTTTTTTATATGAGAAGCATTTAAAAAGTGTACATGAAATTTTATGAACACATTTATTATAAGACAAAGGCGTATTCAATTGATTTAGATTTTTTATATTTAGTCTTGGTATGTAGTCTGGAAAACCCTGGTCATGAGTTAATCTTTGCATTTAACAAACAGAAAATAGTATATGATATGAATGCTGAGGTGATCTAATATAATTGTAAAATGTAGAAAATGTAACAAGAAAGATCAATCATGCTTAAAGCATTGATTATGAAACACTTTCCAACTTCAATGCAATTTTATTTAAAACAGTCGAAAATGCAATACATTCCTCGGTAATATTTTAAAACTTATCATAATACTACATTAATTTATTATATTTGAAAAATTAAACCTTCATTGAAAAACATGAACTTCATTCAAATGACGGCATTGAAATAAAAATTGCCTGGTTTAAATATATCTGAAAAGCGATACATTCCACGGTAATATTTTTAAAACTATCATAATACTACGATAATTTATTATATTTAAAAACTTCATCGAAAACAACTGAAATTAATTCAAATGACGTCATAGAAAAAACAAGAAAGATCAATCATGCTTAAAGCATTGATTATGAAACACTTTCCAACTTCAATGCAATTTTATTTAAACATGTCTAAAATGCAATACATTCCTCGGTAATATTTTAAAACTTATCACAATACTACATTAATTTATTATATTTGAAACCTTAAACCTTCATCGAAAAAAATTAACTTCATTCAAATGACGGCATTAAAGTATAAATTGCCTGGTTTAAACATCTCTCAAATGTTATACATTCCTCGGTAATAATTTTAGAATTATCATAATACTACGATAATTTATTATATTTGAAAACTTCATCGAAAACAACTGAAATCCATTCAAATGACGTCATAAAAAAATAACACGCCTGGCTCTCTCTATAAAAGCAACATTTCATTCATAAATAATTCCCCCATTCATGTCATTCATCACAATACTATAACAATTTATTTTATTTAAAAATTAAGACCATTGAGCTGCAAGTAAGTAAGCTCTATGCGTAAAACTTCATCGAAAAATATCGTCCTTCTCTTTCTAAAATCAATGAATTCATATCAGCTAAGCAGACTCCATGGACTAAATGATTTTGTGTTAAAGAATTACAGCGATTCTAATACAACTCATTCTACATATTTTGCTGTTTACATTTTACATAGGTGAAAAATAGGCTTAATAGTAGAAATAATCAAATTTGGAAGAGCATTTAAACTGAAATATATTGTCATTGCGTTGTTTCAGTATGTAGATGCACAGAATTTAGGCAAAAATAAAGTAATTTTAGGACGGATACAACACTCAATATGAATTAAAAAGAACTTTAAAAATCACGATTTTGACACAAGATGGATGCCATATATCATTTTGAAGTGGGTCATGTGATCGTTTCATATCATGGACACGTGATAGCTTAATATAAGAGGTGTTATTATTATTTTAATTTTTATTTAAAAAACAACTGAATATATTTCGCTGAATTTTTTTTTATATATTTTATGGAACAATTTGAATATTGCCTAAAATTTTCGAAGCAATTTGTGAATTTTAAATCCGCTTAAAAAATGCTTGAAAAATTAGGTCCCATAGGGCTCAATGTATTCCATTTTTTCAACCCGGGTTCAATCCAAAACTAATTGGGTGATATTATTCATTTATATTCCCATAGGTCCTATAGACCGTCTGAACAACATACTAAAATTTCATTTTGATTAGGTCATTTTTACGGCAGTTATCGTGCTAACGGACAGACAGACAGACAGACAGACAGACAGACAGAATGAACAAAGTCATAAACACTTTTCAACTTTGTTGTAAAGTGTTAATAAATAAAAAGAACGAATATGAGTCTGCAGGGAAAGACATGTGCTGTCCACATCAGAATTTTTAACAATATTACAACAATGATTTATAGAAGTGAACGGGGATTATTTTCAGGCCATTTCGAAAAAAATGTATGATCTATATTTAAAGATCCATCAAATTTTTGTCGAATAAAATGTTCAAAAAATTTAACCTGTGTACCAAATTTTAACTCTCTAGGACGTAGGAAAGTGCATTAAAAATGCCATCAAATAAATTTATCATGAAGAGTTATAT
Source organism: Amaurobius ferox (assembly GCA_951213105.1). Lineage (NCBI taxonomy): Eukaryota > Metazoa > Arthropoda > Arachnida > Araneae > Amaurobiidae > Amaurobius > Amaurobius ferox. The sequence continues at coordinate 120,309,179 of OX578133.1, read as the reverse complement.
AAAATTTAAACAAGAAAGATCAATCATGCATAAGCATTGACTATGAAACACTTTCCAACTGAAATGTAATTTCATTTAAAAATTTCTAAAATGTGATTCATTCAGTAGTAATATCTTTTACATTATCACAGTACTACAGTAATTTATTATACTTAAATATTTAAAACTGTATCGAAATATAAATCATCTGATTCTTTATGCAAAATCAATGAATATTTCATTCATATAACTTGTATACCAGACTCCAGAGCTAAATAATTTTGTGTGAAAAAAATTCAGCAATTCTTATGTAATTCATCTTACAATCGCTTGAGATATTTGCATTCTGCATATGTTAAAATTAGGCTTCCTTGAAGAAATAATAAAAGTTTAGGGATCATTTAAAATCACAACTATTGTAATTGCATAGGCACGGAATTTAGATACACAGATAATACACAGATAATATATATGTGTATGTGTATGTACTCAAAGTATTGGAATCGTGCCGAAGATCGGAACTCGAATTTTCAAAGGATCTACACATTTTGGGACTTCTAGAACACGAAAAAACTACTTTTAGGAAGACGTCTGTGTGTGTAAGGGTGTATCTGTGTATGTTTCTGTGTGGATATTACATCCACTCTAATTGAAAAACTAATGGACCGAATTTCATACAATTTGGTAGGTATGTTTTTTGTTGGAAATCCTGATGTTCATTAGATTATAGTACGATTTGTAATAAAAGAATCTGCCTTCTTTGCGAAATGGCCGCAGAAATTGCCTTTATCCACTCTAGCTAAAAACTAATGAACAAAATTTGGAGTATAATATTTCAATAACCTACAAGTGATTTATATACCAAATTTAACAAAATTTTGTATATAAATCATTTGTAGGTTATTCTACTACGATTCGGGAAAAAGGAACGGGCTATTTTTGCGAAATGGCCAGCAAAAATCGTTATATATAAAAATAAAAGACTACGTGTGCTCAATTATATCAATTAAATTCCTATTTTATATGTGATTTTTGACAACAAAAAGAATAAGACTAACCCCATTACTCTAGGACTAGCCGTTCTTGAGATATTCTAGTTTTTTCGCGTTTTCGCTACGCCACCTTTGACAATAAGTCCAGCTATCAAATGAGAACCAAATTTAAGTTTAACGTGTAAATTCAATGTCATTTAAAATACTTATGTTGTGCAGATAAACTCAAATTATCATTGAATAAATAAAGAGAACGAATATGAGTCTGCAGAGAAAGACATGTGCTGTCCACATCAGAATTTTTAACAATATTACACCAATGATTTATAGAAGTGAACGGGGATTATTTTCAGGCCATTTCGAAAAAAATGTATGATCTATATTTAAAGATCCATCAAATTTTTGTCGAATAAAATGTTCAACAAATTTAAGCTGTGTACCAAATTTTAACTCTCTAGGACGTAGGAAAGTGCATTTAAAATGCCATCAATTAAATTTATCATGAAGAGTTATATAAAATTTAAAAAAAATGAAAAATTGTTATCTACCAAATTTATTTTAAAATATGAAGCCACTCCCATATGCAAAACGTTTAAACAAATGGAGAGATATTTATTATATAATATCTCTCTCTTTTCTTTCTGGAAGATATCCCAAAGTCAGAATTTAATTGAATTTGTTTTTTTCCCTATATTAAATAATTTTTTTAATTAAAAAACTACTTAACATATTTTACTGAATTTTTTTTTATAAATTCTATGGGATAATGTGAATATTTCCTAAAAATTTCGAAGCAATTCGTGAATTTTAAATTTACTTAAAAAATGTTTGAAAAATTAGGTCCCATAGGGTTCAATGTATTTCATTTTTTCAACCCGGGTTCAATAAAAAACTAATTGGGTGATATTATTTATTTATATTCCCATAGGTCCTACAGACCGTCTGAACAACATACTAAAATTTCATTTTGATAAACTCATTTTTACGGCAGTTATCGTGCTAACGGACAGACAGACAGACAGACAGACAGAATGAACAAAGTCATAAACACTTTTCAACTTTGTTGTAAAGTGTTAAAAAATGAAAAATTGTTATCTACCAAATTTATTTTAAAATGTGAAGCCACTCCCATATGCAAAACGTTTAAGCAAATGGGGAGATATTTATTATATAATATATCTCTCTTTTCTTTCTGGAAGATATCCCAAAGTCAGAATTTAATTGAATTTGTTTTTTTCCCTATATTAAATAATTTTTAATTAAAAAACTACTTAGCATATTTTACTGAATTTTTTTTTTATATATTCTATGGGATAATGTGAATATTTTCTAAAAATTTCGAAGCAATTCGTGAATTTTAAATTTACTTAAAAAATGTTTGAAAAATTAGGTCCCATAGGGTTCAATGTATTTCATTTTTTCAACCCGGGTTCAATAAAAAACTAATTGGGTGATATTATTTATTTATATTCCCATAGGTCCTACGGACCGTCTGAACAACATACTAAAATTTCATTTTGATAAAGTCATTTTTACGGCAGTTATCGTGCTAACGGACAGACAGACAGACAGACAGACAGACAGACAGACAGACAGAATGAACAAAGTCATAAACACTTTTCAACTTTGTTGTAAAGTGTTAAAAATTAAAAAGGTTTCGCTTTATTTTCATTTTGAACATTCTTCTTGAACTCCCATTACATGTATTTTCTTTCTAAAACTCTTTCAAATTCTCTAACGGATTTTCATTTGCAATTTTCAGCCCGTGCAAAAATTCAGTTTTGCTTGGCGTCTTTTCCTCGATTCCAATAAAGTTAAACCATTACTACCGTGCCTAACTATTTAATGTTTTGTTAAATCTGTTTCCCTTCCTGGCTTTTAGCACTTGATTATATGCATTTGATTATATGAATTTATGTTTGCCTTGCACTTCTATTAATATGAATTTTTTATTTCGCCAATTGGCCTTTGGTGTTATGCAAATTTAACCTCTGGTATATTTTGTACTTGTCACATGCCTCTGATGAAGGACGTTTACACGCTCGAAAGTGCTAAGGCAAAATTTATGTAATTTTTACGTCTTATATGCTGCAAATGAACATTTATTTAGAAATTTTTTTAGTAATTATCTTTTAAATTAAATTTTCTAAATCAACGACGGTTAAGTTAGTTAATTAGTGCGCACTTTAGCAGAATGGAACTAAGGAAGTATAGCACCATTATCTTAGCTCTTTCATAGATAATATAAAAAAAATGCAAAACAATATTCTATGAATTTGTATACAGAAAACATCATGTTCCAAGTTTTTTAGAATGTTCATTTCAAATCTGAATGAGATATACAAGCAGCATTTTACACATGTAAAATGAGAAGAATGGGATAGGAAATTTGTTCTAAGTTTACGTAACATGTTTTTAAAGTTTCCTCTTTACCGTTGTAAGTAGATTAACCTCAACAGAAAGTTTCCTATGTTAGTATTACAATCAAATTAACCGATATCAAGCATTAGAGTTATTGGAGTTAAGTTTGCAACGGAAAAAAGATAAGTATAAATCCTCCTATGGAGACTTAATGTTTAGGAGTAGGTAGCCTCGACGTACACACTCAAGAAAAAGTAAGGGGTTAAAATTAAACCAATTAGTTTCTTAAGAGAGCGATAGACCACTAAAAAGTCATGAAATCATAAGGTATCTATTTGTTTAGAAATTCAATTTATAATTTTGATTTGAAACAGTTTTCCTTTGCAAATTGGATAAAATGTTGTAATTATTTTCCTGGTGTAAACAAACAGTTTGCGAACGTGATTAAAGCTATTCCGATATAGTATTCTCTAAATGAAAATACTTGTCATTTCAATAAGATAGAAATACACCAGTCATATTATACTTTTTGTGTGGTTCTTTTTGCAAATTGGTATGGTCATGCATATGGCATTGTCACGCATTGGTATGATATAGTGCAAGATAAATTGTATGTATTGGTATGGTCATGCATTGGTATGGTATAGTGCAAGATAAAATTTAGTTTTTTTTTTTATAATTATAAAAGAAGATGTGTGTTTACCCGTATCGTCTGTAGCGTAACATCTAAACGTCGTACAACCTTGAAATTTGTTACAGGCGTATCTTGGCTCCCGATCATGAGTGGAAACACTTCGTCCAGATATGTGAGAAACTCGAAATAGTTTAAAAGTTATGAATTTAATAGTCGTATATTCAGTCTAATTGATCGTTGCATCAATCAATCAATCTATTGCACGCTGCTCTAAAACATTTTCTGTTGCCAAAACTCCGAGCATTTTATTGATAAACAAAATCATCTTCGATTTTAACATCTAATTTTTCCGAAACAAATATTTTCCTTGAATCATTTTATTTTCTTAACTAAAATCCGAGTAGAAAATACATTTTAATTTTGCTGTTTTACGAAACTCTTTTAGTGATATTTTCATGGTCAAAAGTTAATAAATAGCCGTCGGAGCCCATAGCATTTTTTCCAGTGGGTGGGGCAAACTCAAGGTTAAGACGTACAATATCAACTAGCTTAATGCCTGCCTTTGTGATCGTGAATGTACAGGAGGGGCAGCCCCTCTTTCTCCTCCCCTATGGGCACTCATGCAAATAACTACTCAAAATAAGAAACTAATTTGCACAGAAATGTCCTTCCTCTACGAAGGTAAATTAGCCTTTTCAACCCTTTTAAAACCCACGTATTAACTTTTTAATCACTTGATCAATTGGATTGGCGGCGCCATCTATTACACTTTGCTAAAACTAAACCAAAACTCATTCATTTGTGCTATTTTAATGATGCTTTATAATTTGTCAGATTGTTTAAAAGTCTGGGAGGTTTATTTCGTTTTTATTTGACGATTTATATTGATACAATACTCATTGATGAAACCTGGCATTAAATTTATAATTTAGGTGCATTTATTTTGGCGAATAGTAATAAATTATTGCAATGTAAAAATTTAACGTGAAATTAAAAATATTATGATGAATGTTTTTAGTTTCAAGAATAAAGTAATGCTTTAACTGTTCTGCCAAATCGAATTTTAATTGAAATTAGTTTATTTTGCACAGACTTTTCCAGGGAATATTTTGAATTGCAAGTCCATTTCTATTTATCAAACGTGTTGTTGCTTTAAGGCAATTTTAGCATCCCCATTTGCATGCCCCCCCCCCCCCCGCGCTTATTTAGGGAGTATCAATGAGCTTATTCAGCGCGTATCAAAGAGCTTATTTAGGGTGTATCATATGACGTTATTTAGAGAGCATCGAAAGAGATTATTTAGGGCGTATTACACCCATGCAGCGGTCGAAAGGCGTATTTAGAGCTTCAAAAAAGAAAAGTTAAGGGGTGTCAAAATAGCTTATGGCGTGTTATGCTCATGAAGAGGGCGAAAGGTGTATTTAGAGTGTATCAAAATAGTTTATTTATGGTGCATTGTGACCCCCAGGAGGGCGAAAGGGGTGTTTATGGCATAATTCTCAATCGTATTAAAACGTAGCGTTCGATATGCCCATAGTCGGATCCAAGGCGTATTACGCAACAGCGCTGCTGATTAAGGCGTGTTTAGTAGCTTATTTAGAGCGTATTGCGCCCGCTTGATGGACGCTCGCGGTGCTGACGACTAGGCCTTTTGAAAAATTGAATCATAAATTTAATTAAGCCCTGCTTTAAATCCCAAGAAACGCAGAGTACATTTTCTAGTAATTGATAAGCGTTTATGAAGTTTAAGGACAAATATTTACAAGTATGCGAGGACATTCATGGAAGTCGTGTCTTTGATAAAGCTGTGTTTGAAGTGCAAAATTGTTTTGTGAATAGTTATGGAATTTACTTAAGGAATAGATACAAACATTCTTTTAATGTGAGATAAAAAAACAAAATCTGTCTTATAAAAGTTAAATCAGAAACCTAAAACTTCAATTTACACACAGGTCGCAATTTTAATTATCATTACTAACAAATGCACTGTAATTAATAATTAAATATTTGTAATGGAATTTTGTATTTTATTTATATAGGGGATTGCTACTTATATGTGCCAAATTTCAGAATATAACAAACACTTTAAATGTTCAAAGTACCCTTTAACTAAAGTTTGAAGCTTTATATGAAATTCTGATGAGACTGAGTTGTTAACTATATTTAAGGCATTTCTGTGAACCGGCAATTGGTTTGCGTACGGATATCGCTTAGAAACCTGCTATCTTCCTCATGCAAGTGAACATCGCGAAGCTTCCCAGCCCACTTTAGTTAAAGAAAATTCTATAGTTAAAGAAAAGTATATAAATATTTTACCTTTGCTGTGTTAAAACTCTAAATAAACATACTCATCATATGTGACTTTATAGCCAGTAATAATATAAGTTTAAAAGAGATGTTTTTTATGTTTTCGACGAATCAAAAATATTAATTATATTAATCTATTTACAAAGTTGGGGAGAGCTAATTCTTATGTTGAAATAAACTGCCAACAATTGTACACATTATTTTTATCTGTTATTACTTAAATGTGTTGCCTTAGATGTTTACTCTATGAAGTCTTTTATGAAGTAAGTTCAAGTTACAAAAACATCCTTTTGAATGAATCATTCAGAAGAAAAAAATATCGACTGCTTTTCAAAAATTAAATTTAACTTTTGTATAAAATTTGACAGATAACTTTTATTCTGCTTCTTTTTTCATATCAAGGTAAGAAAATAAAATCTTAATTTCAATTTGTCCTTGTATAAAATTCCATTTATTTTTGTAGAAGGTATTGATGATTGAAAATATGTATATTTTGGGTACATACATGGGCGTCCATAGAACTTTCCCCAAGGGGTGGCAAACCGCTGACGTCAGTGGGGTATACTCAAGGATAAGATGTACAACCTCGACTACCTTGATACCAACCTTTGTGACCTTGAAGGTCCAGGGGAGGGCAAGTTAACCATTTTGTCCTCCCCTATGGGCGCCCATGAGTACATAAAACTTTATGGTGATACAATAATGTGTTTCAGAGTTACTGCTCTCACAGCAAAATGCATATGTAAACCGAGACTGTCATTGCACAACATCTCCTAACATTAGTTCACATTCCATATGCATTTTGCATTCTTATCAGTATTTTGAAATTATCTTATTTATAATGACGTGTATTATTATTATTTTACATAATAGACATTTACATTACATCTTACCATTCTTATACATTTGTGTATATATTATTATTCTTATATATTGGTATATATTATTTTTCTTATATATTTGTGTATGTATTATTTTTCTTTTCATCAAGTATTTATCTTATATTCTACTTTATTCTGATATTGTATATGAAATTTATTTTTTATGCAATATCTTATATTATCCTTCCTATACTATAGCATGCATTTTCATAAAAACCTCATGTTCAAACATTTCCATGTAGAACATGCTTCCTATTCACAAGAGCATGAGAAAGCAAAAATTTTAACTAAGGTCAGGAGTTAAAAATCTGAAGAATAGGAACCATGCTGTTTGTGTGTTGCGAAGGAAAACAGTCAATTTATAATTTGCTTTGCTTTTCAAGGCTGAATAGAATGTCAAGCAATGAAATAAAATTACGAAAGAGAAACGTGCCTCTTGTAATATTTTGAATAGCAATAACAGGTGACCTTCGCTTCATTTTTTATTTTTTAAATATCTTCGCTGGAATAATTTCTTAATTGCGTTCGAGATTCTAGAGCATGTACGTACATATTCAATCAGGCACGTTTGCATAAACAGAAATTTGCCATGTTTCTCGAAATAATTGTATGCCAGTTTTATATGGATAAAGAACGCAAATCTTTGAATACATGAAGTGATTCATGTATTCGATTATGTAGTACATGAGTGATCGAATACATGAGTGATTCAGTATAGTTTATATGAAGTGATTCATATAAACTATACTGTATATACTAGGCGGATACTGTACATTCCATTATCGTGAGGTACTACACTGAACTATGCTCTCCAGTATATACTTATTACATACCAGTGGCGTTGTTGTATTCGATCACGTTGTTGTATCATGTATTCGATTATGTAGTACATGAGTGATCGAATACATGAGTGATCGAATACGTGAGTGATTCAGTATAGTTTATATGAAGTGATTCATATAAACTATACTGTATATACTAGGCGGATGCTGTACATACCATTATCGTGAGGTACTACACTGAACTATGCTCTCCAGTATATACTTATTACATACCAGTGGCGTTATTTCAATTTATTAACAACAGATTTTCGTTAAAATTTAAAGTGAATGTCAAACACACTTATACGTATACACGCATACCCGTACACATGTACACACACACACACACATTTTTGGAAGACCAATATATTTTAAATAGTGACAGATTTATAAATTTGATGACCATAGAAAATTTATGAAAGAATTTCAATAGATCATGACCAAAATATCTACTCTAACCAATTTACAACTGGTTTCCAAATTCATTCTTGTTATAAAATCCCGTTTCTGGAAATCGGTTGACATCACTAATATTTTTCAGCTTAGTACTTAGGCATTTTCAGCTTAGTACTTGCTATATACACCGCAACTACATGCAGTGCTACACTGAAACATGATTTGTAGTTACTACGCGGGGTTCAACGGAATGTCCTTATTCAAGACAATAACTGCCGAAAAAAGTGTCAGAGTACAAGTGAAGTCTATGTATAGGAAAAGGCCAATGGCCAATCGAATGGGAGTGATTGGAGCGCCTCAAGCAGCAAAAGTAAGAAGTTAGAAAACATTGTGAGTAATTAATGCATGGGGACAATCCGCGACTTAATCCTAAGTTCTCTTGATAAAATTAGTTGTTGTAAGAGAGTACTTGAAACTGTAAGTATTCCAATGTGAATTCAGTTATATATGTATTTCTAATCAAAAAATATATTTTTACATTCAATAAATTGTTATTGTTATTTCAAAACTGTTATTATTATTTTCGCATTTTGTCCTTTCGTGATGTTTCTAGCAAAGGTAAGTTTTCCTGGGTTGCGCTTGATAATTCGAGAGTATAGTGTTATTCGATTATAGACCAACTTTAAAATAAAATATCTGGAACAACGCTACATATCATTAAAACTGAAAATAAACACACCCTTGTGAAAATAAACTCTTCTTGAAAAGACATCGTTAAAAATAACTTATTTCCTCCTCCTCCTCCTCCGCTTATATACACATATAAAATATGTTCAAAGTCTATTCTGCTGACCATCTATCTTCCAGAATCCTTTGAAATATTCATCTTGTAGCACATATATAATTTACACGTTTTATCCCTACACACACTCTATACCTCAGAAAGTAAAGTTGAAATTAACAAACAGCCGTGGGTCTGCTGTCAATATACAGATCAGTCTCAATCTCAAGATCAATCTCAATAACAGATCTGCGTGATCTAGTTTACCTATGGGCTCGATTTCTGCTCATGGTCTGCAAACACTCTTCTAAAAATAATATGTCATCTTCTAAAATTATAGTTTCATATAGGACCGCCAGATGGCATCTCAATTATAATGGCAGTGCTTATCTTTTAAAAATAGCTCCCCCCCCCCTTGAAAAAACTACTCGGCTTATCTAATAACGGTTTGAAATGAATGTATTGACACGTTTCTTATATCTGGGGAGAAAGGAGCCTGTCAGTGTATGTATAAAAAACTCCTAAAATATTCCCCTCCTTAAACAAAACTGTTTTATTTAACTAATAACAACTTCAAATGCATGCATTAACATCTTTCTTACATATGAGGAAAAGAAGGAATGATAGTGCCGATCTTCAAAAAATAATAGTTCTTGTACAATATGGCTGCTCACCAGATGCAATATGCATCTATACAGGGTGTCCCAAAAAGATTGAAACGCGCTTTAATTCTTTACCTGTTGGAGATCAGTGGGCCATGTAAATCGCAAAAATGTTGAAAGTAAGGCAGAAAATAAGACTACGTTAATGAAATAGTCCTCCCATTAATTTTCAAAAAGTTACATTTTTAAATTTTATACAAACTCCTTAGACAAATTTGATCAATCAGAAATTTTTATTTTTAATGCAACAAGATCATTAAAAAAACCGCATATCTGTATCTTTAAAAGCAACTGAATTATGATAAAGGAAAAAAAGCTGACTTATGCCATTTTTGCGTACCTTGTGAAAGGCTGTTTCATCAGTGAAAATAGGGATCATAAACAAATTGATGATGGAAATTGTTTAGATCAAATATACATTAATATGTGCCAAAATTTTTTATCACAAATGATTCCCTGTCTGTGCAATTCATGTCTGTGTAAAGCATTACACAGACAGGGATTATATAAAGCAGTGGTACTCACTACGCAGTTGGGTATCCTATGTATTATCATTCAGTTTTATCATTTTTGTGATATGTCACAGATTTACATTCCTAATTTAACATATGGTTCCCATTCACAATGTTCAATTTTCAATTAAATATAACTCGCTCAATTTTGAAAGCCATTGCTTGCAGCAGGTCGGCTTTCCAGCATACCATTTGGTAAGAATTGAGGAGCTGATTGCACTAATTGTTTCTGGTAGCTGTTTTTCGCAGGTTTAATAATTACAAAATCCAAGGGTTTAAGCTCACTTGTACAATTCGGAGAGGAAAATATCAATTTTTACGTTTCTCAATGTCTGAAGATTAGGGGAACGAGCTGGACATTTATCAATAAAGATCAATATATTTCTCTTTAGAGAACACATTCTTTATTCTAATTTTTGTAGTCAACCTGAAAACGTATTTTAGTCGACATCCAAGCTTTCGTGTTTGCTTCATATTCATTTGGGAAACTTTTAGCATTTTTGAAACGTCTTGGTTTTGGGGATTTGCCAATGATGAATGGTAAAAGTTTTTCCGTTTCACCCATATTTATGCAAAGTAGCACAATTAATCGTTATGGCAAAACAGTCCCGTTTCATCGGCGTCAAAAATGTTTTGGGATTATATCCATCGATTAATGCAGGGAGTTTTTCAATTTTTCATTTTCTACAGATTTGGGGCAAACAACTGAAGAACCTCCCACTTGCTATTTCCCCACAAATTCCATGTCTCATTTCAAACTTTGAACCAACCGGAGGAGAGCAAGGTTTTGCAACATTTTCACTAGCTTTTTGCATAAGCATTGGGCCTCTGACTGGGGGATTTTCCGCTCGACATTGAACACACTAATATCACGGTGCCTACATCGAACTACTGGCTTTTGTGTTTTCTTCTATGTACGCTGTCTTATAAATAATTGTTGAGAAATAGATACAAGTAAATTCAAATTTTCCGTGAGATTAATTCTGGTTAGATGACGATTATTGTAGACTTCTTTTAAAATCTGTATTTTGTCTCTGAAAGAACTTTTAGCTTTCAAGATGACAACATTCTGTACTTCAACGGAACAATTATATAGGACAACTAAAGTACACTCGAAATTTTATTATATTTTTATGCTTACTGAAATTAACTCTTCTACTGATAACAGTTTCGACAATACAGTTTTGTCACGGGTAATGAGGAATTTTACTCTCCTCCCTTAAACTTATCGGATTCAAGATAGGCAAATAGTGAACCTGCCCACCTTTTAGACAACACAGCATTCTAATTTCACGCTACTTTACGATCATTCTTGACATTTATGAGTGCAAAATAAGAAAGATAATTAAAACAAACTCTGGCTGACTAGGCGCATATGTGAACAGTTCATTCATTTCAAGCAAAGTAAACAACAAAATTCGACAACAAAAATGTCGCTCAGAACAAATTGTACCACATGACAATAAACAAATTTCAAGAAAAGAAGAAATTTGAGAGGGGGAATCAACCGTGGTGCCATCAAATCAAATACTCTTCTTACCCTATCCCCAGAATAAGGAACCGAGATGAACGATCGATTTCAACTTTAGAACTGTCATTCAGCATGCAACTTATCAAAAGGATTTCTGTCACATGGCGTAGAGGAGAAAAGATATATAAACGAAAATCCCAATCACGGATTTTTGTATAACTGAAATAAAATAACATTGATTTTAATGCATCACAGCTAGACTTCGTAGATAAAACATATGAATGATAAAAAGTATAAATTGGAAACGTATAAATGACATTAAATTTTATATGAAGATCCAAATGGACCAGAAGCAATTGCAGTTGCTACCAATCCAGTTGTGTCAGTTGCATTAATAGATGGAATGCCAATGCTCTGAATTTGGAGAAGGATATTAAGAATGTTTCAGACTTGGCAGATGTTATGAAACAAAATCTCTCTTTCGAAAGTATAATCACTACTCTGAAGTTTATGTTGCATTTGACACGTACCTTAAAAATTCATTTAAAATCATTATCGTGACAGTCGTCAACATGGAAAGCCAACTGTTCAGTATAAGATTGAAGCTCACACTTCCAATCAGCCTCTATGAAAATATTTCCTTCACATATAAAACCTAAGGATTCTTTGACTGTATATTTAAACAAAGAACTAATCAGAAAGGCAAATTATAAAAAGAAAGCATTGTTGTGTCCTACAGAGATACTGAACAAGTTTCAAAGATTTGTGCAGCATATTTGAAGAGTACGTAAGACGTAAGAGAACTCAATCTAGCATGCCGTCCATGCCCTTAAAAGGGGTACAAATAGACTTAATTCGTTTACACCTGACACTGATATTTTTCTCCTGTTTGTCAGTTGATATCCACAGCTCCCGAAGAAGACGTCTTTTTTTTATTAGGACCCAAACATAGGGAATATTGATGTTGACAAAGTTTATGCAAAAGTTGTCACAACGAGCAGCTGCACTGCCTGGAATGCATACCTTTTCAGGTGTTGATGTAACTGGAGCTTTTTTCTAATAAGACAAAAACTGTTTTTTGAAACTGCTTCATTGGTGTAAATGGTAAAGTACCTTAGGCACTTTCATCTCTTAGTAGAACTTTGTACATAGGAGATGAAAACTACTGTTAAAGGAACATATTTGTTCTGCCTACTTAAAAGAGTCAAAAATTTACAAGTTAAAAGAACTAAGGTGGTGTTTCTTTTAAATAGCTAAAGTTGGGAGCTGGTCTGCCCCCAACTTTAGCTTCATTTCGTCCTGCTGTTCGAAGAACACTTCTGCAGGCTATGCTTTGTAATACATCAGTTATTGCCACACCTAGCCTCATCCGGCTACTCAAACTGCTGCTCGTACCCTAGGATGAGCCTAGTGGTCTGGGTTTTCGACACCTTGCCTCACATATTCATCAAAATGTGGTTGGAAGCTGAGAACGGTCAGTTTGATCCAGAGATGAGTTAACTTCCTTGTGGACCTCCAAAATTTTTATCATCTGTGCGGCGTTCTTGAGGATAAGTATGATGTTGACCTTCACAGTGTTGCGTTTATGAGTGCAAATCCCTTGTAAACGTGGCCCCTGTAAGCTGTTTGAAGTATGGATTTCCGTATACAGACACAAAAGGCTGTTCTGTAAATGAAAAAAAAAGTGGCAATGCTCTCAATAAGGACTGTAATTCATTTGGTGATATTTAATAAGAGTTCGATGAAAATGACAATAAATGAATAAAGAAATAATTCCCTTGAATCTCTGATGCACATACATTGAATTCCTATCTGTTTATTCGATGTATTCAGCGTATGTATTTAATATTATTATGTATTCAATGTATCCAATGTAGTTATTCAATATATCAAATGTAGGTATTCATTGTATCTAATGTAGGTATTCACGGTATCCAATGTGCGTATTCAATGTATCCATTGTATGTATTAAACAATATGTATATATACAATGTATCTGTTTTGCTAAAACCTTATAACTAGTAAAACCCTCTATGGTACTGATTTTCATCCCCAAATATGTTTTATTTTCAACAATTGTTAGTGGTGAATTTCCCGAGACATATATTTATTAACCAGCAGCATACCCGTTCTTCGTACTGAGCATATAAAATAAAGGAACATGAAATTCACAATCATGTGCAAATCCCTATAGTATACTAAATGACATTTTTAATCAAATATTTAATTTCATTTTTATTATGCTAAAATATTTAATTTAATGCTCCTAAAAAGACGTTTAGGAAACTCTGTTCTCGCTATGAAAAAAAATCTTCATGGGCAGATCTGAAGAATGAAACATCCTGGCCACATTTGTAAGAAAATTTACAAAAATATGGAATTGAATTCATATATGCAAAATAAAAGCGTTAAAATTGTATGGGACCAGTACTACTTATATCTTATATAGGCGAATATTAAAAGATATAACCTGTATTAGTAGATTACATGTATACATTGAAAATATCAATAAACCCGTAATCTTTAACCTGAAGACAGTAATTGATTCCAATATATGTCAAAATAAAAGTGCTAAAATTACATGGGAGGATATACCCGTACTACTTATAATGTCGTAGATTAGAAGATATGTCCGAGTGTTAGTAGATGATTACCAGTATTACAATATGAGTTCAAAAATCTTTGCCAAAATAAAACAGCTGACGTAATAAATTGAAAATATCAATAATCCTCATAATCTTCATACCAGAAGGTCGTACTTGATTCCAATATATGCCAATATATGTCAAAATATATGGCAATATATCTGCACTATTTATATTCTAGTAGATTAGAAGATATACCGGTGCATTTGTAGAAGATTACTCTTACAACGTACAATATATGAGTTTCAACAATTTTTGCAGCAATAAAACAGTGGCATAATAACTTAAAAATATCGATAAGCTCTGAATCAATAATCCCGAAAATATCAATAATAATAATGTTTAAACCAACCATAATTGATATTAGCCAGACAAAAATGCATTGGCAATGAAATTTATTTTATATACATATCTTCATTATTCAAATCGGAAAAGATTTAATAAAAATCGTCTGCCGCATAAAAACATTGGATTTAAATCCATTGCTAAGCGATATGATATTATTTCCTTCAAATATATTGGTGGACAAATATCGTCTAAATAATACTATCTCTATGGAAGGTTTGGTGACGTTTTCGCCAATTTAGAGACATTTTAAAAAGTCGTTAAATTTAACGGCAAGTGGAACTCTAGAACTGACAGTCACTCTTGGCGACAAATTGACGAACCTTAATCACAATACTATCCCCTAACAAAACATAATTCATTTCATTTATTTAGTGCAATTTTATCAATTTCAAGATATTTTTGTGGATTTACAAACATTTTTATAAATTTGGTGACAATTTAAAAATTCGCTAAATGTGTTACTAAGTAGGTCAGTTGGACTGACAGACAAATGCTAAAGAAACATCATTTCAGTACTCTCTTCTAACAAAACAATATAAATTTCATTGGTTTCCGTCGTTTTTCACAATTTGGCGACATTTCCTTCAATTTCGCAACGTTTAAGAAAAGTTGCCAAGTTAGCGATATCCCGCCAAATTCGTAACTCTGAATTTGCAGATCTGAAAAAAACATCCTGATCCCTGAGACAGAGATAAAACGAATGAGTGTTATCATCAAAATCAAAAATACCTTACCCTCATTATTGATATCGTACTGAAATAAATAGTATATTCGTGGGACACAAAACAATTTGTCTGTAGTATACTTCAGGCCAATTTAACTTGACACCACTATGGACTATTAACTCGTTTTTATCTTTATACGCCCACGTAATTCATTTCATTTATTTAGTGCAATTCTATCAATTTGAAAGTATTTTTATGGAACTAAAAACATTTTTCTCAATTAGGTGACATTTTAAAAATTCGCTAAATGTGTTATTAAGTAGGACATTTGGACTGACAGACAAATGCTCACGAAACATCATTTCAGTACTCTCTTCTACCAAAACAAATTAAATTTCATTGATTTGCGTCGTTTTTAACAATTTGGCGACATTTCCGTCAATTTGGCAAAAAAAGAAAAGTTGCCAAGTTAGCGATATCCTGCCAAATTCGTAGCTCTGAATTTGTAGATGTGAATAAAATATCCAGAACCCGTTTGTATATACTAAATGAAAACACTACAATTGTATTAGAATATATACCCGTTCTACACTTTTTCTGTTTCAACAATCGGCTAAATGAAGTTATTGTCTGAACACAATATATGAGTTTAGTAGCTAAACACATTATATAAACTTGTTAAAACTCTTCGCCAAAATAAACAAAAGTGATGCACGCAGTCCCCAATTAATGTAATTAAAAGAAATATCAAACTGTTCATTTATAAGATAGTATATTTTTATATCCATTTATTTATTATTCAAATCGAAAAAATAATAATAAACATAAACAAATACATTTAATTTAATTGCGTTGCCGTGCAACATGATATATCCCCTTAAAATGTTAAAATTAATTAACCCTTTTGATTTCTAATACTTTTCATCATTGAGTAAAAGCTTGTGAAAAATAAACCATGGTGATAGATTTTCCAATTAAATTCATGTTTTCAAACAATTCATAATTTCAAAATGTGACTATTTAGCGCAAAAATCTGCCACCAATTTCAGAGATAAAATTTTAATTCACTCACATTTCAAACAAAGGATTTCCAACCCTTTCGTTTGGAGGAACCAGGAAGTTAGAGAGTAGAACTCCTAGGAAAAAGTTTAGTTTTTCACTAGTATCTCGATAACCCCTGGTCTTAGAAACTCGAAATTTGGACTACATATAAGGGGGGGGGGGGCTATTTCAAGGCTACGCACAAAATTTCATTAAATTCGGTTCAGCCGTTCTTCCGTGATGATGATACAAACGAAAGTTTGGCTTTTTACTAATATCTCGTGAACCACTGGTCGTAGAGATTCGAAACATGGACTAAATTTTAAGTGGGGCTATTTTAAGGTTACCCACAAAATTTCAACAAATTCGGTTCAGCCGTTCTCGCGTGATGATGGGACAAACAAACAGACAGACAGACAGACAGACAGACAGATTCTCAATTTTATTTATATAGATAACTAGCAGCATACCCGTTCTTCGTACGGAGTATAAAATATAAAGAAACTTATAATTCAGATTCATATGCAAATTATGTTAAAATATTAAATTTATTGCTCCTAAAGAGAAGTTTATGAATATCTGTTCCCATCATGCAAAATCATCGTCACGGGCAGATCTGCAGAATAAAACATCCTGGCCCCTTTCGAAAGCAAATTTACAAAAAAAAAAAGGAATTGAATCAATATATGCAAAATGAAAGCATTAAAATTGTATACGACCCGTACTACTTATATACGCGAGTATTAGAAGATATAACCTGTATTAGTAGATTACATGTATAAATTGAAAATATCAATAAACCCGTAATTGATTCCAATATATGCCAGAATGAAAGCACTAAAATTATATGGGAATATATATATATATGTATATATGCCCATACTACTTATATTGTCGCAGATTAGAAAATATGTCTGTATGTTAGTAGAAGATTACCCTTATTACAATATGAGTCTAAAAAATCTTTGCCGAAATAAAACAGATGACATTATAAATTGAAAATTTCAATTATCCCAGTAATCTTTATACCAGAAGGTCATAATTGATTCCAATATATGCCTATATATATCAAAATATATGCCTATATACCTGTACTACTTATATTCTCGTAGATTAGAAGATAACACGTGCATTTATAGAAGATTACTCGCACAACGTACAATATGTGAGTTTCAACAATTTTTGTCATAATAAAACAATGGTATAATAATTTGAAAATATCAATAATCCCTGAATCAATAATCCCCGAAAATATCAATAATAATAATGTGTAACCTGAAGACCGTAATCGATATTTTCCAGTCAAAAATGCAATGCCAATGAAATTTATTTTATATACATATCTTTATTATTCAAATCGGAAAAGATTTAATTAAAATCGGATGCTACATAACACATTGGATTTACATTCATTGCTAAACGACATGATATCAGTTGCTTCAAATAAATTGATGGAAATCATATCGTCTGAATAATGCTATCTCCATGAAAGGTTTGGCGATATTTTCTTCAATTTAGTGATAACTTAAAAAATCGCCAAATTTATCGCTAAGTGGGACTGTAAAACTGATAGTCCCATTTTGCGACAAATTGACGAAACATCATCATAATATTATCTCCTAACAAAACACAATTAATTTCATTTATTAAGCGCAATTTTATCAATTTCATGACATTTTTATAGATTCACAAACATTTTTATCAACTTGGTGATATTTTAAAAATTCGATAAATGTGTTACTAAGTAGGATGGATAGACTGACCCACAAATGCTACCGAAATATCATTTCAGTACTGTCTTCTAAAAAAACGAATTTAATTTCATTGATTTGCGTCGTTTTTAGCAATTTGGCGATATTTCCGTCAATTTGGCAAAGTTTAAGAAAAGTTGCCAAGTTAGCGATATTCCGCCAAATTCGTAGCTCTGAAATTGCAGATCTGAAGAATAAAACATCCTGATCCCGTTTGTATATACTAAATGCAAACACTAAAATTGTATTAGAAGATATACCCTTTCCACTCTTTTTCTGTTTCAACAATCGGATAAATGAGTTTATTGGTAAACACAATATGAGTTTATTAGCTAAACACAATATAAAAGCTTAAAAACTCTTTGCCAAATGAAAGTGATGTACGCAGTCCGTAATTAATATAATTAAAAGAAAAATCAAACCGTTCATTTACAAAATATATTTATACATCTATTTATTTATTATTCAAATAGAAAAAATAATAACAAATATTAAGAAACACATTTAATTTAATTGCGTTGCTGAGCAACATAATATGATAAAGAATCTTCCTCATAAACTGCGAAATTAAATAACCATTTTGATCTCTTCCCCATAAAATGCAAAAATAATAACCATTTTGATTTCTTTATACTTTCCATTGTTTAGTAAATGTTTGACCATGGAGTTAGATTTTCCATTAAAATTCATGTTTCAAACAATTCATGCTTTGAGATAGTGACTAATTAATGCAAAAATCCTGCACTAAGCTCAGAAATGAAGTTTTAATTCACGTTGACGTTTTAAACAAACGATTTTCATCCTTTCCGTTTGGATAAACCACGGAGTTAGAGAGTAGATCTCCTAGGATAAAGTTCCGTTTTTCATTAATATCTCGACAACCCCTGGTATTAGAAACTCGAAACTTGGGCAAAATTTTTGGGGGGCTATTTTAAGGCTACTCACAAAATTTCATTAAATTCGATTCAGCCGTTCTCTCGTGATGATGAGACAAACGAAATATTCGTTTTTCACTAATATCTCGAGAACCACTGGTTATGGAAACTCCAAACATGGACTAAATTTTAAGTGGGGCTATTTCTAGGCTACCCACAAAATTTCATCAAATTCGGTTCAGCCGTTCTCCCGTGATGATGGGACAAACAGACAGACAGACAAACAGATTTTCAATTTTATTTATATAGATAAACAAAAGAAATGAGAAATTTTTGTTTTAAATGTCGGTTTTAGGATCACAATTAAAAACCTTTGTATTTAGTGAAATATGTTAAAATATTAGTGATAGCTCCAATGTAGACTTTCAGTTACAAGAATCATCAAAATCGAATTAGATAGTCGAGAAATGACGCTTTTAAAAAATAGTTTGGTCGGCACTTAGAAATGGCCGCCTTATTTGACAGTCGCGGATGTCAGACCTCCAAATGCTTAACCATCAAGTTACACATGATATGAGTCAAGAAAACTGACTGTATGGAGAAATTTTGATTGTTAGGACATTCTAGGTCAGTTACACGACGAGAGCCACTGTATACAAATTGCAAGTTTTTTGGAATTGCAAGTTCATTGGAAAGAAAATTTTATATCTATAGTTTCCTAAGTTAAAACGGTACGAAACGGTATTTCCATTTCGTTTTTAAATTTTACACACACACACGCACACATATTTATATATAAACACTCTTATGCAAAAAAAAACGAAGCACCACGAAGAAAGTGACTGTTTTTATTGAAATTAAATATGCGTACAGCTCATACACAGGTAACGAAATGATAACAAAATCAAGGTCGCAGGACCCATCAATGGTAACAATTGCACATTGAATTTTCAAATCAGTGATTGGTGAAACCCCACTTGGAGGCAATGCATGCTTGTATACGTCTAGATAAGGAGTGATAAAGTTTCCTAATGTAATCCTGCGACACATTCTGCCAGACATTCGTCAATTGTTGCTCCAGATCTGCTACATTTCGGGGTGCCCGAATCTGGAGGCCTAGCATGTCCCATACATGCTCGATTGGCGAAAGGTCTGGTGACCTTGCTGGCCAAGGAACAGCATCAATAGCAAGGAGACCGTTCACAGATATGCGAGCCGTTTGTGGCGTGGCATTATCTTGTTGGAAAATGACCCCATAATGACGTGCCATGAAGGGTTAAGCAAACGGCCGCAGGATTTCATCAACATATCGTTGAACTGTTTAAGTTGTACGCAGGATGAATAGGGCGACCTGCTGTCGTAAGAGATAGCATCCCACACCATCACATCAGGAGTAATGGCTGTGTGCCTATGTAAAACAAAGGCTGATTAGGACCGTTGGTCCTAGCGCCTCCACACACATACCCGATGGTCATCTGCTGAAAGACTGAAGCGTGATTCATCGCTGAACATTATGCGATGCCAGTCTGCTGGCAGCCACGATGCTCGGCTACGACCACTCCAAACGATTCTGTCGATGTTGAGGGTTATGATCAAACGTCTTAAAGGCCACCGTGAGCGTAACCCCACCTCAGCCAAGTGCCCTGAGATGGTGAAAGGTACCACGGGTGGTATGGAAGAAGCTGTATAGGCTGGCGGACAATGATGCCGTTGAGCCAGTCCGGCCCAGTCGCACAATCTTCCGATCCTGCCTCGCATTCGTGCACCTTGGCCTTCCAGAGCCATCATTCCGCTGATGAGTTCCTTGCAGCAACCATTGCCGTCAGCACCTTTGCACATCAGTGTTCTTTCGGTGCAGGTGGCGGCCTATTGCTCGGTATGACCAACCAGCTTCACGCACCCAACCAGCTTCACGCACTATACGATCACGTTCGAACTCGTCTAATTGCTTATAAGGTCGTTGACAGCGTCGTAACGGCATTGTTGGTTGTGTTTCCACGGAAATGCAACGCCGATAACGAGCAAAGATAAACCGTCCATATTTTTAACCTGCTTTATAGGATGCTAGTTGAGCAGTTGAAACGCGCGTTATGACCGAAGTTAACACTCATTGGCCTTGCAAATTTAATCATTTGCATACTTAGTATAAAGGAATTTTCATGCAAAATTTCGAGATGATCGGATTATTTTTTAGGGGTGCTTCGTTTTTTTTTCGCAAAAGTGCGCACACACACACACACACACACACACACACACACACACACACACATATATATATATATATATATATATATATATATACAGATACATATATATATATATATATATATATTAGAAATATGTAATAATAAAAATAATCAATTCAAATAATCGTGAAATATCAACATCACCATAGAAGCAAAACCACGGCCATAATACCGATAATAGAAAAGAACAGCACCGGCCCAAATTCGGAAATTAACCAGAAATTAATTCATCTTCAGGTCTGAGTATTTAATTATAATTAATCAAAACAATTGCCTGTTTCAGATTGAGTAATATTGCATTACTATAAATGCCCAAACTCAGACTACAAGCACCAAAAATCAAAAATTGAAGATAAAAAAAATTAGGAAATCTAGTATTACCATGAGGCAGGAACGCGTCTTCTTTCATCACGTGTAAGTGCGATCAACCGCAATAGTATTAAAAATATCGAGAAGCACCGGAAACATAACGAATATACAGCCTAGGAGGCAGAACAAACGTTCACAGCGACCCTCTCAGACCCGTCCAATGAGTCAGAGCAGGAGACAGGACAATTACCCATATAAGTAAAACAGACTATGAACATGAAGCATAGATGAAAATTATTACTAAACAAGTGATTCATAGAAGAAATGGATAAACGAGAATGCCACAATACACCATTATAAGGGCGCTCAAATCGTAGTATCAAACTGGTTAAAGTTATAATTTTTTAGCGAAAATGAAATTCAAAAGATTAATATTAATGTATCTTATTTTTCAATTTTTAATTTCTCTAATTTTTTTAGTTTATTTTATCATTCTTCATTTTTATTTAATTATACAATTAATAAAGAATTATAATTTTTTTTGTCTCCATATTATTAGCCACTATAATTGGGAAAGTTGTATTGGATGTTATCGAGTGGAAGTTGATATACTGAGTTGATAATTTTAATAACGAATTTGGGAGAATATGCATTATCAGTCGCTGTACTCAATAATTCCTTAAAATGTGTTAATTTAAAATTTTCATCAAAAATTTTATTGATTCTAAGAACATGGTATACTATAATATTTCTAAAATCTGATATATGCGAAGAGTCAAAGTTTTGAATCTTTGATGTATTAAATTTAAAATCTTGTCTTTTATCATATACGTTTATAGCCAGATTACAATTTTATATAATATATATATATATATATATATATATATATATATATATATGTAGAGAGAGAGAGAGAGAGAGAGAGAGATAATACAAAGCTTGGAATGTTTCATCCTTATCAGTTTTCAACTTTATGTTAATTTTGCATAATTTAAAACTATCAGAATATTGAAGTATTGTCGGCTTAATTATAAATCATTTAAATGTTCTTGTTTTATATTCTCAACCTCGAACAAGAGACTCGGATGATTGAATTGGTTTTCAATGGCTTCAATTTTATTTTAGTAGAGAACCCGCAATACTGCATTAATGGCATTTAGCTTCTGCAATAACATCCGATTAGACATTACTGAGTGACATTAAGATGTACTGACGATGTTTTCATCATTTGGCCTTGAAAGATACCCACACGTGTTGTTGATGGCATCCTGCAATAATCAAACTACTTGGCATATCAGAGAAAAAATGATGAGATAAAATAAAAATATATCCATCTGCTTATGGAAGCATTTTATAAATGTGTTGGTTTAGTATATAAAGGATTGTTGGAGGTTTCATGAGACGAGGGAAATTTGTCACATTTCATCATTCTTTAAGTGTGTTTGAATTCCTGATTTAAAGTACAAAATAGGGTATTAATCAAGCGTACAATGAGCAATATATATATATATATATATATATATATATATATATATATATATATATATATATATATATACATAACTATATATATTATATATATGCATAAATATATATATATATATATATATATATATTATATATATACATATATATATATGACAATGAGCAATATATATATACGTTGCTCTTTGATATTTAATATATATATGTGACGCTTTTAGCAGAGTGTAATTTGCTCAACTACAAAATTTTACTTTTTGTTAATTTCCCTTCATAAATCCTTTTCCTTAATTTATAGGTTTTCATTAAGAACAGAGTGAATCTCCTTATATATATATATATATATATATAAATATAAATTAGTAAATCCAAAGTTAGAATGTATGTAGTAACTCATAATACACTATTCCAAAATTTTCCACAAAATACAAAGAAATAAAAGAAATGAAGACATAAAGAGGAAATAATAAAGCGTAATGCAGGTCATAAAGACAAAGACAATCAACAAATTTCAAAAATGAGGAATGCAAATAAGGAAACAAAAAAATCAAGCAAAAAAGCTTGCACATGGAAGAGATTTAGGCATACGATAGGTTCATTTCGAAAAAATTCTCTTCGGGTCCATATATCCCTTCGAAATGAACACAAAAATGCTTGTTTCTGAAACACAATATAGATTTTATCTATAAACTTGTGTTATATGGACGACAAGCATATAGATTGGAACAATAAAGGAAACATAAATACCTCAAAACACACCTCATCAGCGCAACCATGACGAGCAAAATATGACTAGACCAATGTATATATATATATATATATATATATATATATATATATATATATATATATATATATATATTATATATACATAAATATATATTATATATATATATATATATATATATATTATATATATATATATATATATATATTT
Organism: Amaurobius ferox; assembly: GCA_951213105.1. NCBI lineage: Eukaryota > Metazoa > Arthropoda > Arachnida > Araneae > Amaurobiidae > Amaurobius > Amaurobius ferox. Next base: position 120,285,083 of record OX578133.1, on the reverse strand, counting down.
ATATATATACATATATATATATATATATATATATATATATATTTATATATATACATATATATATATATATATGTCAATGAGCAATATATATATGTTGCTCTTTGATATTTAATATATATATGTGACGCTTTTAGCAGAGTGTAATTTCCTCAACTACAAAATTTTACTTTTTGTTAATTTCCCTTCATAAATCCTTTTCCTTAATTTATAGGTTTTCATTAAGAACAGAGTGAATCTTCTTACTCATTTCAGAGTGACTTATTGTGAAAACCGTTGAAACAAAGTATACGGAGATGAAATAGCATTTTCCACGTTTAAATTTACGTCACAAATCTTAACTTTTCTATTCATTTTCAAGTCCAACAGATGGCAGAGACATTAGAATAATGGAAACCGTTTTCATCACAAGTTATACGTTACTCAGCAGAAAGTAATTGTAGTAATAGGAGATTTTTATGGTTAGGTATGATGAATAGAAGCGGAAAACTTTATTTGTTTCAATATGTTTAAAACAAATAGGCTAGTCGTTGGTACACTGTTGTTCTTCCCATGACTGTGGTTACTATTTAACCACCGCCTCCTTTAGAAACTGCCTGTTCAGTCAGCTGCTGGCGCTGATTTTGAGTTATGACACATTGTACCGTGTCTGGCCTTCCTTTTTGCTGCTCCATGTCTTCGGACGGTCTGTCGGCCTGGGCTTTCGACAGTGTACCGCGTGAGGGCACCCCTTGCGTCGAATGTTTTTGCTATTTATCCATATGTTTAGATTGGCTTACGGTAGAATAACCTTGAAATTTAAATTTTTAGTTGTTGTTTTTTCTATTTTTACCATTGGATTTTATCCTTAAGTATATTGTTAATTTGATTGTAAAGTTAATTTTATTGCTGATTTGATTTTATCATTGGATGTTCTTATATATATTTTTATATTGAAATCAAGGTTGTGTGTATCAAGAGAAAATTAAGGTATGTGTATTTTATTTTATTATGAATTTGTTTCATTTTATTGAAAAAAATTGTCAAAAATTATAGATATTCCATATAAAGGATTTATTTATTTGTCAAATACAAATTCTGGTTGCTTTCATACACACATATTTTTAATGCAATTCAATTTTGCTATTTGAATGACACTTTTTATTTTATAAAAAAAATATAGTAAAACTTGTTTTCACCACTCTCATTTCTGGGCTGCATCCTAAGCAGGTGATCACTATACAAAGGGTTGTGATCTAAAGTTCTTAATATTGTAGAGTCATAAAATACTTATCATGGTTATGTTACTAATAAAAAATACACAAGTACATACTTTAAAATATGATTATGGATCTGGAGGGACGGGGGTTGTTGTTGTTGTTGTTGAGACTCAGACCGTCCGACCTACCAGAAAGGTGTAAGGTAACTGAAGGGAAGGGGGTGTAACTTTTTATGTGCTAAAATATAGATATTGAATAAAATAAAAAAATTTCAGAGCACAATTCTTATTAATGTAGCCTAAATATAAAATTGTAACTAACATAAATGTCCAGACTATATTATCACTTAAATTAGGCAATCAGTTATATTAAAAGTACTTTTACAATAGACATACGTGAAAGAAATCAATTATTAAAGTATTATTACATATTTTGCATCCCTGGGAAGGTGGGGGGTCATACATAATCTATACTCATGTCCTAAAGCTAAGAATAATTATATACATTTCAATAGAAGAAATACATATTTTGCTCTGCCACTCTTAATGTACTTTACATAGAAAAAAACTTTCTGAAGAAATAAAAGAACTTAGAACACTTAGTAGATACACAACAAATTGAAATATTGCATATGTATTTCATGAAGTGTATATCCATGATTAAAAATTAAAATAGAAAATTTATTGTAAAATGATTTTGAATAATAAATTTCTTCATATAAAAACATGAAAATCCATTAAAGAATAACTTTTCACATTATCATAAATTTATTATCTGAAGTCATTTTTCTATGATTTTTATGGTTTAACTTATATATAAATTTTTGATGAAGGATTCACATATTAAATGCATGTAAAATTTCAATTTGTTGTGGTTTTGTTAAATGTTTGAAGCCTTTTAATTTCAAGTAAGTATTTTTTCTTTAATTACAAAGTGGGTTTATGAGATATTATATGGATTATAATTCTTTCTTCAAGTCTCCTGGCTTGTGGTGTTTGGAATTTTTTTTCATAAAAAAATTATTATCAAAGGAATTGTAAGGAAAGAAAAATCATAAAACTTAATTTAAAAAAAATTTAGATCATGAAAATCTTTTTTTTTTTGTGTATAACCAATAAAAAACGTCGTCCATCCTAGTTTCACTAAGCCCTCGTGTTTCTATACCTTTGCTTTCGCATATATCATGTTTGTAAATTAAATATTGAATCCTATTTCAAGTACTTTTATAACCCTTTTCAATATTAAGCTGTACCACTGTATTCAACCGATGTAGCGCCATCTACCGCAGAACGCTGTCCCTACGCAACTCACTGTTTACTAGGGAGAGACGGCTGACTGAACAGGCAGCGTCTAAAGGATGCGGTGATTTAACACACTATCAACTGCATTATTTTTCTGGTCACTAAAACTTTCGAGATTTGCTTAGTTAAAATATAAAGTAAGGAGCAGTTAGTTGTTTTCTTTTAGAAACACAAAAGTTTTTGTGCAAAAAAACCTCGAAAAAAGAGATTTCCTAGCATCGTAAACACAGACGTTCTACAAATAGGGAGCTTTTCGCCACCTGCAGGGCCTACCTGTGGAAAAATAGTTCACGTTTTGGACTTCACATCCATAACAGCCGTGTTTAAATTCCGAGTATGGGTTAAAAGCACTATGTGTCAGTAGCGTAGCGTCCATTGAGGCTAAAAAGCTGAGCCCAGCTTAAAATCTAATTTAAATAATTTTTTAAACATACCTTTATTTATTATAGTTTTTAAAAAATTTTGCGAAGATATATGCATTATTTATAAAATTGTTACATTTTACTTGCTTAAAGTGACACAATTCAAAGTAGTTTTCCCATTAAAACGCATATTTTAATGTTTTAGAAGCTAAAATCATCCAGCCTTCATTTTCTATAAGGAGAAATATGGCATTAAGACCACCCATTGTTAAACTGCTCCCTAGCCAATTTACTAACATGAGAAGTTAGCTTATAGAAGGCGTGGCTATTGCTTTCCCATTTTCAACCCTTTATAAACAATCAGTGATTGGATGTGGGACGTGCCGTTTCATCAATGACGTGTAAGTGAAGGTGGGTAGTGGGTCCTTCATGGGTCCTTCATTTTGGGTCAAACATTATTCTATTAATTACTGTTTGTAGAAAATAATCATTATTTGTAATACTAAAGAATTTGAGTCATTTTTCACGGATAACCTAGGATTTACCTAACTTTAAACAATCTCAAGACGAAGAAATATACTAATAATGACTACCATTAGACTTCAGTAGTTTGCAAAGTAGACTTAGCTCTTCTAATAGGCATTAATATGTCAAAGAATCCGTTTTGCGTATTTAGGAGCTTTAGAAAGAATAAGTTTCATTTCCCTTTAAAATCCCCTGTTAGACGAGAATCTCATTTAAATAAAAGTGGTTGATAAATTTTTAGCGGATTCTTAGCATATTGTAATTATAAGATATTTTGAAGTTTTCATAGTACAGTATTTGTAAATAATTAATAAGCAATATTGTTTAGGGACATTGTTGATTACAGTGATTTTCAATTAAGCTTATGTTCCAGATTTCTCACAAATTTTTAGTGCCCTTTTTCATACATGGGCGCATGTAGAACTCTTGCGAAAAGGGTGGGGGAGGAGGGTGTAAACTCAAGAATAAAATGCATAACATCGTGTAGTTACACCTCTCTTATCTTGAATATCCAAGGATAGAATGTCCTCCCCTATAAGCGACCATGACTTCATATTTAATAAAGTGGTTGTAAAAGCTCAACTAATTTAGAAATAAGCAAACACTTAAAATGTTATACTTTGTATGTATGTATGTATCTTACATAGGTAATATATTTTAAAATATTGCGCATTTCATTCACTTTTAGTATTTTTATATCAAATTATTTCTTTTACTCACCAAGGACATAAAACTTATTGAAAGTGCAAATTCCAATGTAAATTCACTTATTATACAAAAACCTTTTCTCCAGGTTAAAATGGCAATCGCTTAGCCTCCCCAGTCAAGAAATATCCCGCTAAGCTACTGCTATGTGTACATGCATGCATGCTCATTGCATTGCAGTTAAGAAAATCTACTTTATACTGCCGTTACACAAACTGTAGAGCGCTGAAAAGAACCTAATCTAGACTAATCAGAGAGTTTAAAGCATGTACTGGAGAAAGTTTTGTTGCTAAATTTACTTAACAAGAGAACCTTTTTTATCTTACAGGACAACTTTATACATGCATTTCACTGCGTGGCATATTTTTCTGTTAATTCCATGCGTTAATGCTATTGGAACTAATATTGTAATTACTTGTTAACAACAGTTGCTAAATATTAAAAGGATTATATTAAACTGCTAAATATTTATATTCTTCTTAATTTGATAGTAAAGATAGCGAACGCCATTAACTCTCGCAAAACTTTTTGCACACAGATAGTAATAAATATTATGCATTTAAATTCTACCGAGACGTCTGGAAACTCTTTTCGTAACACAAAAGGAAGACGATAATCGAAAGTCACGCAGAACAAACACACATACCTGTTTTCACATAATATCAATCAAACTAGTTTCATGGTCGAAGTATTAAGGTTCACGTGTCGAGAACGGAAGGGAATAAGAGAGCCTCGATTAATGCTGACGTTCAGGTTGGTTGCCTTACAAAAAGGTGACGTCAGTAGATATTTGAACATACGATATTTCCTTCTCGTGTTTAGCAAACAATTTGCACAGACGATCGCATTTAAAAGAGTCGTTTTAGATGGCAAAGAAGACATAGCTATTGGAAGTCGTGTCAAAATTTTGAGAAATTAGAATAGCACATTAAAGAGCAGTATAAATAGGAGTTTAAATAGCTGTTACGTGTATACAGGATTTGATAATGTAAATACATCCATATAGTTTCATCTATTCTGTGCTTTAAATTGGCGCTTTTTTAAAAGTCAGTAATATGGGCCTGAGATGGAATTGAATGGAATCTTGAAAATTTCCGTTTTAAGCAGATTTCCGTCTTAGTTTAATTTTATTACGCATAATATGGAAATATAATGCTGTATCATAAACCAAATTTTTATACAAATGCGTATTATTTGCTAAAAAACCATTGGGTGTATATTTAAATATTTAAATGTTTGAGTCACTTTATTAGGATTATTGACATTTGTAGTCTGTACATTAATTATTAATTTGTTTTTATATCTCGCAATTGAACGTTATAAAAGTGTCGTTCCAGAACATCAATGATTAGTGCGTCGACTGGCTATATGGAGATCTGTGGTACTAATTTCGGTTCTGATATGAGTTCCTTAAAATATAAGGTATCAAATGACTTGACCATAAAAATTAATTTTCGTACAAAATATAAAAGTAATATAAACTATATGCTTAAAAACTGTTGTTTTAGTTCACATACATTTTCTGAAAATTCAAATAATCAAGGAGCTTGTTCCGTCTTAAATAATTGCAAAGAACCTTGCTGCCCCAACCGGGAATCGAACCTTGAATCTCCGAACAGGCCAGCCGACGTTCTACCGTTGAGCTACTGGGACGAAATTGCAAGCTCTTATGGTCGAAGTGGGCTCGTCACAATAGTTTTGTATTCGAAAGAGTCTCTTCCATTTCCACGCTACACGTACTTCGGCCTGTGCTAGGACTTTACTGAGGTCATTCCTATACTGATTTTCGGTGCGGTAGAAATTCTAGTATTACGCTGAATTCCCTGCTTCCGTCCGTTCTATTTTGCTCTAATTTCACTGCATACTAAATTGTGGATCAATGGAATAGGATAGTGAAGGTAAATAGGTACATATTGAAAAAAAAAGATAGAAAAATACAATACGAATAGCAGAATAGATTTGAGATAGAATACGAAATTTATAAGTGGAACATAATTATTGAAATCAATATAAATATAAATATATGATCTAAATATGCATATGAATATAAATATGCATATGAGTCATTATACGAAATGTCCTTTTTAATGATAGAAGAATATTATTTGAAAAAAGATAGGTTCTACTTTGTGAATAAAAATCATTTAATAACCACAAATGAAATGGATGGATAATGAGGTTGTGTAAATTTTAATTTTGAGATTCTAAACTAACTCTTCTATGTATATCTACTGATGAAATACTTTTAATCGTAATACCTATACTTTTTAATTGCAAGTTATCATTTAATTGAATAGATTATATTTTCTTTCAACTTCTTTTAGGTTTTAACGTCATAAGAAATTGCATATATATTTCCCAGTTAAATAAATTGTATTCGAGCATACAGTGAAAACATACAACGAGATAATTAAAATAGCAATTAAATTAATAAATTAAATACGACAAAAACCACGCTAACTATTTATTAACAGTCGACCCAATTGGCATTAATGAGGTCAGTTTCACTTGACTTAAATAATATTAAATAGAACAGTTTTGAACACTTATTTTGAAAATAAAGAGTTCTGATTAATAAAATTAGTTATAAAATAAATGATTTCCCAAAATAATGTGAAATGGGAACTACACGAAATACATTTATCCATATATAAAGCAGGATTTAATCCAATATTCTAATCCTACTAATCCACTCCTATGTAAGTTTCATTAAGAGATGAATGTGGCTTGAAGCAGTCTAATGCATTTGTAGAACGATTTGCGAAAGTATTTGTAGAACAGAAAGAGATACTTGAACATCAAACTAAATGAGATTAAAAATATCTGACATATCCAACACATGATAAACAAATATTAATATTATAGGATTCAATTAAGCATACCTTGAAAATTGTTTGGTTCTTTAGATATATTCCTGTAGAAAGAATGGCAACATTTCTATAGTAACTCGTGATAACCTTTAAGTAACGGTTATTACTTATTTCTGGTTATAAGGACTTTGAAATGGATCAGGCATTGGATAGTGTTGTTGTTGTTGAGACCCAGACAGTCCGACCTACCAGAAAGGTGTAAAGGTAACAGTTTGGACAGCCGGGAAGTGCCACCCAATTTAGACCGGAACCCAGTGGGGGAGGCATCCACAGGGACCGTACCCTCCTTCCCCTACCACCGACCTCTCGGAAGGACTTACGGACCCACATGTTTAACGTGATCGTACTCCGCGTGAACACGGCGGCAGTTTTGGCAGTGGCTGGAATCGAACCCGGGCCTACCGAGTGCAACTCCAGCGCGCTAACCAATGGGCTACCGCGCCCCAGGCATTGGATAGTGTTGTTGTTGAAACCCAGACCGTCCGACCTACCAGAAAGGTGTAAGGTAACTGTTTGGACGGTCGGGAAGTGCCACCCAATTTAGACCGGAACCCAGTGGGGGAGGCATCCACAGGGACCGTACTCTCCTTCCCCTACCACCAACCTCTCGGAAGGACTTTCGGACCTACATGTTTAACGTGATCGTACTCCGCATGAACACGGCGGCAGTTTTGGCAGTGGCTGGAATCGAACCCGGGCCTACCGAGTGCAACTCCTACGCGCTAACCAATGGGCTACCGCGCCCAGGCATTGGATAGTGTTGTTGTTGAAACCCAGACCGTCCGACCTACCAGAAAGGTGTAAGGTAACTGTTTGGACGGTCGGGAAGTGCCACCCAATTTAGACCGGAACCCAGTGGGGGAGGCATCCACAGGGACTGTACCCTCCTTCCCCTACCACCAACCTCTCGGAAGGACTTTCGGACCCACATGTTTAACGTGATCGTACTCCGCATGAACACGGCGGCAGTTTTGGCAGTGGCTGGAATCGAACCCGGGCCTACCGAGTGCAACTCCAGCGCGCTAACCAATGGGCTACCGCGCCCCTAGGCATTGGATAGTGTTGTTGTTGTTGTTGAGACCCAGACCGTCCGACCTACCAGAAAGGTGTAAGGTAACTGTATGGACGGCCGGGAAGTGCCACCCAATTTAGACCGGAACCCAGTGGGGGAGGCATCCACAGGGACCGTACCCTCCTTCCCCTACCACCAACCTCTCGGAAGGCATTGGATAGTGTTGAAGACCCAGACCGTCCGGCTCGTCAACAAGGACTTGAGCAACCATTTGGACGGCCGGCCGGCATTGGATAGTGTTGAAGACCCAGACCGTCCGACTCGTCCAGAGGACTTAGAGTAACTAGTTGGACGGCCGGGAGGCATTGGATAGTGTGAAACTATTTAATTTTGGACGATTTTTTTTCTTTTAGATCAAAAATGTCGAAAACCCAGACCACCCGACTCACCCTAGGGCACGAGCAGCAATTTGAGTGGCCGGGGATCAAAAATGTGTAATATCTTGAGAACAGTGTATGATAACGTTCTGCAATTTATATCAGTCACTTTTAGATGAAAAATTCAATATAAAATGCCTGTTTTCGGAACAATTTTTAACATGATAATTTTTATGTCTTTTTATATTTTCATAAAAATTGTTAGATTAAATGGAAGGTTCCTGGACATTTAGCAATTGAAATAAACATGCTCAATATTACTCGATTCGAGCAATTGGTTCGATAGATCTCATACCTAAAGACTCACAGAATACCTAAAGAATCACATATATAAATAATTGAACAAAAGGTTGAATCGTACACAACGAATGATCAAAATAGGTAGATTCATCCAAAACAGAGAGTCTCATTTTTAACACAATCACAATACAATACAGTTTTCACATAATTTCGATACAATCCCAAGATTTTCCTTTCACATACACGGAAGACCATATGAAGAACCTTGCTGCCCCACCCGGAAATCGAACCCCGGATCTTCGTACTGATCTACTGTTCGGTCGGTCTACTGTTGAGCTACCAAGACGGAATTGCAAGGTCTTATTGCCGAAATGCTACTTTTTTAACCCTCTAATGTCAGATTGGCGTGCAACAGACAATCTGACTGACCACCTCCAGCTATTTTTACCTCAGATTAACCTCCTGATGTTATTGTTATCCTCCAAGTTAGCTTTCTGTGTGATTGTTGACTTTCCGATTTGAAATTGACGTTTAGTATACCAGAGTCCACCGGAGTCCTAAACATACCATCGCCCGTGGTATCTTCGTTAGCTCAAGCTAGAAATCCTAGCATTTAGCTAAGATATTAGATAAATACTATGCCTAGAATATATTAGGACTAGGCCTAGAACCTATTAATACTAGACCTAGTAATTATTCTAGTATACAGCTAAGATCTAATATAACTAGATTACATCCTAAATACGCCTTAGCCAGCAACGTCACGCCTTCTACGCGGGCGTAAAGCTCTCTAAATAATACGTATATAAATGGCATAATTTTTCCATAACTCCCTTGCCTACTTATAAGATTGATACATATTGAATTTAAAGTAATTAAATAAAATTCGAGGCCTCATAATTTTGTATTTTTAACTCCCAGTTCATTAAAAATCACCTAGTTCTGTGTCTCCTGATTGTCTGGGAGGTTTACAACTCGGCAAACGAAACGTCTGCACAAGGATATTGAAAGGGGCGAAAGAGGCGAAAAATAGACGCTAATTTCGGCTTTAAACATTCATAATTTTCAATCTAGTTCAAATTAAAAGAAAATTTTACAAAGGTCCATCATCGCAGGACCTAAAGTACATCTTAGCAAAATTTTGTTGGTGTCCGTAACTTAGATCTTTCGTTACGCCGACGACAGATAGGTAGATGAACATAACTTTTATTACTATAGATACTTTTTGTCATTAAGATCAGCCGTTAAATATTTTTTTAATGTATTCAAACATCTTCCTGATAAGTAGTGCCAAACATTCGGCTTGTTATAAACAGCAGCACTCTTGTTTTAAAAAAGAACAACGAAAAAGCTGTCAAATCAAAAATAGGCATCACACACACTCCACTCACGCTTTCAACCTTCGTGTTTACGCCGCTGGAATCATGCGAATCATATCCATTCTAGGGGAAGAGAAGCTAACGTTGGAATCAGGGAAATGTGCCAGGATTCTTTTTGAGACCTGGCCAGAAAGAACAATCGCTGTGTGCATTCCCCAAACGCCGAATCGCGAATGAATAGTTTTAACATTGAAATAATTACCGGAAACAAAAGAAGTCGTTAAGAGAAAAAATGAAAGATTTGTCCGCAAACAAGGGATGTTTGCATGTATTGCGGTGAAGTAAGCATACGTTTTGCGCTAATTTAAGCATTTGCAGACAAATGCAATGAATATATCCTATGCTATGATGAAAGCTTTTTTTTTATTAAAATACTAAGTACTGTGGAAGGAAAGAAACAAATTTTGTTAATATAATGTTCAATCGGGGTATTCTTTAGAAATTTTAATTTTAAATGACTGAATGAGTGCATTACAAAAATTTCTTTGTTGAAAAGTTAGGTGAAGTCAGTTGTAAAAGCACAAATAATTTTTTACGAAACACAAAGCTTTCTGCTCCAAGAAACCATTTAACACGTGATTTTTTATAATTGCAAATATAGGCATCCTACAATTCATAGGCGAGCTAACGGCTCTACCGTGCTGAAAACACCGGTTCCCGTTAGATCACCGAAGTTAAGAAGCATCGGGCGCGGATAGTACTTGGGTGGGTGACCACCTGGGAACACCGTGTGCTGTTGGCTCATTTAAGTCGATGTGGTGGCCGAATGGTCAAGGCGAGCGTTTCCAGCGATCGATCGGCCGCCACGTTGTGGGTTCGAGTCCCACGTAAGACATGGATGTTGTGTGTTGTGGGCGCAGTGTGTTCGTCCCCCCCCCCCTCTGGTGCGCCTGGGACAACGTCCTAGTTGGTTGGTCGTCCAAAATGGTTCACGATTTCGGCCGTACATAGGGCAAACGACGTAAGTCGACGTAGAGTTTAGTGCTAGAGTCTAGTGCCTGGCCATTGGGGGAAAAAAAAACTATTCATAGGCGACTTTCAACTAGCGATAAGGTCTACTTGTGACCCCAAGGTTCACTCTCTGAATGTCGGATTCAATGAACAAGGTTTTAATCCCCAGGTATGAGTGAAGAGCCTTGTATATTAATACACACTTATAGTAGTATGGAATGAATAAACTATAGCTCCTAGTCAAAGTAATCTTCGTGTGGATAAAAAAAACAGTAGAACGCCAAAACAATCCAATTAGTCCAATAGGATAATAAATACAACAAATCTAATACTAGTCCAATACAATACAATACAATGCAAATCCAATACAAATCCAATAAATAAGTCCAATACAACAAAATAAATTCTTGTAAACAGTTTATTTCTCTCTATATTAAAATAAAACAGCTGATGACACTGCCAGCGCCGTTTGACAAATTTCTCGCTCCTCGAGTTTCTTTGCTTCGTACCGCAAAAGCTATAACATACAAAAATATAAAATTTAGTACAATTATAGAGAAAGATTTGGGGAATACGCTGAAATAATCCGTTTTTCGATATACATTATAGTTTTAAAAATATTTAATATCAAAGTTAATGGCAAAATATTTGAGCTCCAGTTCGCGTCCTGTATAGACTAACAATAGCAAGACCACGGATTTTTGCAGGTAGGTACCTATATAGTTGTATTTTTGCAGGACAGAGCCATTTTTTTAATTTCTATGTAGTTTACGAGATATTTTACTTTTTATGCACTTCTGAAGTGAAAAATTTTGTTTCGTATCTGCACGTCCATCAATTTGCTCTGCCTCATATAGCAAAAACTATAGCATACAAAAATATGAATTTATTTTGTACATTTATAGAAAAATAATAGGGTAACACGATGAAATAACCCATTTACTGATTTAAACTTTAGTTTGGCTTGAAATAGCTAGCTCTGCGAGCGCAGCGAGTAGAAGGTAAAGCCAACCGGCACGCGCAGCAAGTTAAGGGGGTTAGAGAAGCGTAGCGAGCAGGGGGCAGAGTCCCCTAGTAATGGAAAAGAAAATCTGCTTCCTACTATGCAGCTGGATTTCTTCATCTTGCAGGATAACTAGATTTCTTGATTCTACAGGACAGTTGGGTGCATATATTTACAGAAAACTTAATTCATTTCATATTAGGGCTGATCTTTTGTAACTATTTTTTAAGAAAATTCAACGTCATAATTACCATTTTTTACTTTCTATACAATATACAGTACATGTATAGGAAAATATTGCAACGGAGAATATAAAAATATGTAACCGAGTTTTGCCAGATTTACTCATTTTGAGCTTTGAGCATAAATGTCAAATTTTAGATAAACTTCTTTCTTTCAGTCTGTTCAATGTTTAGCAACTTTAGATAAAACTTATAAGCGTTCAACCGAAGTTCAGGAAATTTAGTAGACGGCATAATAAAAACTAAAATGTTTCTTCATAACATTTCTTAATTATATTTAAAGTTTATGCATGGAATTAATTTTATTGTATATGGAGATTAAATATGCAAAGTATATGAATACAGTCATTTTTAACACTTTACAACATAGTTGAAAAGTGTTTATGACTTTGCTCATTTTGTCTGTCTGTCTGTTCGTTCACACGATAATTGCCGTAAAAATGACTTTATCAAAATGAAATTTTAGTATGTTGCTCAGACAGTCAGTGGGACATATGGGAATATAGATGAATAATGCCACCCAATTAGTTTTGGACTGAACACTGGTTGAAAAAATGTATTACATTGAAATCTATGGGACCTAGTTTTTCAAACATTTTTTAAGCGAATTTAAAATTCACAAATTGCTTCGAAAGTTTTAGGAAATATTCAAATTATCCCATAAAAATATGAAAAAAATTTCAGCAAATATATTCGGTAGTTTTCAAATAAAAATTAAAATAATAATTACACCCAAAATATATGAAGAGATCACGTGACCCACTTCAAAATAAAATATGGCATCCATCTTGTGTCAAAATCGAAATTTTTAAATTATTTTTTATTTATATTTAGTGCTGTATCCGTCCTAAAACCGCTTTATTTTTGCTTAATTTCTGTGCATCTATATTCTGAAACAACACAATTACAATATATTTGAGATTAAATGACCGCCAAACTCTAATTATTTCTACAACGAGTCCTAATTTTAACGTATGGAGAATGTAAACACATCAAGATGTAGAATGAGTTGTATAAGGATTGCTGAATTTCTTTAACGCAAAATTATTTAGCTCTGGAGTTTGCAATATAGCTGATATGAATGAAACATTCATTGATTTTACATAGAGAAGCAGACGATTTTATAGCAGACTTTTTCGATGAAGTTTTAAGCATAGAGTTAAATTACTTTTACCGCCATGGTTTTAAGTATTTAAGTAAAATAAATTATTGTAGTATTATGATGAATAAAAGGAATGGAATAAAAGTGTATGAATGAAATATTTACTGCTTTTACACAGAGAGCCAATCTATTTATATGTGAATGACGTCATTTGAATAAAGTTCATTTTTTGATTAAGTTTTAAGTTTTCAAATATAATAAATTATTGTTGTATTATGATAATTTTAAAAATATTACTGCTGAATGTATCGCATTTTAGAGATGTTTAAATAAAATTGTATTGCAATTGAAATGTGTTTCATAATCAAAGCTTTATGCATGATTGATCTTTCTTGTTTTTATATTGGAAATGGATACTTTATAATCCAATCTATAAAATGTGAATTTATGGCTAGATTCAATTTCATTTTGTGGGCTCAAATATAGTGGACGCAAAGCTATTATTTGAAACACAAAGCATAGCCGCTACTTACTGCCACAATCTTTTACCCAAAATGCACCTGCAGTGTGAGACATAATTATAAATTAAATTGTAAACTTAACAGGATTTTTTTACGGTATATATTTCAAAGATCTCTCCAAGTTGTATCTGCAATTGTACACTTGAAAATGGTAAAAAATAAATCCCTGATTGCTTTAGTTGCAAATGAAAAATATTAATTATACTGATACCTTCTAATCTCCATTTCCATACGGGACTCATATTTTGTTGTATAATTCTCTTCATCTGTAAGTGAGTTACTAAGAGGCAAACTATTTTAGAGAGATTAACAGTGAACAAAATGAAGCATATTTAGATTCTTATTTTTTTAATGTATAAAAGTAACCACATTTTTCTCTCACTGCAGATATATGAAATTATTGACATGAAATTTCATAATGTAAATAGAATTTTTTTTTATCCAGATTTAGAAAAGTTCAATAGATAGAAACATGAAAATAAAGATTAAAAACTGAACCGTGAAAGAAGTTTTCAAAAAATACAGAAAGTATGTTTATGTGAAAGATATTTGAACCTCTTTTCAGATTTTTGCTGCTTCTTCTGAATTTTTGCCGTACACTTTTTTCTACGATCATAGTTTCGAAATAAGAATTATAAGTAGATCTTTAAATTATCTTAATTTACAAATATTATATTATAGACTACTTACATGAAATTGCTATTAGCAAAGTCGCAATCCATTTTGAACTGTATATTGAACGCTAAAAGATTAATTCAGTCAAAAAACAGCAGATGAATGCTACTAGGCAGCATCATCTAACAAGGTAAGGTCACAAGTTGATAATCTAAAACCCGAGGGAAAATGAAGATGGTCTAGAACAATGTACGAAAATCGTATTGATTTCCTTCGATGGTTGTTTTCTATCGACTCAATTTTTTTAAAATGCATAAAATGATTGCGATTATATCAGTCACATGAATGTAATACGCATAGAAATTAACGGAAAAGAATAATGATCTGAAATCATGTTTATAAGCGTTGGTGAGAGTTATCGTCCAAATCACAAAAATTATTTTGCGTAGTCGGAAACAAATCTATGCTGAAATTACCTGGTAAAAATGTATATATTTTAAACCTTTCGAAGTTGACACCAAATGTCGGTAAAGAACAAGCGTCGATGGAAATCGATAAGACCTTTGTACATTGTTTTCTGTTCTTTTCAAGATGGTATAATTTTTTTCCAGGCTTCAAACTATCCACTCCAACTTTCTCTTGTAAGTAGACAGTTTAAAAAAATTCCCAATGAGAGGTTTATGGGCGGACTTATCTTCACGGGCAGATCCGAAGAATAAAACATCCTGTTCCCGTTTGTAAGTAAATTTACAAAAAAATATGGAATTGAATCAATGTATGCAAAATAAAAGCGTTAAAATTGTATGGGACCCGTACTACAGACATACGCGATTATTAGAAGATATAACCTGTATTATTAGATTACATTAGTACCAATCGACGGAAATGGAATAAAAATTAGTCGGATTAAAAAAATATTAAAATGCATTTTGAAAACTTTAAGGTAGGTATCCTCAACTTTTCATTATCAGTAAGCATCCATATATAATACTAGCAGCATACCCGTTCTTCGTAAGGAGTATATAATATAAAGAAACTTAAAATTTACAATCATGTACAAATTCCTATAGTATACTAAATGACATTTTTAATCAAAATATTCTGTTAAAATATTTAATTTATTGCTCCTAAAAAGAAGTTTAAGAATCTCTGTTATCCCTATACGGACTTATCTTCACGGGCAGATCTGAAGAATAAAACATCCTGTTCCCGTTTGTAAGTAAATTTACAAAAAATATGGAATTGAATCAATGTATGCAAAATAAAAGCGTTAAAATTGTATGGGACCCGTACTACAGACATACGCGATTATTAGAAGATATAACCTGTATTATTAGATTACATGTATAAATTGAAAATATCAATAAACCAGTAATCTTTAAACTTGAAGGTAGTAATTGATTCCAATATATGCCAAAATGAAAGTGCTAAAATTGTATGGGGAGATATACCCGTACTACTTATAATATCGTAGATTAGAAGATATGGCCGAGTGTTAGTAGAAGATTACCCGTATTACAATATAAATCTCAAATACCTGTGCCAAAATAAAACAAATGACGTAATAAATTGAAAATATCAATAATCCCCTTAATCTTCATACCAGAAGACCGATTCCAATATATGCCAATATATGTCAAAATATATGCCAATATACCTGTACTACTTATATTCTCTTAGATTAGAAGATATACGCGTGCATTTGTAGAAGATAACTCTTGCAACGTACAATATATGAGTTTCAACAATTTTTGCCGCAATAAACAATGGCATAATAACTTGAAAATATCGATAATCTCTAAATCAATAATCCTCGAAAATATCAATAATAATAATGTTTAAACCTGAAGGCCGTAATTGATATTATCCAGTCAAAAATGCAATGGCAATGAAATTATTTTATATACATATCTTCATTATTCAAATCGGAAAAGATTTAATAAAAATCGTCTGCCGCATAAACACATTGGATATAAATCCGTTGCTAAGCGACATGATATTATTTCCTTCAAATAAATTAGTGTAAAAAATATCGTGTGAATAATGCTATCGCTATGGAAGGTTTGGCGACATTTTCGTCAATTTAGCGACATTTTAAAAAATTGCCAAATTTATCGCCAAGTGGGACTGTAGAGCTGACAGTCCCATATGGCGACAAATTGACGAAACATTATCACAATACTATCCGCTAACAAAGCATAATTCGTTTAATTTATTTAGCGCAATTTTATCAATTTCAAGATATTTTTGTGGATTTACAAACATTTTTATATATTTGGTGACAATTTAAAAATTCGCTAAATGTGTTAGTTACTAAGTAGGTCGGTTGGACTGACAGACAAATGCTAAAGAAACATCATTTCAGTACTCTCTGCTAACAAAACAAAATATAGTTCATTGGTTACCGACGTTTTTAACAATTTGGCGACATTTCCGTCAATTTGGCAACGTTTAAGAAAAGTTGCCAAGTCAGCGATATCCCGCCAAATTCGTAGCTCTGAATTTGTAGATCTGAAAAAAACATCCTGATCCCTGAGACAGAGATAAAACGAATGAGTGTTATCATCAAAATCAAAAATACCTTACCCTCATTATTGATATCGTACTGAAATAAATAGTATATTTGTGGGACACAAAACAATTTTTTCTGTAGTATGCTTCAGGCCAATTTAACTTGACACCGCTGTGGACTATTAACTCGTTTTTATCTTTATACGCCCACTATACATACATTAAATAACTATATAACTTAGAGAAGGTTTATAAAAAAATTTCTATACCTCTTCAGTGTCAAGTTTGGTCGGCCCCAAGTATATATAATCAAACATTGTGATGCATGCATGTATGCATAATTGCAAAATGCGAAAGAGGAAACATATAATAACTGTATTACATTTGCACAGGTTTGAAGAGTGCAGTCTCACACAAACATGTAACATTTACAGTGATTTGAATATTTTAATTTCTGAATCAGGCACGGATAAAATAACTTGACAATATAAAATCTGAAATATTTTGAATTGCACTCACATATATAAAAAAAAACTTTCTTTAATTCGCTCTGAAATATGCATTGTTAAAGTTTAGTCCTTAGTTGTTGCTAAAAGACTTTAAATAAGATGATCTTTACGCCATTCAAGAATTTTCTCAGATCATATTATTAAAGTGATGCAAAACGCTTTGTAATACAAGTTTAGAATAAATTATTCTCAAATTTTGACTGATTCAATGTCGTGGCACAAGTATGTAATTTAAAAAAAATACGAAGGGTTTTCTTGTAATAAAGATACATTATAATAAATATATTTCATATATGAATAGTTAATTATAATATATATATTACAAAACATAATACTTCTGGATTAAATAATACAATATATAAATATAAAAGACCTTTGGGAAATACAAAAATATAATAATAACTGTATCTTGGATTTGAATTCATCTGATAAAACGAATGCAATACGAACCCGATGTTTATTTTTATGATAAGCTCAAGAAAATCCCATTCTTTGAGAAACGATGTAATATCGAACAATGTGATCCAGTACCACTCTATTTTACGTACATTTTGTACACATTTAGCCATAGAGAATAGAACTCGGTCAACTGATTCAGTATAAATCAAAATGCACAATTGTTGCATTATTCAAAGATGCACAACAGAATCTAAACATAATGCATACTTTAACCAATGAGACAAGAAAATCCACAGTAAAAATTCGAGTCACCCTTTTTTATAAAAATACAATATACGATTTTCTAATGAAGAATGACAATGATAGAAATAACGCAATTTGGCTTCTATTTTATTAAATTTGCACACATGTCACTGGAGCCATGATATTCAAGGGTAGAATATGAAATATAATTTGTGGAAGTGCTAAGAAAATAATGGAAGACTTGTATAACCAGATTAAAATAATTATTTCAATTTGGACCCAAAATTGATTTTTTATTATCATTTGATTTTCAACACTTTACAACAAAGTTGAAAAGTGTTTATGACTTTGTTCATTCTGTCTGTCTGTCTGTCTGTCTGTCCGTTAGCACGATAACTGTCGTAAAAATGACTTAATCAAAATGAAATTTTAGTATGTTGTTCAGACGGTCTGTAGGACCTATGGGAATATAAATGAATAATATCACCCAAATAGTTTTGGATTGAACTCGAGTTGAAAAATTGAAATACATTGAGCCCTATGGGACCTAATTTTTCAAACATTTTTTAAGCGGATTTAAAATCCACAAATTGCTTCGAAAATTTTAGGTAATAGTCAAATTGTTCCATAAAATATATAAAAAAAAATTCAGCGAAATATATTTAGTAGTTTTTTAAATAAAAATTAAAATAATAATTACACATCTTATATGAAACAATCACGTGACCATGATATGAAACGATCACATGACTGACCCACTTCAAAATGATATATGGCATCCATCTTGTTTCAAAATCGTGATTTTTTAAAGTTCTTTTTAATTCATATTGAGTGCTGTATCCGTCCTAAAACTACTTTATTTTTGCTTAAATTCTGTGCATCTACTTACTAAAACAACACAATGACAATATATTTGAGTTTAAATTCTCATTCAAATTTGATTATTTCTACAACTAAGCCTATTTTTCACCTATGTAAAATGTAAACAGCAAAATATGTAGAATGAGTTGTATTAGAATTACTGTATTTCTTTAACACAAAATAATTCAGTCCATGGAGTCTGCATGGCTGATATGAATGAAATATTAATTGATTTTATAAACAGAAGGACGATTTTTTTCGATGAAGTTTTAAGCATAAAGTTTATGGATTGTAGCTCCATGGTCTTAATTTTTAAATAAAATAAATTATTATAGTATTGTGATGAATGAAATGGAGAAAGTTATGAATGAAATCCTGTTTTTATAGAGAGATCCAGACGTGTTATTTTTTCTATGACGTCATTTGAATTTATTTCAGTTGTTTTCGATGAAGTTTTCAAATATAATAAATTATCGTAGTATTATGATAGTTTTAAAAATATTACCGTGGAATGTATTGCATTTTAGAGATATTTAAACCAGGCAATTTATATTTCAATGCCGTCATTTGAATGAATTTCATTTTTTTCAATGAAGGTTTAAGTTTTCAAATATAATAAATCAATGTAGTATTGTGATAAGTTTTTTAATATTACCGAGGATTGTATTGCATTTTCGACTTTTTTAAATAAAATTGCATTGAAGTTGGAAAGTGTTTCATAATCAATGCTTTAAGCATGATTGATCTTTCTTGTTTTTATTGTCATGAGTACGGAAAATTCAAAGGCATAGTACCTATAAATATATGGTCGTGGCTTATAACTGATGTGTGAAGTGGCAGAATTGCAGGTTTGGGGGTCCTATGACGTCTTGGCTTTATCTAATATAAAATTGAAAAATTGTGCAAGGTGACATCATCAATAACAAGTAAATTGATTATTTTAATATCAAAAGTGAGAGAATTCCATGCACATACTGGACCCTGTAATTTATCTGAGACTTCAGAGGGCCTAGGGGAACTTTTCAGCCTTGGGTCTTGGGATTATGTAACTGTTGGATTTGCCCTCTCGCCGACCCTGCTGTCCTTTATGCTTCGTATTCTTTTGGTTTAAATATTCTTATTGAAGCTAAATTCGAACAGTGCCAAGCAATTAAGAATAAATAGATATATTAAAAAAAATTGAAAACTAGATATAACGTGGAAAATCTTCTGCTCAAAGAAAAACTATAAAACCTATGTCACTGATAGCTCTCTTGTTCCATCGGAGCCCCAATGCGGAAGCTTCATTAGCATCATAGTAAATCCGCCACAAAATAATTAAGATAAGTAAAACAAGAAGGATCAATCATGCATAAAGCATTGATTATGAAACACTTTCCAACTGCAATGCAATTTTATTTAAACATCTCTAAAATGCGATACTCCTCGGTAATATTGTTAAAATTATCACAATACTACATTAATTTATTATATTTCAAAACTTAAAACTTCGTCGAAAAATGAATTTTATTCACATGACGTCATTGAAATATAAATTGCCTGGTTTAAACATCTCTAAAATGCGATACATTCAGCGATAATATTTTTAAAATTATCACAATACTACAATAATTTATTATATTTGAAAACTTCATCGAAAACAAATGAACTTTATTCAAATGACGTCATCGAAATATAAATCGTCTGACTCAAAAGCAACATTTCATTCATTAACTTTTTTCCATTCCTTTCATTCATCGCAATACTACAATAATTTATTTTATTTAAAAACTTAAAACTATGGAGGTACAAATAATTTAACTCAATGCTTAAAACTTCATCGAAAAAATCGTCTGCTTCTCTATGTAAAATCAATGAATCTTTCATTCATATCAGTTATATTGCAGACTACAGAGCTAAATAATTTTGCGTTAAAGAAA
Organism: Amaurobius ferox; assembly: GCA_951213105.1. NCBI lineage: Eukaryota > Metazoa > Arthropoda > Arachnida > Araneae > Amaurobiidae > Amaurobius > Amaurobius ferox. Next base: position 120,264,180 of record OX578133.1, on the reverse strand, counting down.
TGCAGAAATTCTTATACAACTCATCCTATATCTTTAGGTGCTTACATTCTCCATAAGTGAAAATTAGGCTTCGTTATAAAAATAATCAAAGTGTGATGATCATTTAAACTCAAATATATTATAATTGCGTTGTTTTAGAATGTAGATGCACAGAATTTAAGCAAAAATAAAGCGGTTTTAGGACGAATACAACACTAAATGTAAATTAAAAAGAACTTTAAAAATCACGATTTTGACACAAGATGGATGTCATATTTTATTTTGAAGTGGGCCACGTGATCTTTTCATATAATATGGGTGTAATTATTATTTTAATTTTTATTTAAAAAACTACCGAATATATTTTGCTGACTTTTTTTTCATATTTTTATGGGATAATTTGAATATTTCCTAAAACTTTCGAAGCAATTTATGAATTTTAAATTCGCTTAAAAAATGTTTGAAAAATTAGATCTCATAGGGTTCAATGTATTTCATTTTTTCAACCCGGGTTCAGTCCAAAACTAATTGGGTGTTATTATTCATTTATATTCCCATAGGTCCCACAGACCGTCTGAACAACATACTAAAATTTCATTTTGATAAAGTCATTTTTATGGCAATTATCGGTCTAACAGACAGACAGACAGAATGAATGAACAAAGTCATAAATATTTTTCAATTGTGTCGTAAAGTGTTAAACATACTTAGTAAACGAGTGTACATAGTAAAGAAGAAATACGTTATCTTTCTTCCACCTCAGCAATAAACCTTTTCTTTTTCGATCTTTGCAACTCCAATCTTAAGTTGCATGTTGTTTAAACAGCCAAAGCATTTACATTCTTTTATTATAAATGACTTTAAAAGAAAAAATAAAACTCATCTCATAGAGAGACCTGAGCAGTTTGTGTTCTCTATATATGGTCAAAAATCATTAAATAGCCTATACTGTGGTGTAGTGGAGAACGATTGCTGTCTGTATTAGCTTCATAATCTATGGTATCCACTCCTCTCACTGCTAATATGCTCAGACGTTTCCACTATGTAAAGATAAGCTTTTTTAAAATCGCTTTGAAGTATTGAGTACTGACAGAACTGAGTGATTAAAGTCATTCAAAACAAAGGATACGCTGTTCCATGTGAAAAATAATGTCCACCTTTTGAGGATCGTTTACTATTTATATTTAAATGTTTAAAGAAAGGTTCAGAAAATCTAGCATTGCATTCTTTTAAAACAATCAAAGAATATAAAAGCAAACTAATCCCATATATCGAAACAGGATTATAGACTTTTAAAAAGACAAATAAAACATAATATTTGCGGGTAAAAATGAAAACTTCAGTAACGTAAAATTGCGTTTTCCATTTTGGATTCCTAGCTTTTAAGAAAACATGTACATCAACATTCCGCAGTCTTTTAAAACCCTGTTATTCTCCATAATCCTGCTCTTATCTGCTGTAAAAGTAGAAACGAATATTTTGAAAGAATTAAGATTCAATGACTGTAATTTCAGATTATCCGCATCAGCTTTTTGGTGGAGAAAGAATAAAAGGGACCGTCTGCATATTGCTTGATAAGAGTGCGTGCATATTTACGCGTGTGTAACAGTCATTATAAATAAATATATTGGACAAGGAAAGGTTCTAAATGTTTAATGCATTTTTCTGTCAACATAATCACGCAATAAACTGGAAAAATACACAAGTAAAACATTTCCTTTATAAAACTGCAGTGAGATTTTACTTTCACATCGCGTAGAATACTTTTTAGGAGTTCCAGATTTCATGTTTTTCTTTAATTTCTATCTAAAGTGAAGATTATCCACAGTTTAAAAATGCTGGTAATAGTTGGGGGTAGTATGGAATAGTTTGATAATATGCAATATCTGTTTTTTTTCTGTAACGTTACTTTAATGCTTTGTCTTATATCTATCGCGTTTTATATGGGCCCGCATATATATATATATATATATATATATATATATATATATATATATACAGGAACCTCATCTCAAACAATTTCTAAGCTACGGATCCAAATACAGAATACCTCTTCTTTATAATAAAAAGAAAATAATACAAGCTTTTGACATAGATCTAGACAAATATATATTTAAAATGTCAGGTAAATCCCACTGCCCATTTGAAGCCTTCAAGAGCTGGAAAGTACAAATAACTAGCCATGTAAAACATTTGATCCAACACTTTCCCATTCCAATATATAAGCATAATTACCAAAAAATCGTTAAAGAAATCAAGTCACTTCAAGACAAATTTGTAATCACATATGTTGACAAGGCATCCAGTAATTATGCGTTTATCTGCACAAATTTTTATTTGGACGAGCTTAAATTGCAACTCAGTACCTCTCTTTCTTTAACTCCTTTATACACTCATATCAATGTTATAAATAAACAAATAATAGCTTACTACAAACTTCTTAAACAAAAATACAATCTCAATTTTCCTTACTTGGTACTAGTACCTAAATTCCATAAAACACCTATTTCATTTAGAACAGTCACTATAGGATTTAATTCATATACCAATGCAGCTGACAAAGAACTTCTAATCATACTCAATCAAATTCATGATTATTTTACTGTACAAAAAACACATATAATCAAAAATAGTATAGAACTTATTAATAAAATAAAACTAATCCCTTACATACATGATGTAAAAACTTTTGATTTCAAAGACCTATTTAATAATATAGACATTAATGATTTATATAAAGTCATACTACTTTTATATGAACAATTCACTCAAGCAAAAAACATATCATTTCCAAAATTCAAAACTTTATTAAAATTCATTTTGTTCAAACAGTATATAGTTCAAGGAAAATGCATATACAAATTAAATAAAGGAATCCCACAGGGAGGTAAATCATCCACCATACTGGCCAACCTTTATCTACATTTTTACGAAAATCAGAACCCTTTCAACAGTCATATAATGTACAGATATATTGATGATCTTATTATTATTGGAATTACTAATGAGGCCAATGAATTAAATTTTGATTTCTACCCACCTAATCTACAACTCATTGAAAATGTATATACATCCAACTGGATCAATTTTCTAGACGTTAGTTTAACAATTAAAAATGCAAATACAATACATTTTAAAATCTATGACAAAACAGAAACTTATAACTTCAAAGTAAATAAACTTCAACATTTCTCTTCCAATCTTTCCAAATCTGTATATAGAAATATTATTAATAACCAGTTATTAAGAATCAAAATGTTAAGCACACCTTGTTACTACAAAGAACATCTTCATAAATTCATCAACACCGTCATCAAAAATAACTATCCGCCCAATCTTATTTTTTCTTTTATTAAAACACATTTTAAATTTAAATTCAAAAACTTGCAACAATTACAGTAATATATTGACAGATCATACTCTAGCATTTCTAAATAATTCATAAACTCCATGTCTTCTTCTAACAGTTAAACTATTCGTACAATTCACTTTAACCTGCTTTGAGAAAACTGCTTAGTCAGTAACAAAAAATTCACTGTAACCTGTTCTGAGATGATTGGTAATACACATGCTTTTCCAGAAGCACCACAGTACTAGGGGTGGATATATTTTCTTTTTATTTTCATTATATTCTTTTGATATTACTTTATAATACTTTGCATCCTCATTTCAATAATTAGCCACAAGCTGGTGTAACAGAATATTTTATATTCATGTTTGATTTTTTTGTGTTTTTGATCCACTTTGTCTTTTCTTCTACGTCGGGCCATTTACATTATTTCTGTAATACATTTTACAGTTATGTAAACAGAAACGTAGAATCAGCATTAATGAAACATGTATGGCCCTTGATAACGTACATGGTTTCAGAAATGCTTTTCATATTCATTTTATTCCTTTTATAATCACTAGATTCCATTTATTCAATTTCCAAACTTCTTGCATAGCTCATCGTGCTACACTAGGCTTCTGATTTGCAAAAACATTCAGTTTACAAGCTATTTTCATTGGTATTTCTCGGGTATATATATTACAAGTAATCATAAAAATCTTCAATTATATATATATATATATATATATATATATATATTCAGGTTATCCTCTTGTAATAATTCTTTTGAAGTTTTAAAATCAATTAATCTTGATCTTGATAAATATATATATAAATTAGCTTTTAAATATGCTATGCCTTCAGAGGCATTTACTTTAAACTTTTTACTTACATGTGGAAATTTACTTTATTAGAATCTATTTAAAATGCTATTAGTAGTATTAAATTGTCTAGATCCATATATAATATTGATAATATTAAACCCTCCATTATTGATTTACAAAGATCTTTCGTTATCACCTATGTTGATAAAGCCTCTAATAATTATGTTATTATCTGTGAAAAATTTTATATACAAATTCTGTTAGATTATTTAAAAAATAATAGTCTTTTTAAACTTGATGTACATTCCATTAATAATATTAAATTGAAAATTATAAATATGTATAGTGATTTAAATATTAAATATAAATTTCATGAATTTCCATATATTGTGCTTATTTCAAAATTTCACAAAAATCCCATTAAATTTAGAGCAGTAACTAGTGGGCATAATACTTTCTCTACTACTACGAGTAAATTACTTCTAAATTCTTTAAATCAAATAAATGATAATTTACGTCAGTCTAGCAATAATTACCTTATTCTAAATAATAGTAAAGAATTAAAGAATAGATTAACATCTCTTAAAAGGCTAATAGGATATCAAACTTTTGATTTTAAAAATCTTTTTAATAATATCAAGATCTCAGACCTGTATGATGTAATTTTAGCTCTCTACAATGCTTATATTAATACTCTTTTAACTCAAACCAGTTTTATAAATTTAACTTCTTTACTAGGTCAACTAATTGGATTTCAAACTTTTGATTTGAAAGATCTTTTTAATAATATTAAGATCTCTGATCGTTATGATGTAATTTTAGCTCTATATAATGGTTATTTTACTAATCAATCTACTCATACTATTTTTACGATTTAACTTCTCCACTTTGTTATTTTATCTAATTATGTTTTTCAAGGAAATAAATTATACCTATAAGTCTCAGGAGTTCCACAGGGTGGCTGCAGTAGCAGTATGTTAGCTAATTTATATCTTTAGCATTATGAACATTCTTTTACATACATTATACAGATATGTTGATGATCTGTTTTGCTTTGTATATACTGAAAATTGTGTCATAGATATAGATTTCTATCCTGACAATTTGGAATTAATTCCTAATGAAGCTACTATTAGTACAAATATTAATTTTATGGATTTAAATCGTATTATTGTACCTTCTAATAGAATTGTTACTAATTTATATGATAAAAAATACTTTTTTAATTTTAACATTAATAAAATCTTACCATTTAATTCCTGCAACTCGATTCTATTATTTAGAAATATTATTCTTAATCAGCTTTTTAGAATTTATAGATTATCTGATAAAAAATTTCATGCTATGCATATTGATAATCTAAAAATTACCAACAATTTATATAAATATCCTTCTTATTTTGTAAATGGTATAGTTAAAAATTTAGATTAGCTCGATTTTCATGAATTCTTTTCATGGTGTTTTATATATTAGCCTGACATCTCTATACTCTTGTTTTTATTATATTTTATTTTTACATCCTCTTACACATTAGCCTTTTTATTTTTGCCCCCTTTATTGTATATTATCTTTTATACTTGTCTTTTCGCATTTCTGTTATTCATTTCTTACGAATGGCAACGGTAGATCTTATCTTTTTCCTTTGTGAATGGCAACACTGGTCTCTTCATTCTGGGTTCCCGAGTTCGATAGGTTAGTGTTGTTGTTGAAACCCAGACCGTCCGACCTACCAGAAAGGTGTAAGGTAACTGTTTGGACGGTCGGGAAGTGCCACCCAATTTAGACCGGAACCCAGTGGGGGAGGCATCCACAGGGACCGTACCCTCCTTCCCCTACCACCAACCTCTCGGAAGGACTTTCGGACCCACATGTTTAACGTGATCGTACTCCGCATGAACACGGCGGCAGTTTTGGCATTGGCTGGAATCGAACCCGGGCCTACCGAGTGCAACTCCAGCGCGCTAACCAATGGGCTACCGCGCCCCGATAGGTTAGTGTATCCTTTTTTTCCTTTTTTTTTCTTCTTTATGTATGTTGTCCAAGTAGAAATAGTTTATAGATATAATCTATCTATTTCTTCAGAAACTTACATTTTTGTGTTTGCTTCTACAAGACACTTGGACTTAAAAAAGAATTTTGAAGAAGTGAACAAATCCTGACTTAGGCCTAGACCTTGTTCACGTGTATGGCGTCGTGTATACGTGCTTGGATTTCGTCTGTTTTTCTTTTATCGATTCCATACCATTGTTTTTTGATACTTTTCTTTGATTTGATGATCCGAAATTTGCATTTTTTTTCCATTTGCTTGAAGATTTGCTGTTTTATACTTTTATTTTGTAAGTTTGTTAGAATGTTAGGTTTTTCGAGTTACAGCTTCTCACTTTTCTTTCATTGGACCTTCAAATCTTTTTAGTATATATATATAAATAGAATTATATATATATATATATATATATATAAATATAATTAAAATTTGCCTACAAAATAAAATGAAATACAATGAAATAAAGGAAATTCAACCATAAAGAGGAAATTATAAAACGTAATGCAGGTCATAAAGACAAAGATAATCAACAAATATCAAAAGAGAGGAATGAAAATAGGAAAACATAAAAATCAAGCAAAATAGCTTGCACGTGCTCTAGGCTTAATATATATATAACTTCCTATTTACTCTGCTCGTTGCCATTATATCTAACAAATGTAGTTTTGGAAAACAATAGATGGTCCAAAAACTATTATTAATTTTATAAAAACAGACTGGCTATAAGAACGGCAGCATTTTCAAAATTTTAATCTTATTTATTTGATACTATTTTATCGTTGGCACTATCAACAAAGAACTTACAGTTATTATCTTATAATTATGACTTGCGTATTATTATAACTTGCAATTATTGTTCATGTCTACTGACACTACTAGTTGCAAATTACCTGAAAAAACTGTGTAACGGAAGTGTTACGCCAATAATGTTATTGGGCTCATTCAACGCGCATGAGAACGACGTGGAACGAAATGGAACGTGATTTTCTGCCTTGGTACTGCAAATTGTGTACAAAGAAGCTTTTGAAATTTATTAGACGGTGCTATACGAACAATTGTTAGAGAGAGGTTGAATCATAGGCCTAAGGGAAGCTGGTTGGTTCAACAGACGCATCAGTCGCCATCTTGGGCAGAGCGACATAGTAGTTACTCGGTATTGGCAACAGTCGATTAGAGAAGACACGTAAAACCGTCGCAGAGATTCAGGACGCCCCAGACAGGCAACTGCTCAAGAGGATCGTTCAGTCAGGAGAGAAGTCACGTCCACACCAATGACGTCGCTATCAACTATTTGATGGCATTTGCCATCCTCCATGCATCCTGTATCAATGGATACTATTCAGAGACGACTGATAGAAGATGGGATTACGCGCTGACGTCCACAAGGTACCTGCCATTTACCTACCCAAGGTACCTATCCAAGGTACCTACCCAAGGTACCTACCAGGGTACCTGACGTACCCAAAGTACCTTAATGTAGGCAGAGCCATTTGGAGTGGTGCCGAGCTCGATCAGCCTAGACAGTATCCGATTGGAGACATGTTGTCTTTAGCAACGATTCCCTCTTCTCTCTCAGTGCTGATGACCGCCACATATGTGTGTGGAGGAGGACTGGTCAGCGTTCCGAACCCGCATTTGTTGTCGAGCGACACATGTCCATCACATGTGGCATGACAGTCTGAGGAGTGATCTTATATGACAGTCGATCTCCTCTAGTTGTGCTGCAAGTCAATATGATGCCGCATTTGTACGTCGACAATATTTTGCAGCCGATTGTTCTGCCGCCTATGCAATCAAACCGCCCAGGTACCATTTACCAACAAGATAACACTCGACCACATACTGCACGTCTTTCTCAGCAATGTCTTCGAGGATGTAACACTCTTCTACCGCCATCTAAGTCCCCAGACCTATCCCCAATAGGACACGTCTGGGACATGCTGGAACGGTAATTGCAGCCTTCTCGGAATACCACTGAATTAGCTGACCAGTTGCAACATTTGTGGTAGAATCTTCTGAAGAGGGGTATAAGCAACTTAATTTACTCTATGCCGCACCGCATATCGGCTTGTTTTATATCGTAGAATTTATATTTAAGTTCTGACTTCATATTTTCATTATACAGTAGTTAAAAATATAACTTAGAAACCCATATTGCCGGCATGTCTCATTTTACAAGCTAATAAGAATTTTTGAAAATAAAATATCAAAATAATTTATTTTTCATGGTAAACTATGAAAATGCTAAGCAATATACAACTATTTCGAGGATACGTTGGATCGCCTTAGTTAGTGCTACAGAACCAGCGAAACCGAAGTCAAAAAGATAAAATAGGAACAATTATACGAAACAGTGGGAGTTATATACTCAAGTCCTGGATTAAGAGTGCACCTAACCTGGGTAAATCTAGGACTTAATGAGCCCGCCTGAGTTAATCCAGGACCTGAGTATATAAAACCCTTTGTTTCTTTTATTTGTGCCTGTTTCTTCTGTTTGTTGGTTCTCTAGAGCTGATGAAGGGAAGCCAGCATATACTCGAAACAGCTGTATGCTGCTTATTATTTTATTTTTGCTTAAATACGTTATTCAAGTTTTCTTTATCCATTGTACGAAGTGTTTTTACTTATGAAAATTCTGTAAAAAAGAATCAAATTATATATGCATTGTAATTTTTTGAATTATTCATTTAAACATAATGAAAAATAACTAAATGAAAACCAAACAGCGTAGTACCCGGATACGGACTTCCTTTACTTAAATACCTGATTGATACTGAGATATTTCAAAGAAATGTATATACATATTTTCTCGAAATGCGCGTTATCGCAAGCCATACTTATTTCACAAGAGCAAAATTTTCAAAACGGAGAATATTTATTATGAGATTCCATAACACACATCTAATTTAACACCAAGAAAAAATAGCTCAAATGTATTTTCTTGTGTTCAGCAATGTTTATATAGACTCTTGCATCTGAAAACAAACTAAATGTGAAAACAAAATTGGATGTCGTTTATAATTTTAGATGGTACATTCAAAACATTAAAATATTATGTTAGAACTATATAACGATAATATCCTAACATTTTTATTATTTCTAATCGAGATTGTGTATGTGACTCAATTAGTTATGAAAAGTAATTAGAAGTATATATATATATATATATATATATATATATATATATATATATATATATATATATATATATATATATATATATATATATATATATATATATATACATATAAATATAAATTAGTAAATCCAATGTTAGAATGTATGTAGTAACTCATGATACACTATTCCAAAATTTTCTACAAAATACAAAGAAATAAAAGAAATTAAGACATAATGAGGATATATTAAAGCGTAAGGCAGGTCATAAAGACAAAGACAATCAACAAATTTCAAAAATGAGGAATGAAAATAGGAAAACAAAAAAATCAAGCAAAAAAGCTTGCACATGGAAGAGCTTTAGGCTTAAGATAAGTTCATTTCGAAAAAATTCTCTTCAAGTCCATATATCCCTTCGAAATGAACACAAAAATGCTTGTTTCTGAAACACAAGATAGATTTTATCTATAAACTTGTGTTATATGGACGACAAGCATATAGATTGGAACAATAAAGGAAACATAAATACCTTAAAATACACTTCATTAGTGCAACCATGACAAGCAAAATATGGCTAGACCAATGTTGCCATATGCAGAAATGAAAAGATGTGATTTGCTGTTGCCAAAGAGAGTAATAAAAACTGTACTGCGTAAAAGCAATAAAAAGAGATATTCAACAGTTAAAGCTTCAAGATAAAAAGATGAAAATATAATTTCAAGAGAATGAAGAAGTACGGCTAAAATAAGATAATAAGGGGAGAATATGAGAATTTTAGGCTAATCGAAACTTATTAACTATACCATTTACTAAATATGCAGGATATTTATACATTTTACTGGTAATTTTGAGGTTATTAATGTGCAAAGCATGAAATTTTTTATCTGATAATCTATAAATTCTAAAAAGTTGATTAAGTATAATATTTCTAAACAATTGAATCGAATTGCAGGAATTAAAAGGTAATAATTTATTAATATTAAATTAAAAAAAATCTTTTTTATCATATAAATTAGTAACTATCCCATGAGCAGGTTCTATAATTAGATTAAAATCCAAATAACAAATATTATTATTAATAGAAGTTTCATTAGGTATTAATTCCAAATTATCCGGATAGAAATCTATATCTATGACATAGTTATCAGTAAATACAAGACAAATCAGATCATCTACATATCTATAAATTTTATAATCTGTTGATCTATCTGTCTATATATATATATATATATATATATATATATATATATATATAGAGGAAATAAAAAGCAACAATTTAATTACATCAAAACAGAAGAAAAAATCTCAGACTTCATAAAAACAGAAATAACGGTGAAATTCGGATGGATCAAGAATATAGCCAACAGTATCAAGATCAAATACTTACAACGTATATGGAATTTTATTATAAATTTCAATTTAAGTGAAAATAACTGCAATACAGAAGATAAAAACACTAATATAGACATCATTCTGGATTTAATTAAACTCAGAGCCGCAAAATATAATGTAGCACTTGAACCAAAATATCAAATTAACAAATCAAAAGAATTTTTTATCACAACATTTAAGAATAAAATGTTCGAAAATATTCCATTCAACCATATATTACATAATATAGAAGAACGCCTTCCTTTGCCTAATCTAAATATTAAGATATCCTATCGCTTTGTAAGAACTAACGGAAGAAGATTATTCAACTACAATAAATTATGTAAAACCGTGTCTTCATTTAATATTGAATCCTGTCAATGTCATAAAAATATACATTGTGATCCCTACCACAAGCATATAATTACTGGAAACTTAGATTTTATAAAAGATAATAAACTCAAAAACTTATTACAACTTGGTACTAAGTACCGAATACAAGAATTTAATAATATTTATAATGAATTTAATTACGATCTGGAAACCTTCATATACAAGATGGCAGTCAAACACAGTATACCTGTACAAACTTTTAACGCATGGAAATATGCCTTTTACAGTGCTTTTTGCCAATTCTACCCGAGAAGAAACAAGGATTCAGGAAGTTCTCGATTTCCGTCTTCAATCAAACATTTTAATCAAGAATTCGTAATGACATACACCGACAAAATCGTATCGAATTTTGCATTCACGTGTAAAAAATTCTATGTCGATACTTTAACACAATGCTATAAGGATAGTGCCATGTATACCTTAATTCCTAGCAACGAATCAATCATCACTAGTAGAATAAAAGCACTGTATAAAAGAATTGGTATGGATATTAAATCAGTAAAATTTCCATACTTGATCCTTATTCCCAAGTTACACAAAAAACCAGTCAAGTTCCGTACTGTAACAGTGGGATGCGGATCGTACCTGGAACAAGCAAATAAAAAACTTCTGAAATTACTCCAATATGTTATAACTGATATTAAGAAGCAAAACTCCATAATGTTAAAAAACGGACAGGAATTGATAGACCGACTGAAATTTTGCCATAAAGATTTGAACTTCAGAAGCTACGATTTCCGGGATCTGTTTAATAACATCGATTTAACAAACCTACAAATGATCTTGAAAGAATTACATGAGGAATATAATTTAAAACCATATATAACTCTCAGAAGATATTTGGATTTAATTGAGTTGGTATTGAAAGAAAACATACTATATGACGGTACGCATTACTACAAGCAGGTCAAAGGCATACCCATGGGTGGTGCATGCTCATCAATATTGGCGGATATTTATCTATCCAAATATGAAAGAGGAACCCATATATTATCGGAAATACCTTATTTCCGTTATGTTGACGATGTGATATTAGGGGGTTATGCAAACACCCCTGACATAGATTTTGCATTCTACCCAAGGGAATTAGACTTAATTGAAAACCCGATCAATGAGGATGGATCGACAGACTTCCTGGACTTGTCAATAAGAAAACACCAACAGTATGGAATTTATACAACCATACACGACAAGAGAAATTCATACAATATCAAAATTAATAATATTATTGATTGGAATTCGAACCTCACTAAAAATATATTCAGAAATATTATTGTCGGGTACTTCAGAAGAAACAGAAACTACAGTACTTTTAAAAAAGACTGCATTTATGAATGTAATAAAATAATAAATGATGCATTAAAAAGAAATTACCCTAGATATTTTTTACAACATTATTACTATTCCTTTTTCAAAGAAAGAAATTGTGCATTGTTTGATTCTAAATGAGTATTCTTAATCATATATATTTTCATATCTGCGATCCTATCATCATGAAGTCTTATCGCGCATGTGCGACTTTCCCTTATAAAATGTTGTGTTTTCAAGCTGGATTGTAGGGTGTATCTCTTCCATGCTTGGTTCCATCTTTGCTTTTGTGTCCGTTCGGGTGCTTCTGTCTTTGCACATGTGGGAGATTGACCATTGAGTTACATTGGTGCCGTGAGCGTTGCCCGGGTCGTAAAAGCTGCTTTAAGCGGGAAAGGGGTGTCGCAATCCACCCCTGCCATTCTATGCAAATCATATGGTCACTCCTGTTCTCGCTTATTTTTTCTTCTTGTTTATATCCTTATATATATATATATATATATATATATATATAATATATATATAGATAGATAGATAGATTATTTAAATAACAATAGTCTATTTAAATTGGATTCACACTTCATTCATAGTATTAAAATGAAAATTATCAATATGTATAGTGATTTAAATATTAATTATAAATTTCTTAAATTTCCATATATAGTACTAATACCTAAATTTCATAAAAGTCCTATTATATTTAGAACAGTAACTAGTGGTCATAATACTTACTCTACTACTGCGAGTAAATTACTTCTAAATTATGCGAGTAAATGTGGCTGTAGTAGCAGTATATTAGTTAATTTATACCTTTACCATTATGAAAAATCTTTTACTTCAACAGATTATAAAATTTACAGATATGTTGATGATCTGATTTGTTTGGTCTTTACAGACAAATATGTTATAGATAAAGATTTCTATCCGGATAATTTAGAACTAATTCCTAATGAAGCCACTATTAGTAATAGCATGCATTTTTTGGACTTAAATCTTATTAGTGAACCTACTAATAGGATAGTTACTAAAAAACGACTATTTTAACTTTAACATTAATAAAATATTACCTTTTAATTCCTGTAACTCGATTCAATTGTTTAGAAATATTATACTTAATCAGCTTTTTAGAATTTATAGATTATCTGATAAAAAATTTCATGCTATGCATTTTAATAAACTTAAAATTACTAGCAAATTATATAAATCTCCAGCTAATTTAGTACATAGTATAGTTAAAAAATTTAGAATGGTAGATTATATTTAAATTCTCTCCTTAGTATCTTATTTTAGCCAGACATCCACTTTCTCTTGAATAAGCATTACCATGTATTTACATGTTCTTACTGTTGAATATCACCTTTTATCGTCTTTTCGCATTATTGTTATACCTTTCTCACAATTGGCAATAGCAGTTCTCAACTTTTTATTTTTTGCGATTGGCAACATTGATCTCTTTATTCAAGGCTCCAATGGATCAGTCCTATGCAGTGTTTTTTCAGGTATTCTTGTTTCCTATTATTTTTCAATCTTTATGCATGTTGTCCAAGTTATCAAAGTTTATATATATAATCTATCACTGATATCAGAAACATGCATTTTGTGTTCATTTTTATAAAATACTTGAACTTGATAAAAAGTTTTATCGAAAGGAACAATTCATTATTAGCCCAAGGGCTTGTCCACGTGTAAAGCTTTCATGCTTGGATTTTATTTGATATTATTTTATCGATTCTTTCCATTGATGTTTTTTGTTTGTCTTCAACTTGATGACTAGTGGTTTACATTTTTATTTTCCACTTGATTGACGATTCTCTGTTTGATACTTTTATTTGTAAAGCATTTTGTAATGTTGGGGTTTTTTGATTTGAAACTTCTCTCTATTCTTTTAATGGATTTTTAAACTTTTAAACACGACACCAACCACCAACCATATATATATATATATATATATATATATATATTCAAAATTAGCTTAATAATCCATGAAATCTATAAAAAAAAATTTAAAGGGTCATTTTTAAATGTTATTTCCTTAGATCAGAATACATTCTGATAGTTTATAAATGAAATTTCAGAATAAGTAGGTTAGTATCAAAATTATATTAAATTCCCTGAATTTCAAATACAAATTAAAGTTTGTATCTGTTTTTACTCAAATAAATATAGAAAAGTAAATGAATACCACCAAAGCATTTTTCTTTATATACTGCATAAACATGAAATCGAAAAATTGAGACTGAACTCTATATTCATAAGGAAACTCTATATTCATATTTACTCTATATTCATAAAAAAAATTTTGAGTACACACATCACTCAAAATATAAAACTTATAATACAAAATATTGCAAACTGGACTGTACTTTAAAATCATATCGTGCTTCAATACCTTCAAAACATTTTATTGGTTACTTTCATTAAATTAAAACAACCTGTTCAAGTCATTGGAAAATATACAAAAGCCTGCTAATACGAAATGTTCCCTTATGTTCCATTTTTTGGTCGTTCTCGAAATTATATTTGAATTGAAAGAGAATTTTGGAACTTTTACATAAAATTAATTGGAATGTGTCTCAACTCGACTTTCTCATACCAGAATCTATTTTTAGTAGATTTTTTTATTTTTTATTTTACGTGAAAATTTTTGAAAATCGGTGTCGTGGGTCCAAATGATTACAATTACAGTGTGATACCCTTTGCTTTAAAGGAATTGAGAAAAATCTTGTGATCTTTTCGATTGATACCATGCATGACAATGTACCCCAGGGGGTAACCCCCCCCCCCCTCCAAGGGAGCTTATGACGTCACGAACAAAACAGTTGCAACGCAGCTATCTTTCACAACAATGATTGAAACTATTAAGTCTCGTGATCCTTAAGCCATAAACAGACCCTTTTATGTATGATTATGTCAAATTTTGTCCTATGCTGCCATGTTGTTGTTGTTGAGACCCAGACCGTCCGATCTACCAGAAAGGTGTAAAGTAACTGTTTGGATGGCCGGGAAGAGTCACCCAATTTAGACCGGAACCCAGTGGGGGAGGCATCTACAGGGACCGTACCCTCCTTCCCCTACCACCAACCTCTCGGAAGGACTTAAGGACCCACATGTTTAACGTGATCGTACACCGCGTGAACACGGCGGCAGTTTGGGCAACGGAGGGAATCGAACCCGGCCTACATAGTGCAATTTCCGCGCGCTAACCACTGGGCTACCGCGCCCTCTATGCTATGTTGCCATGTTAAAAAATTCGAATAAATTTCGTATTTTTTGCTCGAATTCCAAAGTAATTCTGCCCAGTTCTAGATTTTTTCATATCACAAAGCCGGATATAAAGTTTTGTGAAAATCCATTAATATTTGTGGCCGCTATCGTGTACACAAGAAATCCACCACATGCTGGACAGACGGACATCACTCCAAAAATAGTCAAAACGTGTTAAAGAGGTCTTAAGATATATGTTGGCATCAACATCTCGAAATTTTCGTGAAAACAGTACTTTCTCTATGTTATATTACATAGAATAAGAAAGTAAAAATATGTGGTGGTTACACGATTAAAAAAAATTACCTATGTCACTATGTCACTAAATTACCTATGTCACTATGTCACTAAATTACCTATGTCACTATGTCACTAAATTACCTATGTCACTAAAATACCTTAATTTACACTATACTTTTGAGTATAATAATATGGACATATTATACTGGATATATATACACTTCTATCATATATATACATGGATATATATATATACACTTCCATTATAAAGGTAATGTTCGAGTTTCGATTCAGGATTTGTATCAATTGAAACTGAGTTCTTTACAATATACTTTTAAAGCTAGACTATTAAGTATTTAATATATTGAATATTGCTCAACTTAACTCGTTATGAAATTTTTTTAGTAATAAGCACAAAACCTTTGTAAAATTAAAATCACAGTTATATTTATACATATACATCATTAAACCTTTTATAATAAATACATTTAGAATACTCAAAACCTTTCTGGAAAATTTATCCCTAAATAGAAACAAACGTGTTTTAAAAATTACCGCCAAATAATGAAAAATTCGATAAAACTCCAGCCAAAGTAAAGAAATGAAATTGTTTTTGGAGCCAAGCACGATCTCATCCAGATGAGAACGTATCATCAACGTTTCTCACTTATAACTAGAATAATAAAAATGTCAGAGAAAAATGAGAAAAGGTTACCTAACTTGCCGCCCTGCCTAGCTAGTTATTGAAGTGTGCATAAAATTAAATAAGAGTGCAGCGTGGCTACACTCCAGTATTTTCCGTACAGTGAAAAAAATGTGGCAGGGCACCAAGGTATATGGAACCTTTCCTCGTTTTCCTCTATTATTTTGCTTATTTTAGTTATAAGTGGGAAGCTTGGATGGTACGTTTCCATTTGGATTGAAACGTACTTGGCGCCAAAAACAGTGATTCATTTTTCTTTTTTGCTAGGGTTTTACTGAGTTTTACATTACTTGGTGCAATATTTTTACATACGATTATTTACTGGATAAACGACAGAGGACTAATTAAAATTCTTTGCAAAAAAAAAAAGCTTCATATGTGTAATTTCTTATTCCGATGAGACTATCACAAACATTTCTATAGATGCAAGTTTTTTTTATCTAAAATGGAAAAAAATATATCTTCCCTATTATAAAATGAAAGAACTTTGTAAGTACTTTATCAATAACTGTACTTTTTATTTTCCTTATATAAAATAATGTATAAGGAAAATATTGTGACGTGGTCGAAAATTCGAATTCGAGTTTTCGACGGGAGAGCACGTTTCAAGCAACCCTGATCACGAATCAAACATTTTTGAAGTGATGTCTATGTGTGTGTGTGTGTGTGTGTGGTGAGTGAAAGTATGTATGGAAGCCTATTGTTTTTATACGCAATCGAATGTTCAGAAGCCCCCTAAATTTTCGAGTGAAATTTTGAAAAAATCGTCAAAAAATCAAAACCTCTATTAAAGTTACGCAAATAGACATTTCTTATGTAATTTTTCATTAGAAAGCGATTGACATAAATTTTTATAACGCTAACATGAACCGTTCTCGCGACAAAATTATCTTTTTTCAAAAAAATTTTCAAAAATTATCAAAAAATTTTCACAGTATTAACTGTTGAGAAACATGTTCACTTTTCATATGTAATATCGTGCGATAAATTGGGTGACATCATTCTCGTGGATCTAGCTCGTTCCATTCATGAGAAAAGATACTTTGAGAAATAATTTTGTATTTGAACGCCAATAGTTATTTATCTGATGTAAGAATAACTTATTTCTCCGTCCATATCCATAACGTTTGGCGAGATTTTGGGGACGAATTTGGTGGAATGTCACCAACTTGGCGACTTTTTTTTAAAATGTTGCCAAATTAACGAAAATCTCACCAAATGGATAAAAATGACGCTAAATTAATGAAAATGACGACTAATCGTCGAAAATTCAATATCTTGGAAAGAATATAAGTATTTACTATTAGAAAAACTTATTTTTTACTGTAAAAGTAGTAAACTCATTGCATTATATAGGGAAAGTCATGTGTTGCCCACATCAGATTTTGTAATAAATGAACATCAGAAATATTGAAGCATAAAATTTTGTGTGCATAATTTAATCATTAGATAAAAAAAATTCTATTGAGTTTCGAGCAATATAGAGTTAAAGGTGATTTCTCATTTTGATTATTTCTCCCTACACACATAATATCGAAATTTGTTAATCTGCAGGGAAAGTCATGTGTTCACATATCAAATATATTTATCAATATCTCGAAAACCTTTGAGCTTAGTACCTCGTATTATGGACGCAATTACCCGCATCGTGAAGAAAAAACGTACCAAATTTGAAATAAATCGGTCAAAAGCTGGGAATTTGTAGAAGAAACAAACAGATGAATTTTAGATTTTAGATTAGGTTTTAATGCCTAAAAATATGTGAACATTACACATTTTAGATGTAGGTTGTAAAGATGAACTGATAAACATTTTCGACTTCTATATAACAACGTAACTTTTAATTTAATAAGTGAAATTTTAAACACAATTAAATTTTGTTTTAATATATCAATATATAAACAAAATACTTTTTTAAGCAATCTGACACTAAATTCTATATACATATTTTTATGGCTTAAAACTTATTTTTATGGCATTACATTCTTTATAAATGTTTTTATGGTTTTTCCATAACTAATCAGGTCAGTTGCCATCTAAATGCACATAATAAGATAAATGATACCAAGGAACTTGTAAAATAGAATTTCGTTAATACGGACTGAAGATAGTCCTGATAAACAAAACAAAATCCGTAATACTCGTATATACTAATAAATTTTAAACACCGATACTGATATTAATATATATCTTTGATTCGCAGAAATGTGTAAATCTAATAAATACGTTTTTCGGGCTATTTTAAAATATTTTTCGATAATGGTCATTTATGGTTAATGGTCACTAATCGTTTTAAGTGTTTTATAAGAAACATGTTGCATTGATTCGAATTTGTCCCAACTAAGATTTGAACAACGAATCTCCGCCTTGTCAGTAGACGTTCTATCCATTAATCTACCTCTACAATGGTATTTTGTTCTATAGCTGAATTGGGCTCTACAACTTTTTAGAATGGAAAACAATGTAGGATTTCTCAAATAGTCAAAACAAAACTCTTATTAAATTATTTTCTGAGGTTTGGAATTTACTAATGAAACAATGAATTAGAACATCCATTTTAGTCCGAACAAACCGGAAAAACGAAATTCGAACAAACCGAAAAAACGGAATTCGAATAAACGGTACTATACTATATTTTCTGCATACTGAATTATGATTCTATTTAGCGTATTTAACGTTTCTTATTGTATCAGTGGCAGGAACTACACTAAATTAATGTCAATAAATAAGAAGAAAATGCATTACTTTTTTTACATAAGGCGCTAATGGAGATATTCTTTAAACTCATTTTCAACAAATTTTCTTTTCATTTATGTAGAGTAAAAAACCAAAAAAGAATTCTATAGTTTTATTTCCATTTTCTTACCAAATAACTCAAACAATAGCTATAATGGATTCATTCTTTTGTTATAGAGAAACAAAGGCACACATTCCAAAAATAAGCTTAATTATGCTTTTGAACATATTTCAATACTTATTATCGCAATATATGTTTTTCGAAAATGCGTCCTTGGTTTTCTTTCGAAGTCGCACAAAATTGTAGAAAGTTTAAATAAATAGCTGTATTCATTGATATAACGGTTCGAGAATCATAAAAAAATGATATAATTGTTCGAAATTGTGTTAATCTAAAACACCTGAAAGATTAATAGTATTACTATCAAGAAAAGGAAATATTTTTTAGTGATCCATTCTAATAGATTATTAAATACTTTAGAAATATTAAGAACTTCATCTATTCTATCTTTTAAATATTAATTTTTGATTTTTTAGTGAAACAGTTAAAAAGTTTGTAAAGAGCCTTGCTGTCGCAACCGGGAATAAAACCCTAGATCTTCGAACTGGCCAGCCGAAGCTCTGCCGTTGAGCTACTGGGACGAAATTGCAAGCTTTTATCGCCGAAGTGGACTCTGCATTCTCCACCCTCTAATATCAGATTGGCGGGAAACTGAAAATCTGACTGATCACCTCCTGCTATTTTTACCTCAGGTTAGCCTCCTTCTATTACTATTTATACCAGGCTAGTATCCTGCGTGGTCGTTATCCTCTTAATTTAAAATCGGCTCTCAATCTTCTAGAGTTCACTGAATCCGTACTAGTCGTACTATGGTCACTTTCAGACCGCCGACATCTTTGTGCTAACCTACAGGGTTGATTTGTTCGGGCGCCATTGTAAAGTGCGTTGCTGACCCACCCGGGAATCGAACCCTGTATCTCCGAACTTGCCAGCCGACTCTCTACCGCTGAGTTACTGGGACAAAATTGCAAGCTTTTATCGTTGAAGTGGACTCTGAAACTCCTTCAACGTTTTCTTATTATTTGATCTTGTGCCATTTGAAATCATTTGCCGAAAATCATTGCCTTATTATTAATTATTTACTTGAGCGATATCGGGCTTATTGTAAGGAAAGCAAATATTACTGGAGGAATTCCTTTAAGCACCAACGGTGTCAGAATAATAATAACATTCGTCATTGTTAAAACAATTACAATTATTGGTAAACAAAATATGATATATATTATATCGTATCAAACATAAATAAAAACTCCAGAACAGTATAATTGTGACTATAAAAATTGAAAACAAGCAGTTCGAAAGAAAATTTTAATTTATTCCAGATGTTCTTTAAAAGTTTGAGTAGATTTCGAGAATATGTTAGAGTTTTTGAAATAATGATAAGCATCGGATATGGAGCAATATTGAAGAAAATAATAATGAGTTATGTTTCAATAAATTATTCGGAATTCGAATTTTAATATGTTCTAGATATGGACAACAAATTTGGGAAAATTTGCAGGTTTTGTTTCTAAAAAAATCTGATCTGAGCAGCACATGACTTTTGTATAATGCAATGAATTTACTACTTTTACAATAAAAAAATAACGTACAAGATCCAGGGTACTGTGTTTTTATAGTCGAATTGTACATTTGGCTATTTTCCGTATAACAACATGTAAAACTATTTCTAATTACCAATTAACTTATATTTCACGCAAATCTAAATAAACAATTGTCAATATTGATAGCATCCTCAATAAGCAAAATAGTCCATATATTAAAATATTTTAATAATTAATTCATCAATTAGTCGTCATTTTCATTGATTTAGCGTCATTTTTATCAAGTTGGCGATATTTTCGTTAATTTGGCAACATTTAAAAAAGTCGCCAAGTTGGCAGCATTCCGCCAAAATCTCGCCAAACGTTATGGACGCAGAAATAAGTTATTCTTATAACTAGTGGCGTCCAAATACAAAAGTATTACCCAAAGAATTCTTTCTCATGAATAGAACGAGCTATGTCTCCATGAGATTGATGTCACTAAATTTATCGTATGATATCACTTATGAAAAGTGAACATATTTCACAATAGTTAATACTTTTTTTTTATTTTATATGATTTTTTGATAATTTTTTTTTAAATGTGCAATATCTCGAGAACTGTTCATGCTAGCTTTTTAACATTTATGTTAAGCGTTTTCTAATGAAAAATTACATAAGAAAGAACTGCTTACGTAACTTTATTGAATGTTTTGATATTTTGATAATTTTTTCAAAATTTTACTCGAAAATTTAGGGTGGTTCTGAACATTCGATTGCGAATAAAAACAATAGGCGTTCAGAATTCACGGATTGTAATTTTTGTACCAAATTTCGTTCGAATCGCTCCATTCGTTCGTGAGATATCGTCTCCATAGACTCACTGACACACACACACAGAGACATCATCTCAAAAACGTTTGATCCGTGTTCAAGGATGCTTGAAACGTAATCTCCTGTCGAAAACTCGAATTCAAATTTTCGACCCCGTCACACTACTTCCCTTATACATTATACTATGTTATATAAGGAAAGTAAAAATACGGAATACTGGACAAATCAATTCCAAGTACAGACTGTAACAAGAAGCACTGTAACAAGAAAACTGTAACAAAGATCAATCATGCATGAAGCACAGATTATGAAACGCTTTCCAACTGAAATGCAATTTTATTTAAACATCTAAAATGCGATACAATCAGCGGTGATATTTTTTTAATTATCACAGATCTACAATAATTTATTTTACTTGAAAACTTAAAACGTAGTCGAAAAAAATGAACTTTATGCAAATAACAGCATCAAAATATAAATCGTCTGGCTTTTTATATAAAAGCAGAAAATATTTCATTCATACACTTTTATTCCATACTCCAGAGTTAAATAATTTTAAATGAAAAAAATTCAGCAATTCTTATACAACTCATCTTACAATCTTTTGTTTACATTCCGCCATCATTAAAATTAGGCTTCGTTGCAGAAATAATCAAAATTTGGTGATTATTTAAACTAAAAAATATTGTAGTTGCGTTGGCGCAGAATATAGATTCACAGAAAATATACAAAAATAATGTGATTTTAGGACGGATGCAGCACTAATTATAAATTTAAAAGAACTTTAAAAATCACGATTTTGACACTGGGAAAAAGATGGATGCCATATTTTATTTTGAAGTTGGTCACGTGATCTCTTCATATTATACGGATGTAATTATTATTTTCAATTTTATTTAAAGAGCTACCGAACATATTTTGCTGAATTTTTTTTATATATTTTATAGGATAATTTGAATACTTCCTAAAATTTTCGAAGCAATTTCTGAATTTTAACTTCGCTTAAAGAATGTTTGAAAAAATTAGATCCCATGGGGTTCAGTATTTCATTTTTTCAACCAGGGTTCAATCCAAAACTAATTGGGTGATATTATTCATTTACATTTCCATATGTTCCACAGACCGTCTCAACAACATACTAAAATTTCATTTTGATAGTCATTTTTACAGCAGTTATCGTGCAAACGGACAGACAGACAGGCGGAATGAACAAAGTCATAAACACTTTTCAACTATGTTGTAAAATGATAAAATTTGCCCATATCTGCGAGTCGTGGTCTTTGATAATACAAATATGTCGAACATCAGTCAAATACATTCCAAGAACTCTCTGGAAACAAAATCGTCGTCAAATTCATGTTATTCTCATCTGATTACTTTTTTCATATTATCTGTAAAATGGTATTAAACGATTACTTTTAAATTTTAGAAAAACATTGGAAGAAAACAGAATGAAAAATTGTCTCTACTTCAATCGAATTGAAATTAAACTGATTTCTTACATTTACCCATTCAAATTCATGTACCCCATTGTATTTGATTTCTGCAATTCATGCAAGAAATATAGCCCAATAAAACTGAAGTTTTTAGTTCCTTGAAATAAAAGTAGGATTTCCAATAGTTGGACTCATATTGCATTTTTTATTGTATCCAAATAAAATGTGTGGATTTCATTCATATTTCTAACACAATGCGTTTATTTCATGGTATTCAAAAAACAAAAATTCATCTCGGGTATTTTAAGTAAAATCTGATGTATCGAGCGTATGCCATTCTCTACAGATTAGGAAAACCATGATGCACATTAGAAATTCCTTTTATCTTGATCTCGCCCCAAATCAAAAATAATTTTTGTGTTACCGATTGAAGTGGTGTGGTGACCCACTAGTATACCAAATTTTAGGGAGTATAATTCATTTCCTTTTGTTGGAAAGATAAATACTTAAATAATAAGTATAAAAAAAGAGTATGATTTCTCACATTCTATTAATGCAGCACCTGTAAGATACTGTTATTCCTATTCACTATAATTTAATGCATTAGTCTCACATAATAAATGAAGATATCTGTGTGTGTATGTCTTCTGTGGTGGAAAATGTGGTGGAAAATTCTGTGGTGCTTTGGACAGTTACGAAATTCCACACAGAGTTAAATAGATTCACGATACGACAAACCTCATCTTGCCTTTTAATTCGAATTAGTTAAAAAATTTTAAATTTTAAAGCCTAAATCGCCCATTTTCTGACATTTCGCCCTTCGCAGCTGCAAATAAACTACTGTGTTCCCGTTCCTGACGCAGATGGTCTGCAAACGATATCTGACTTTCTATCCAGACATGGACTGCAATAAATTTTGCGATTTTCTAAATGTTTGGATTTAAAAGATAAATTTTCAATTTTTTTAACATATAAATATTTCAATACTGTAAGTGTGCTTTGAAAATTTGACTTAAATTGGATGAAAACTCCTTGTGATAGTAATAAATTTTGCAAATTTTATTTCTAGGGTAAATGAACTTATTTTTCTTTTTTGCGATTTTAAGTGTTTTCACTTAGTGTTTACTTTAAGCAATCCAAAAGTCCAACTTCATGGTTATCGGTTTCTAACTTCACGAATTAAAAGATATAGCATATAAAGTATATAAGATATACAAGATAGTATATCTTATATACTATCTTATATATCAGATGTATAGTCATTCTGCCAACCAGACGAAACAGATATTTTTGCGACCATTTGGCGAATTGCAGCGCTCTTATTTAGGGTGTATCAAAGACGTATCTAAGGCGTATCTGCATCTTAAGTGGGCAATTCGCTCGTAACGGGCTCTTATTTAGGATCCTGCAACGACGGGTAATTCATTTTAGTATGGAATAAAAATGATAAAATAGGATGTGTCCAGGATTCTATAAATTAACATATTTAAATATTGTAGAAAAACATACTATAAATTAGAGCTTTCTTATAATTAGAGCTGATTCAAAATTTGATTTTGTTGTTACTGAGAGCTTATCAAATTGAATAGAAATCTTTCGATTATCTGGAGTGGCATTGCGTTCCACGAGGAAAAGTAACATTTATATTGTCTCAAGTACAGCTAATGATAAGTTTTAAACAAGAGTGCCCATATAGCTTTGGCTAAAAGTACTTACAAAGCGTTCACTCATTTGATAACACTGAACTTATTTACGTTTTTTTATTATTTTTTTCCCTTTTAGATCAGCGTGCCATATTTCAATAATGAATGGCGCATATTAAGGTACAATGTATGATGTCATTCGCTTATAAAAATTACATTTAGTATGGATATTTATATAACATATTTCAATATAATGAGTTTTAAAGAGTTTTGAATTTTTGAGAAAATGAGTGTAAAAAAAAAGAAATTTTGATTTTTGTTCGAAAATTTGAGGGTTTTATCCTGGCTCAATTTACCCAAAAATCAATTGGCTTCTAACATTTGAACTAATCATACGTTTGAAAAACTCTTAACTGATTGAAATAATCGTACCAAATTTCATTCGAATATTTATTTCTATAAATATCCTTTAATTGATTTTTATAAATATCCTGTTATTGATATTTATAAATATCCTGCTCTCTCTCTCTCTCTCTCTCTCTCTCTCTCTCTCTCACACACATACACACACATACACACACATACACACACACACACACAGAGAGAGAGAGAGAGAGAGAGAGAGAGAGAAAGAGATCACTGGAAAAATAATTGTTTCATAGTTAGGGATGCTCAACAGATGTAGATCAATTTAAATCCTAAAGCTGAATTTTCGACCATACAATGCTTTCCTTTTACATATATGATATATTGTGGGGAAAGTAAAAACATGATCGTAAAAAAATGAGCCCGTATATGTACAAAATCGCTTTTCGCAACATAGCCTCGACGATACTATGTTTCCTATGACATAGTTTCAGCACTCGGCAGAAACAAGTTCTGCGTTTGTAACAGGTTAAGGAGAGCAGGGCAAATGAAAGATAAACTGCCTCACCTAAAGTGAGAAAAGATGAAAATTAATTCTAAAGCAAAGTGGAAGTTTAAAAAAATGGCTGCTATAACAATTTCACAGCGCCGTGAACAATTTTTTGAGACTGCGAGACGAATTAAGGGCGACGCGATGGCATGATCTATTAAAGTGAACTATTTTAGGCAAACGTAATTTATGGTTGAAAATCATAAATTACGATATTCATACGCTTCCATAGATTTAGAAAACTGAAATATCATGCCAGTACTAAAGTCTACTGTTTTAAGCGATTGAAGAGGACACGTTTTCTAGTCAATTATAAGTAAAAATCCGAAAATTAGTAATACTTTGTGAGGAATATAGATTTTATTTCGCATAATATATGATTACTGAACATGAGAATTATGTTCAGCGAGGATAAAAGGATTAAATTTAGATGAACTAGATGGACAGAACTGCAAATACAATGATCTGTACAAAGAACACATGTTTTCTAAGAATAATAGGATAATAGGTTTGTCGTGATCTTTATAGAATTTAGCTCGACGAGTAAAACGGAAATTGAAATATGGGGAGAGTGGAGAAGTTATGAGTGGCGAGTAGTCATGAGTATTAATATTTTCATCATATACACTAGTATTATTGACTCCAGCCTCCAGCTAATGATGCGTTCTTAGGATTGTCTTTGAAACAATGGAATATATTCATATTCACGTCATTTATTTTGTGAAACGCGTGAAAACTTTGAATAAACTGATGTTTCTTGTCAGGGATGCTGTAAACGTATAAATCTATCCTTGTGACTCCTTACTTTCCTTTTATATATCCAATTTATTGTAGGGAATGTAAAAATAACAATGTAACAAATGTAACGATGTAACGAAATAACACAGTAAACAAATGAGAAAATAAATTAATACTAGCCGAATACCCGTTGTAAACCAACGGTCTCACAATAAGCAACCCCTGAATAACGTAAATTTTTTAATAATTCGCATTTCACATTTATTCGACAAATCGAGTATTTTGGCGTGCAGAACCCCCTAAAGAAGAAAGTATTGGTAAACTAAATTTGAGCATTTCTTCCTTTCGAATTATCTACCCTTACACCACATTAAAGTCTATCTCATCCCGAAGCACCCCTATATTATTATTTCTCCTTTGGAACTTTTTTCTGTGAAGCACATCCATAAATGAACATTTTTGAAAAACTCTGTTTGTTTTGTGTTTTTTATCAGATGATTGTCTCAAATACCAAATATGAAGCCTGTATCATATTTAAAAGGAAGCGTGCCTCATTTATTCGGAAAATCGAACATATTTGTGTGCGCACCCCTTAAAGTAGCAAATATTGGAAATCTGAAATTGCACACTCTCTTCCTTTCAAACTATCTACCCGTTCACTAAATTTGAAGTCGCTATCCTATCGAGAAGCATGTTTTTCTATTACTTCACCTTTTGAACGTTTTTCTGTGTAGCACCTCGTTAAAAAAATTTTTGTCAAACTGTATTCATCTTTGGTTTTTTTGTCAAATGGTTAGCCCATATACTACATTTCAAGTCTCCATCACATTGTAAAGGAGGCGTTTTTCATTTGTTCGGTAAATCGGACATTTTAGTGTGCGGCACCCTCTACAATAGTAAATGTTGGAAAACTGAAATTGCATATTTTCTACCTTTCCAACTATTTACCCCTACACCATATTTGAAGTCTCTAGCTCATTGCAAAGCATGCTTTTTCTATCAATTCACCTTTCGAATGTTTTTGTGTACAGTACCCACCCCCTTAAATATGCATTTTTGAAAATTCCATTTTGATTGGGTTTACTATCACATTATTCGCCCATATACCAAATATCCAAATATCAAGCCTCTATCAAATTTTAATGTAGTCGTTTCTCATTTATTCGGTAAATCGAACATTTTGGTGTGCAGCACCCCCTTAAGTAGAAAATATTCGAAATCTGAAATTGTACACTTTCTTCCTTTCAAACGGTTTACCCATACACCAAATTTGAAGTCTCTATCTTATCGCAAAGCATACTTTCCTATCATTTCACTTTTCGAACGTTTCGGTGTGGAGCACCCCCTAAACGAACATTTTAGAAAACTATAATCGTTTTGGATGTTTTCTTCAAATGATTAGCTCATATACCAAATTTCAAGCCTGTATCAAATTTTAAAGTAGCCGTTTCTCATTTATTCGGTAAATCGAACATTTTAGTGTGCGGCACCCCCTTAAGTAGAAACTATTCGAAATCTGAAATTGTACACTTTTTTTCCTTTCAAGCGGTTTACCCATGCACCAAATTTGAAGTCTCTATCTCATCGCAAAGCATGCTTTCCCATTATTTCACTTTTCGAACGTTTTGGTGTGGGGCACCCCCTCTATAGAATGTTTTCGAAAAATTCGATTTTTCCAGGGGTTTTTATCGAACGACCGAGCCGTGTACCAAATTGCAAGTATCTATCTATTCGGGAAGTGCCTAAAAAAGCGTGACAGACAGACGGACAGACAGACGGACAGACAGACAGACGGACACTTGGCAATTTGTATATATAGATTGGAAAAAACCCAATGCCTTTATTTATTTTATTTATGATTAACTAGATATACTTGCCAAAAAACTGTCTCAGCCCTACATTGATTTCTAAAATTACGCCAAATAGAATTTTTTTTATATTCGAAAGTTGTTTTTTATTCGCTTATGATAAGATTTTATAAGAACTCAATGCACAGTTATCTAATCTATATGTATTAGTTCAAGCTTGATAATGCGTTCGTCGACAGATTAAGCTATAAATTTGGTTTTGAAGTGCAGTTTCAGTTTGCTGATTTATACTTTCGAAGATAGGTGCGTGTTTAGATAAATTTAGCGAATCATAAGTATTATTGAAGATTATAGCAAGCATCAATTCTCAGTTTTAAGTTATGTTAAAGGTTATCGCTGTTAAGTTGCACATTCCTTAACAACACTGACTGAGAATAAAACCAGTCCAGCAACACTGTTAGATGCATGAAGGGCAGGGTGTTCTTGTCCTTCGAATCATTACGCCCTGATAGAATGGCATGCGGTAAGGCCATCCATAAGGATCAGATGTGCAGCAACATGCCCAAAAGTTGTTGAAATAAAATCATTTTGATATTTATTTCTATTTAGAAATTATCTTTGTGATGTTTATGATGTTTCAATACAAACGTTATTACACGTAAAAATGAGGAAATATTGTTAATTTTCGATGATATGACATTATTGCGATGGTAATGTAAAGTATAAGTATGCCTATACTTTTATACGATTATACGTTACTGATTAGAGATATAGTTATAATGTTTGCAGCACCAATTGGTGGTTTATTAAACTATAAATTACATGTAGTTTTCAATGTTACTTCCTGATCTGATTACTGTGAAAGGATATCTCGTATAGAGAAGAGATTGAAAGTATTGATACATTTTATAATCATATTCATACATGTTAAATTGGATAAAACCTAAAATATAAAATATAAAAATATATCTATATAAATAATAAAAAATCTAATGTGGGCAGAACATGCCTTTCCTTATATAATGCAATGAATTTACTACTTTTACAGTAAAAAAAATAGATTATTTTTATAGTAGTTATTTATATTCTTTCCAAGATATTGAATTTTCGTCAATGAGTCGTCATTTTCCATATCGTCATCATCAATGAGTCGTCATTTTCCATATCGTCATCATCAATGAGTCGTCATTTTCCATATCGTCATCATCAATGAGTCGTCATTGATTTAGCTTCATTTTTATCCATTTGGCGAGTTTTTCGTTAATTTAGCAACATTTAAAAAAAAATCACCAAGTTGGCGACATTCCACCAAATTCGTCGCCAAAATCTCGCCAAACGTTATGGACGAAGAAATAAGTTATTCTTACAGCAGATAAATGACTATTGACGTTTAAATATAAAAGTATTACTCAAAGTATCTTTTTTCATGAATGGAACGAGCTAGATCCACGAAAATGATGTCACCAAATTTATCGCATGGTATTACATATGAAAAGTGAGCATGTTTCTCAAGAGGAAATATTTTTTTTTATTTTATATGACTTTTTGCTAATTTGTTTGAAAAATGTACAATATCTCGAGAACGGTTCATGTTAGCATTCTAAAATTTATGTCAATCGTTTTCTAATGAAAAAGTACATTTTTTTTTATTGTAGCTGATGATTTAGTCAAAATTTCACTCAAAAATTTAGGGGGTTCTGAACATTCGATTGCGTATAAAAATAATAAACTTCCAGTGTTTACGGATTATGATTTTTGTACCAAATTTCGTTCGAATCGGTTAATTCGTCCGTCAGTTATTGTCTCCACAGACTCATTGACACACACACACAGACATCACTTCAAAAATGTTTGATTCGTGATCAGGGGTGCTTGAAACGTGCTCTCCCGTCGAAAACTTGAATTCGAATTTTCGACCCCGTCACAATACTTTCCTTATAAATTATTGTATAGAAGAAAAGTAATAACAGTCGCAACGAAAACATAACATGAGTGAGTGGAAAATTTAAATTGTTCCCACATGATTATTCAATATTAATGCAAAAACAAAGTTCAGTGGAGTCTTTTGATCAGGATATTTAGTATACTGAAACGCAACGATTGCAATTTTATTATTTTATTCAATAAACTAGTTTCTTATAGAAAATAGCATTATTGAACATTGTTTCTTCCGTAAGTAATTAACTTCATCTACGTCACAATCATGAATCAAAAGGTCATTAGATATATTTTTTCGTGCCGCTTTTGTTATGGCGGAAATATTGTTGGATCCATAAGTTCAATTTACCTTGCCTAAGCATAGTGGCACGAACTACTGAAAAGCCTCAACATTCCCCCCGTTCTTCAAAGTGAATCCCATTTGAAAAATATTTTTTCTCAAGGTTTATGATTAAGGATTTCAAAAATATTCGCAAATTAAATTACTAATACCATGGCTTCTCCTGGACGGCTTTTAGTAACTGCATTTGCATATATCATAATAATTGACATACTAGCCGCATTCAAATTTTAGACTCCTTAGATAATTTGAGAAATAGCAATTTGAATTCACAAATTGGATGATTTTCATAGTTTGGTGCCCACTTGATGCACAAGACGCAGATGTATCTAAGATATTGTATCAAATTTACAAAGTATAATCTCTATTATAACAAAGTAATTGACGGCAATTAAATTTGTCATGTATTTTTTTACTATAAGATTTTTTTTCAAACATCTTCTTCTCGGTATTTACTATAGATAGAGCTTAGATGATGACTGATATGAATTTAGCATCGAATTTCGGATTTACTAAGGATGTATTTCATTACATTTTTCTTCTGCTTACAAATACGTGCTTTTCCAACTGGGACCGAACATTCTACAAAATAATATTTTGTTAATAAAATTCCAGAATTCCTGACTATATTTAATTTTAGTACCCTATGTTCTAAAATTAAATATAGTCTTTTACAATGAGAAACAATAATTGAGAAACCAAGCGCGGGATGGTGATAAGATTTCAAATGGCTCTCCCTCTTGGTAAAGTCCAGTTTGGGCCAAACTTGCGTTCCCCTAATCATTTGTATTTTAGTAAGAGCTCAACTAAAAATATGTCTGGCCAAAGAGTTATTATCATCACAAGAGAAGTTTTTCAGATTTTCTCACTATATGAAATTGTCGTATCTTACATATTTCATCTAAGTAAACTTAAAATAGTCAAACAGTGGTAAAATCCTATGGATTGATCGTTAAGAGTACAGCAAAAGAAAAAAGTTCAACCAGCGGGTTTCTATTTTGATCTCGGTTCGAATCCCGATATGTTTATTTATATTCAAAGACTGTAAAACGTCTCTCAATATCAAAAAAAAAGGTTGTTTTAAAAATTAAAACAAAATTACAAACCTCTCATGCCCAGGTGACGTATTTTACCATATTCAATTAATATTTATACAAATATATCTGTTAAGCAATATACTACATTATATTAATATATGTTAATTATTAATTCATCAATTTAGAGTTTTTTCGTAACTTTAGCTTTACCTTTGCCAATTCAGCGACATTTTCGTTAATTTGGCACGATATTAAACCGTCGCCAAATTAGCGATATTTTGCCAAGTTAGTCGCCACGGTCGCCAAATTGATTGTCAAGTGTTACATATTTGATGATTCTTACTACTGTTCATTTTGACGTAATTTTTGAATGTTTGAAAAACGTGCAATATCTCGAGAACGGTTTATACGTTTATACTAGCGTTCTAAAGTTTGTGCCATTCGTTGTCTAATAAAAAGAAAATAAGCATAAAATGATTATTTATTTAATGATTATTCATTCATTTATTGAATGCCCTGATTTTTTTGAAGATTTTTTCAAAAAATTATTCGAAAATTTGGGAGTCTTCCGAACTATCGATCCAGTTTAGAATTAATCGGGTTCGAGCATTTAGGGACCGTAATAATCGTACCAAATTATGTTCGAAACGCTCTATTCGTTCTTGATATACTGCATCCACAGACTCACGGCCACACACACACACGCACACACCATCGTTTCTGAAATACATCATTTCTGCAACATCTTTTATCTAACCTGACATTAAAAATTGCTTTCGATTAAGTAAACCTTCTATATGCATACGGGTTCTTTTTACGCGTTTTGCATATATGGGTCGCTTTCATCCAAATAAGGGTATACCAGCGAGGAAGTTCTGCACGAAGAGAGAAAACATAAAATCAAGTATGAGAATAAGTAAATGCAACTTAACGCTCCTACTTCCTGAATACATTTTTCTTAAATAACTGCAGGAAATCGTGGTGCTTAATTATTAGTGTTAAGATATCAGATTAATCAACGTACCGTAGAATTTTGATAATATCTCCCGTCCTTCTTCAAGGAAAAATAGGAGGTTATAATTAGATACTTAAGGAAGATAGTGATATGGATTTCTGATTTTCAATGCCCAATTCAATTATTTTCATTAGAATTTACACTGTAAAAATAAAAATTCTAAGCATATTTCGTCATTTTCAATATGCTGTTAGTGTAATCAGCAGCCATTAAAGTGATGCAATTAAGTTGAGAATAAAACTATATTGGCCCAGATAGAATACTAAGAATTGAACAATTACTCCTCATTGTAAAATTCAACAAAATCATAAATTTTATCGTTATGGTCGCGAAGGAGTTTAGAGAGAGCAAGTTTATCGAAAAGCACAAAGGGAAGTTACAAACGAAATTTTTTTAGAATACGAAATTTTTTTAAGTTTTTAAAGGATATTATCCAAATACTACGTCACTGTTTTATTTGTCCGCAGATTCAGTAGTTATTTTAACTGATTAAAGCGAAGTGTGAATATTATGTATGATATCTCATATTCACAGCCAATATATTTCTCAACATGAATATAGTAGCAGAAAGTTATTTTACTGTATTTTAACATGAATGGCGTCATTAAAGTATTCAATGATATGTTTTATTTTCATAAACAACAATTCCGTTAGGAAATATAGAGTTTTGAACATAAGCGATTGATTCGTTTTTTCCCTTAATATAAAATTTCTGTGCCAAAAATTTTAAAGTCTCATTGTACGATATTCCTAAAGAAATATCAACATATGATTTAGCATTAATTGCAAACCATTAATTTTGGATTTAGAACTGAAAAATAAAGTTGTACATATTGAAAAATTGAACGTTTTTTTAACGTAAAATAGCTCATGATATCATGCAAATTACAGAGTAAAAAGAAAAATAAATCATATTTTTTTATTGTAAAATAAGAGCATATGTTTTATGTTTTCAAGCTACACACTGTTTGTAAACTAAGAAATATAATAAAACAAGCATATATTCTCCTCGTTGTCGGCTTTCCGGGAGCTGAAAAACTCAGCTGTGAACGTGCTCTTGACTTTAGATCCATAAGTGCCGGGTTCGAATCTAGGTTATAGGTAAGAAAACTTAAGTATGCATACTTTTCTAGAAACTATATATATAAAAGGCCCCCTTTATATTTGACGTATTTGCCGCACGACTGCGTCACATAAACTTGTTGTATGAATACTGCACAGAGAAAGGCGAACAGCGAAATTCCGTGTACAACTACGTCTGAAGTTAATCTCGACTTTTACTGGTGAATCTCATGGAATAGTCAGTTATTGCGTGTGCAAGAGAATCAAGCAGGGGGAAAGACTGTGATTAGTTCTCTTTGACTTTACCATGAGACGAGTCTGAAGTCATCTAGAATTAAGATATTTATTAAATGTCTGCATCTTTCACTGCTTCATCTGCGTATATGCATGTGAGAAGGCCTAATATCGAATGTATTTACGCTGCAAAAATCCATATTAATACAATACTACTCTAAAATGTGCATGTTTGTAATTAATTTTACGCATTTTCTACGGCATGGGATCCCCCCCCCCCCGTCTAGGTATTTATAATTCTGTTTCATGACAGTTTCTTAACTTTATAGGTCTTCAGCATTAATCATTGTTAATAATCGTCCTTTTAAAAACGCCGATTGACTTTTGCTTCAATGAACTTCCAAGCATATTTTCTGTAAGTTCGTAATAATTGAGAGAGACGAAATTTATTCATTTATTTATTGCCCTAGAAAGGGAACCATGAGCGGTACCACCAGATGATAATGTATGTTCCCGAAATGTTGCTTTTTAGCACTTTACAACAAAGTTTAAAAGTGTTTATGACTTTGTTCATTCTGTCTGTCTGTCTGTCCGTTAGCACTATAACTGCCGTAAAAATAAGTTAATCAAAATGAAATTTTAGTATGTTGTTCAGACGGTCTGTAGAACCTATGGGAATATAAATGAATAATATCATCCAATTAGTTTTGTATTGAACCCGGGTCGAAAAAATGAAATACGTTGAGCCCTATGGGACCTAATTTTTCAAACATTTTTTAAGCGGATTTAAAATTCACAAATTGCTTCGAAAATTTTAGGTAATATTCAAATTGTTCCATAAAATATATAAAAAAAATTCAGCGAAATATATTCAGTAGTTTTTTAAATAAAAATTAAAATAATAATTACACCTCTTATATGAAGGGATCACGTGTCCATGATATGAAACGATCACGTGACCCACTTCAAAATGATATATGGCATCCATCTTGTTTCAAAATCGTGATTTTTTTAAGTTCTTTTTAATTCATATTGAGTGTTGTATCCGTCCTAAAACTACTTTATTTTTGCTTAAATTCTGTGCATCTACATACTGAAACAACGCAATGACAATATATTTCAGTTTAAATGCTCATCTAAATTTGATTATTTCTACAACTAAGCCTATTTTTCACCTATGCAAAATATAAACAGCAAAATATATAAAATGAGCTGTATTAGAATTCCTGTATTTTTTTAACACAAAATAATTTAGTCCATGGAGTGTGCATGGCTGATATGAATGAAATATTAATTGATTTCATAAAGAGAAGGATGATTTTTTTCGATGAAGTTTCAAGCATAGAGTTTAATTTTTTGTAGCTCCATGGTCTTAAACAAAATGTTTAAATAAAATAAATTATTATAGTATTGTGATGAATGAAATGATTGGGAGAAAGTTATGAATGAAATCCTGTTTTTATAGAGAGATCCAGGCGTGTTATTTTTTCTATGACGTCATTTGAATTAATTTCAGTTGTTTTCGATGAAGTTTTCAAATATAATAAATTATCGTAGTATTATGATAATTCTAAAACTATTACCGAGGAATGTATAACATTTTAGAGATGTTTAAACCAGGCAATTTTTATTTCAATGCCGTCATTTGAATGAAGTTCATTTTTTTCGATGAAGGTTTAAGTTTTCAAATATAATAAACTAATGCAGTATTGTGATAAGTTTCAAAATATTACCGAGGAATGTATTGCATTTTAGACTTGTTTAAATAAAATTGCATTGAAGTTGGAAAGTGTTTCATAATCAATGCTTTAAGCATGATTGATCTTTCTTGTTTAATCTAAAATAGAGAAAAATCATAAAAAAAAACTAAATCCAGTTATTGTCAAATGAGTGGATGCTTCTTAATACTACGACAGAGTCCACTTCAACGATAAGAGTCTGCTGCTCCGTTCCAGTTGCTTTACGGTAGAGCGTCGGCTGGAGATCCGTGGTTCGATTCCCGATTGGGGTAGCAAGGTTCTTTATAATAATGCCCGAACAAATCAACCCTATAGGTCAGTGCAAAGATGTCGGAGGCCTGGATGTGATCCTATTACGACTAGCACGGATTGAGTGCATTCTGGTATATTGAGCGTCGATTTAAAATCGAGAAGTCAACGGCTATGCAGGAAGCTAGCCTGGAAGATAGAAATAGCAGCAGGAAGTTAACCTGGCGTAAGAAAAGAAGGGCGTGGTCAGTCAGTTTGTCAGTTGCACGCCAATCTGACATTAGAGGGTGGCGAATGCAGAGTTCAATTTGACGATAAGAGTTTGTTCGTCTCAATTCCGTCTCAATAGCTTAACGGTAGAGCGTCGGCTGGTCAGTGCAAAGATTCGTAGTTCGATTCCCAGTTGGGGCAGCAGAGTTCTTTATGCTACTATTATCAAAAAATAAATTGAAATTATTTGAGACGTTATTATGAGCTGTTTGCGAGATACAAGAATTTTTTCTTTCCTTGTAGAGAGCATACGAGTTTCTAAACAGGTTTTGAAGAATTAAAGAATGCCCATGAAACTCAGTATGCTTATTTTAATCGGTTACATTAATAACCCCATTGATTTTAAGCGGGACCATGTAATAAGCTAGCTTTAACTTGTGTTATATTTAAATACATCAATCTGTAGGTAAAGCCATATGTATAACACGTCAGATTTTATTTAATTTTGCATTAAATAATTTATTTTCGAAGAGACTATTATTTTCTTTTTACTTACGCATACGCACAACTTATATTATATTCACTCACTTATGTTTCATTCTTATACATATGCATAAAATATCCGCTATTTTTCATGAAAATGCGGTAAATCATTTTTATTTAATGGAAAGTGGATACATGTATCACATACAGGGGTGTCCAGACATGTTTGCAGAGAGCCTTAAAATATTTTGTACATTATGTTTATTAGACTTATCTTGCATTCTTTTAAAGGCTCGTTAGTGCATTATACATTATACCTAATCCAACGTTTTCATGGTATTTTATTTAATTCTGCATTTTATCATTATGCATTTGTGTACCAGTTTATAGTGTTCCTAACAACGTTTTGGCTATAACCTGTTTATCGAATTGTAGTTGAGCATATTAACATCATGATACTATAATTACCATGGTTTCGTCTTGTTATATAACCTGGATGGATTATCCATTGGGACAAGATAGTTTAGAATCCGGAAATAGTTTATATCATACAAAGGATCCCAAAATATTGTTAGCCCGGGGCCTAAAGTTCTAATATATTAGTCTTTCAATGAATCCGCAATTTTTTAAACTCATAAAAATAGCATAATTAAGTTGTCGACTAATCGATTTTTCGGATAACTACTTTTCGGATGTGTGACGTTTTACTGTGTTTATTGTTCAGATGAGGCGTTTTTTATGAAAGTTAGCTTGGGGCCTCAGAAAACTTCTGGGCGCTATTGATAACATACACGTACCCACAACCATCCCTCTGAAAAGGATCGACAATACATGGACTGTGTAACTCTTGGAAAATTTTACTTTTGATTCCCAACTCCGTTACAATTTCCCTACACTAAACAGGAAAATAATACGAAAATCAACTAGAGTGTGGCTCAACTCGACTTTCTCATACCAGAATCTGTTTAAGTAGCTTTTTCTTCCCAAATTTTACACGAAAACATTTGAAAAATCGGCATCATTAGTCCAAATGACTACAATTATAGCTCGTTACCCCACACTTTAAAAGGCTTGACAAAATCTTTCGATTTATATAATACTTGACAATGTGTACCCTTGGGGAGGATAACTTGCCCCCACAGGGGGCTAACTATTATGTCTCGTGATCACTGAGCCATAAATAACCCTTTTATGCATGATTATGTCAAATTTTGTCCTATGCTGCCATGTTAAAAAAAAATCGAATAAATTTCGAAGTTTCCGCTCGAATTTAAATTTTTTTTTTATCCAGTTCCAGATTTTTCGTGGCCGCTACCGGGTGCACAAAAAATCGACCACAAACATACAGCTAGACAAACGGACGTCACTCCAAAAATAGTCAAAACATGTGTCTGGAGGTCTTAATACATACGTTGATATCAAAATCTCGAATTCGAAAATTTTCGTGAAAACATTACCTTTCTCTATACTATATTACATAGTATAAGAAAGTAAAAACAAAGCAACAAACATGAGAGGGGAAAATAAATATAAACGTCGTTTTTAAAAAGAACACTAGAAATTAAATTAGATACACATTCTTTCTGAGATCCACCCTCCCGTAGTTTCCTTCAGCCGGCTCCCGCTGACAGTAGAAACAAAAATAAAAACTAAGCGACATTTTAAATGAATTTCTCCCCCGGAATTCCACATCACCGTCACGAAGGAGATTGCTTAAAGAATGATACGGCAAGTCATCCAGCAGAAGTGATTAAGTTGCAAAGAAGGAAGAACTGG
The DNA here is from genome assembly GCA_951213105.1 of Amaurobius ferox. Classification (NCBI taxonomy): domain Eukaryota; kingdom Metazoa; phylum Arthropoda; class Arachnida; order Araneae; family Amaurobiidae; genus Amaurobius; species Amaurobius ferox. The sequence goes on along the minus strand of OX578133.1, from coordinate 120,225,828 downwards.
CTTTTCGAGGACAAACGAAGGCGGCGTATACTCAAGCCATTTCAAACACTAATGAATTCTGAAGCAATAAATGGATTGGGTAGTACAAAGAAAGATGGACTTGCTGTATCTGCAGAATAATATGTCAGTTCCCTCCCGAGCTTGGTTGTCTCAGTAGAGCGCATTTCGAGACTCAGAAGACAGGAGTTTGAGGCCCACCCTAGGTCTGACGTCATACTTCCAGCCGAAGGGTGTTGTTAACTACGATGTGCAAAAGTTTAGAGTGTGGGAGTAAAATAATCTGATGCGGGCAGCACATGACTTTCCCTGTAGACTCATATTCACGTTCTCTTTATTTAAATTTTTTTTTTCAATAATTCATTAAATTTAGTTTAATGGCACAACATAACAGCCATAATTATATTAAATTATACTGAATTTGCACCTGGAATCCAATTTTTGTTTTCATTCGGTAACTGGACTTATTTTCAAAGGTGGCGTAGCGAAAATGCGAAATATCTCGGGAATGGCTAGACCGACCTAGAGTAATGGGGATGGACTTATTCTTTTCGACGTCACAAATTATGTATAAAATAAACATTTAATTGATATATGTGAGCATAAGCGGTCTTTTATATTTAGATTTAAAGATTTTTCCTGGCCATGTCACAAAAAAGGCAAGTTTTATTTTTCCGAATCGTATCAAAATCTAATTAGCACCAGGTTAACTTATAAGTGATTTATGTACCAAATTTTGTGAAATTTGGTCTATTAGTTTCTCAGTTAGAGTAAGAACAGGCAATTTTTGCAGGCAATTTTGCAAAATAGGCGGGTTCTTTTATCCCGACCAAAATCTAATCAGCACCAGGGTCACCCACAAGGAATTTTCCTGCCAAATTTTATGAAATTCGGTCAATTGGTTTTTCAGTTAGAATGGATATAAAATCTGCACAGACAGGCAGACACACACTTCCAAAAAAAGAGTTCACACTTCTGAAAAATCCAGTTACACACTATATCTATATGAATGTGCTATTTTATTCATTTATATGAGAATTATACGGAAAAATGGATATATTTTATTTTACGCTGAAAATACAATTTTAAACAGGAAAAAAGTAAAATGAGATGTTCATTTAACGCCCTTGTTTACCTGAATAAATGGGTCCCCTTTAAAAAAAAACCTTGCGTAAACTCTTTTCTTTACGATGTGGTACCTCGACTTTTGGAGACCGGTGTAGCAGGTAAATGCATTTCATTTCTTAGCAGCCCTTTGTAGTCAAGCGTATTTGAAGTGTGGAATTGCCCAGATTTTATATTTTTACTGATTAGTGGACATGCATATAACTAACCTACAACACATGAGTTGCTGACTTCAACACTACAAGAGCAAATAATCAAAATAAAATCCTTAATCGGGTAATTCTTATCCTATTCGCATGATTTTTGCACAGATTGCTTGCCTAGATATAGAATGCTACGTATTCAATTTGAAGTAATTTGAAATAAAATACAGCTGTAGGAATTCAGTGTTTCTTTCGGGACTTTTTGGACCCAGGTGAGGCTAATGAAACTTTAGGGGCGCATGTTTGCTATTTGCCCTATATAAATATATAAATATATGTATGCACCTTTTAACTACTATGTTTACATATATAGAAGTAATTACTATATATATATATATATATATATATATATATATATATATAGTAATTACTATATTTATATATATATGCATATAAATAATGTAATTTGGACTACATACAGCCATAAAATCTCATTCTGAAAACAATCAGTCGCGAAATAAAAATGATCTAAATGCTGTCACATAAATAGAAACTAGATTAAAATATAAAGTTTAACATGCAAATTTTCAACAATTATTATGTGTTCAACAACAGAACTTTCACAGAATTGCACTGTAAAATAGCTTTTTTCATATGCTCTTATAATTACAATTTAAGATGCACATGTAAAGTTAAAACTCTAGAATGAAAACTCCAGTTGGGATGAGTCTCTTGTAAATAGTTTAGCACTTACATTAAAAAATAGCCATACAGTATACATAGGAAATAATCTATTAAATTTGCATTGCCCAGTTTACTTAATTGCTTTCACTCAGTTACACCTTTTATATGCCAGTTACTCTTCTCACGCTGTAAGACATTTCGTTAGTAAACAAACACTATTCGCATCACATTTCTCTGCATTTTTTGTCATATAAGTATTCTGGGGGGGGGGGGGGGTGCGAATAGTTATCTCCTGGGGGGAGCGTAGCCCTCCCCCAGGATGCATGTCTGAAAGAAACACTGTAAGAATTTTGTATTCTTAATCGCTAATCCAATAAAAATCACAAGCTGTAACTGTCGCAGAGATTATCAGATAGCTTAGCAGATGATAGAAAAAGCTTTGCCTACGAACGTCTACAAGAATACATCTTAATTGGAAACAGTGGAAAATGGCCAAATTTCAGTTTTTAAACAAATAACTTTAAAATTATTTAGAATTAAAACAACCTCTACGACGAGTATCGTCGCAGGACCTGAAGTATATCTGTACCGAGTTTTGTTGTACGCAGCTGGGAATTTTTCGCTACAGACAGACACACACAGAAGTTTTCCTTCATTATTTAGGACACGCCATCTTCGGCGATCAGTTTGGTCGCTTTTTTAAAACTCTGAACTTACAATAACTGTCGATCGCGTAATCGCCAGCTGCACGGGCATAATACACCCTAAATAAGTTCCTAAATACAACTTCACCCACTGCGAGGACACATGAAGTCTGCGTTCGTCTCAGTCTTTAAGTCTTTTGAAGAACGAAGATAAGGCAGATCTGTTCGCGTAAACCCTGTAGCAATTTACATAAAGTCCGATGTTTAGAAAAATTTCGAAATAGAATTACTTTGAAAAAAAAAAATTATTGAAACCAATTTTGTCCCATGATACGGTGCATGAAAGGTTCTATAGCTCATTCAAATTCAAAACTATTCAACATTCAACTTTTTATGTTTCAACAAAATATATTCCAACACCTTATGTTTCAACAAAATATATTCCTATACCTTATGTTCCAATGAGATTTCTCCTTAATGTACGTCCATATTTCACATTTCCCCAAAGTTACTTTTAAAGAATATTTTACATACGTTCTTTGAACGTATCTTGATAGTTTTTCGCGTTTTGATGTTATATTATGGCTGAAATCGAAAGAAGGTATATTTTGAGGCCATATTTATCCAAAGGGCTGTCGGAAATGGAGTTTCTTCAGAAAGGTTTTCATATACCTCCGATACTTTTTAATGTAATTGAATATCTCTACCTTTTTCACTTTCCCTACAATATATGGTAACGTATAGGGAAAGCACTGGAATCATATCAAAAATCGCAATTTGAGTTTTCGATGGATCTGCACGTTTCGAGCACTCTAGAAGTCGAAAAAAATATTTTTAATGTGACGTACGTGTGTGTGTGTGTGTGTGTGTGTGTGTGTGTGTGTGTGTGTGTCAGGCTGTGCAATGTATGTATCCACTTAGTTGAAAAGCTAGTCGACAAAATTTCCCGAAATCTGATAAATGAATTATTGTGAATTACTTTGAATGACCTTGAATGAATTACCTCGGTGCTGATTAGATATTGGCTCAATTCAAAAAAACAAATCCTGCCTTTTTTTGTGAAATAGCCCGCAAAATTCATCAAAATCTGAAATATAAGACTAAATGTGCTGAAATGTAATAATTAAATGCTTGATTTAAACGCAGTTTTTAACAACAAAATGAATAAGATCAACCTCATTATTCTAGGATATGGCATTCTGAAGATATTAAAGTTTTGGGAATTTTAAGGAGCTGGCGATGTTCATCCTGTAGTGAAATTTCTTAAAATTTAATGTATTTACTCGGGGCTGATTATATTTTGGTATGATTCAAAATAATAGAAATAGCTTTTTTCATGGAAACTAGTCTGCAAAATCGTCAAAATTTAAAATAAAGACTAAATATTGCTTAAAAATATTCATTAATTGCTTGTTTTATGACTATTTTAACGGCGAAATGAATTAGATCAACTCCATTACTTTAGGACGAACCGATTTTGAGATATTTAAGATATTTCTATATTTGAGATATTTCTTTGAATTTTGAGGAGACGTTGACGTTTTAAAACACATCAAGTTGTTTAATGAAAAATAAGACATATCAAAACTGCAAACTGGATACAATATCAAGTAAGCAGCCGTGTCAATTTAAGCAATTAAACTCAATTTCATGGAATATAAGTTTGAGTATGTATGGAAGTCATGTGCTGCTTACATAAGATTATTTTCTCTTTTGCAGACTGGGACATTTATTTATTCAGATATTTTATCACATAATATTTACATTTAACTTTAACAGTCCAATTTCATATGGCAATGTCATTGTGGCTCTAAAAATGTATCTCACAACGTTGAACTCTCATTCATTTCAGATCATATGGTTAGTTCAAAAAGTGGAACATACTCAGGCAAAACAATCCGCTTTTCGTACATGAATCGATTTGTCACAAGTGTATCATATAATACAGAATTCTTGTTCTTTTGCAATAAATCGTTTTATAACAGTTGGCATCAGAAGCTTGGAGAGACTCTAATAAGTTCTAGCAAAATATTTTAGTTGCATTTTGTGTATGCTTGAAATCGTGCTTACTTTTAAAATAAATAAAATTCATATGTAAATGTATCGTTTTCATGTATCGATTGATGCCCAAAGAACATATTGTAATAAAAAGTTAATTTAAATTTAATTTATAAAGGATTTGAAAAGGTAAACGGAAGAATAAAATAGATTGTAGCTTGGTAGAAATTTATTACATTCTAGAGCTGCCTATTTTAAAACCTCATATGAAATTTCGTCTAATTCGACAGTCTAGTTTTAAAAACATAAGACAAAATGTTCTTTTATAAATACGGTCTTGGAAGTCTCTAGTCTCATTATCTATCAAAGAGAACTGAATGAACGTTTGCTTTGCTAAGAAGACCTAAATGCACTTTTGAAAATGAACTGTCCATGAAAATTCGCAAATGTACTGTTCAATCTCATTATAATGCAGAAGTTTCATATTAATACAAATCTAAAAACTAACAAGAAAGATCAATCATGCTTAAAGCATTGATTATGAAACACTTTCCAACTTCAATGCAATTTTATTTAAAAAAGTCTAAAATGCAATACATTCCTCGGTAATATTTTAAAACTTATCACAATACTACATTAATTTATTATATTTGAAAACTTAAACCTTCATTGAAAAAAATGAACTTCATTCAAATGAGGGAATTGAAATATAAATTGCCTGGTTTAAATATCTCTAAAATGCGATACATTCCACGGTAATATTTTTAAAACTATCATAATACTACGATAATTTATTATATTTGAAAACTTCATCGAAAACAATTCAAATTCATTTAAATGACGTCATAGAAAAAATAACACGCCTGGATCTCTCTATAAAAACATCATTTCATTCATAACTTTCTCCCATTCATTTCATTCATCACAAAACTATAATAATTTATTTTAATTAAAAATTAAGACCATGGTGATACAAGTAATTAAACTCTATGCTTAAAACTTCATCGAAAAAAATCGTCCTTCTCTTTATAAAATCAATTAATATTTCATTAATGCAGACTCCATGGGCTAAATTATTTTATGTTAAAGAAATACAGCAATTCTAATACAACTCATTCTATATATTTTGCTGTTTACATTTTACATAAGTGAAAAATAGGCTTCGTTGTAGAAATAATCAAATTTGGATAATCATTTAAACTCAAATATATTGTATTTGCGTTGTTTCAGTATGTAGATGCACATAATTTAAGCAAAACTAAAGTATTTTTAGGACGGATACAACACTCAATATGAGTTAAAAAGAACTTAAAAAAATCACGATTTTGAAACAAGATGGATGCCATATATCATTTTGAAGTGGGTCATGTGATCTTTTCATATCATGGTCACGCGATCGTTTCATATAAGAGGTGTTATTATTTTAATTTTTATTTAAAAAACTACTGAATAAATTTCGCTGAATTTTTTTTTATATATTTTATGGAACAATTTGAATATTACCTAAAATTTTCGAAGCAATTTGTGAATTTTAAATTCGCTTAAAAAATGTTTGAAGAATTAGGTCCCATAGGGCTCAATGTATTTAATTTTTTCAACCCGGGTTTAATCCAAAACTAATTGGGTGATATTATTCATTTATATTCCCATAGGTCCTACAGACCGTCTGAACAACATACTAAAATTTCATTTTGATTAAGTCATTTTTACGGCAGTTATCGTGATAACGGACAGACAGACAGACAGAATGAACAAAGTCATAAACACTTTTCAACTTTGTTGTAAAGTGTTAAAAACATCAGCAAGGAACGTTACAAATTTTCACGAACATTGCGATTTCAAATGAAGAAATTATCATTAAATCACAAATATGTTAAACATTACACGTGAAAAATCTATGTTGAAATAACATTCAAGACGAGCTATTACGCAGTAGTGTATCCCGACATGGTAGCTAAAGTCCACTTCTTTGAGGGAAAACAAGAAACACGAAAACTTTCATTCATCAGTAGTGTACGCACGTCGCGGGCCAAGGTTTTTTTACTGGCATGGCGTGTCAAATAACCAAGGACAAAATAAGCGAAAGTTCTCCTCTCACAATATACACTAGCTTAAACACACGGCAGTAAATCCGATATAACCCAAAAAGTTCTGGCTTGATTTACTCCAAATTTCACAAAAAGGTAGTCAGTTGAGTAATATATTCATGAGTATAATAATAAAATTAAATAAAATATACTTAGGTACCTTTTTTACCCTTTAAGTGCTTATTTCACACTCAGCACATTAGGAAGTTTTGTATTGCTGTAAAAACAAACCATATAAATCTTAATATGATATGGCATTTCCCATGACTCTGACACAAGATTTGCATCTACATTTCATCCTTTGAAACAAGTGGTCCAGAGCAGCAGAAGGCAATAACTGCCATTCATCTTGAAGGGCAGATTTCAGCTCCTGAAGAGTGGTTGGAAGGGGCAGAGACAGTTCTTCCAACGGCGTCACAAAGATTTTCGAGGGAATTGATATAATACGCTTGTTATTGCATACGAGGAATACCTTCACACCCTGCACACGTTCACCCCTGTGAACGTATGCAGGGATGTGATATCCCAAAGCTAATCCAACCCATACTATAACACTATCATGACTGAAGGCATGGCGTTCAACAATGCTGGATGTTGCATGTTCCTCGTTCTGTCAAGAGACTTATACGTTTATTACTTGCATCTAGAACTTCATCCGTGAAGCATACATTGGACCATTGCGCTTCTGTTCAAGTCGCATGCTGACGACATCACTTTGATCATGCTCTTTTGGTCTTAGGGCTCAAAATACAAACTGGTGTACTCAAGCATAGAGTCCTTTGACATAGCTGTCGCCTTACGCTACTGGCATATATCGGCTTTCCTATTGTTGTGGTAGCCATTGATCGGTAGTACCCATAAGAAATTAAACTACAACCGCGAAACTCGGCATGTATGTATCGTTTGAAGAGATATGTGAATGATTAGAATTTGGGAGCAGAAAATCGTTTTATTAAGAAATGGTGGCAACAAATAGATATAATTTTAGTGGTAAATCCTCCCCTGGCACCTAAAGAAGCGGATATTCGGTTCGGCATAGAATACATTAAGTTGCTTACGTAAAGAACTCGTATCCCAACCAGGATTCAAAGCACTGACTTCGTCTGGCCAGTGGACTATCCATTGAGCTACTGGGACAATATTCCTATTTGCTATGGTGAAAGTAAATCCTGCAGTACTTAACCACATCATCCTATTAAAGTGACATCCTATCATAATTACCTAAATATTATGTCTGGGTAATCGCATATCTGATTCAACTAAATCTTGAAGGGAAAATCAGTGAATAGTAAAATGAGCTGAATTTATTGAATTGATCATCATTTTTCCACACGTTTCATATTACGATGGATATTTCTAAGTGTGCTTTTTATTTTCAAACTTTTAATGTCTGATTATCGCTCGTTTGTCAGGGAAAGTGTTGTTGTTGAGACCCAGACCGTCCGACCTACCAGAAAGGTGTATGGTAACAGTTTGGTCGGCCGGGAAGTGCCACCCAATTTAGACCGGAACCCAGTGGGGGGAGGCATCCACAGGGACCGTACCCTCCTTCCCCTACCACCAACCTCTCGGAAGGACTTACGGACCCACATGTTTAACGTGATCGTATCATGAACACGGCGGCAGTTGTGGCAGCGTGCTAATAAATTTATAAAAATTTTTAATCTACAATCTGGAAATTGTAATAATGACATATACTTTAGAGCGAAAATATAAATCGTTCTTAAAATATTTCATATTTTTCAAATAAATTTATAAAATCAAATAACGTAAAAATAAAAAAATACCAAGTATCGTCAGATAAGTTCACTTTCCATGTGCAATAATATGCGACAAATGTAATAGAATTATTCTTGTGTATCTATTTTGTTCCATTTACGAGAGAAGGTACATTTTGCAGAAGTTTTGCATTTAGACGCCAAACAATTCGGCAATGGTCATTTATTTTACGGTATAATAATTAAATGTCAGTTGCATTTTTATGTGGATTTTACACTTGAATATTATTAAATCATTTTGGAGGAGAGGCGGGAGCAATAAAGTCTCCAAACATGCCAAATGTCTATATATAGGATGTTAATATAGGATCAATATATGAAAATAGTGCACATATCGCAATCCAATTTAACAACCCAGTATAGTTTGTGAAAGCATTGTCTTATTTTACGCACATTCGACATATTGAAAACTCCTAAGTAAGTCATTTAATTGTCATGATGCTCTAACTAGACACAGTCTTGCGTTTGTCGAGCTGTAGTTAGTTGTAACTTCCGTTCCAATTAGCTTGGGGTGAAATGGCGGCCGTTGACCCAGTCACTAACGAAGCCGAACTCGGACGCCTGTCATTACCTGGATTTCCATTCACTTCGAAAACCTCTCACACTTCACTTCCTCCCCAAACTACTTCTGTAGAAAGCATGCTATGGATTATAGATTGGACTGTTTAAAGCGGAATCTTGGAAAAGCTTTAGAAATTAAGATGCAATTAATTACACCAGTTAAACACAATATGAATTTCAAGTCAGAATACAAATTGCTTTTACTATCATGATAGAAGTGCGCAAATAAAAAAATATTGCGACAATTGTTTGAAGTGTTTTAGGATTTCCTGCAAATAAAAATTATGTTACTACAATTGTTTGAAGTGTTTTAGGATTTCATGCAAATAAAAATTATGTTACTACAATTGTTTGAAGTGTTTTAGGATTTCCTGCAAATAAAAATTATGTTACTACAATTGTTTGAAGTGTTTTAGGATTTCCTGCAAATAAAAATTATGTTACTACAATTGTTTGAAGTGTTTTAGGATTTCATGCAAATAAAAATTAGGTAGCTACATATATGTGAAGTGTTTTAGGATTTCATGCGCCGACGCGGTGGTCGAACGGTCAAGGCAAGCGTTTCCTAGCGATCGTTCGGCTGCCGGGTTATGGGTTCAAGTCCCACCTTCAGGCATGGATGTTGTGTTGTTTGGCACGGTGTGTTCCGACCCCCACTGGTGCGCCGGGGCAACGTCATGTGACGGCTAAAAGGTTCACGGTTCTGGTCGGTGTATAGGCGAATGATGAAATATCAAATGCCTGGCCAATGGAAAAAAAATGATTTCATGCAAATAAAAATTAGGTTGCTACAATTCTTTGAAGTGTTTTAGGATTTCATGCAAATAAAAATTAGGTTGTTACAATTGTTTGAAGTGTTTTAGGATTTCATCAGGTTGTATAAAAACGAGTGTGTACTAACTCAAAGATAGAGTTTGTTCAATTGTTAAATAAGTATGTTTTTATTCAAATTATTTGACTTAATGAAAATTTTCAATTTAAGCGTTATCAACAAAATCATAAAATATAGAGGTCTACAAACTTTGACTATCAGAGATCACCTGCATACCGTTAATTCTCCCATGAACACATGGTAAAAATATTTGACATGTGACGCTACACTCAACATTTCTCATACATCCATTTGTATCAAATCTATCAAAATTATTTAAAATCTATCTTTTTAAAAATTTTGTTTCCCAGTTATCATAAAAAAACTAATTAAAAATGTAAGATGCCAACAGGTGAAATTCAAGCTTACATATTTCATGCACTCAGAGTATTTGTGTTAACATATAAATTCAATAATGTTTACATACGCAGCAAATTTCAAACTATCCTTAATAGTATTCTCTACCTCTATTGTTCCCAGAATTATTATTGTTTACCACACGAAAAAATACTATAAAAATTTTAAAATTTTAAAAATTCGCGTTCTAATCATGTGAGTTACAAACAATTTTATCTATTTATTTTTACATAATGTATCTACACATAAAATTTCATTGCGATACGACATTTCTTCTAGAGCTATTTTATCTACTCCTCACATTTATATACTTTTTAATTTTTTCGAATTTTTACACATTCATCTTTTAGAAATTATAGTTTGCTGTCATGAGCTGGAAGCAACTATCGAGCGATAACATCAAATTAAGCCAATCATTTTTTAAATTACTCAAAATGTACTCAAATTCGAAAATTTTTGAAAAAACAACATTTTTTTTACAATAATTTAAGAAATTAAAAATGCAATTCAATAAAACATGATTCATTCCATTTGAACGTTTAACACACCATGGAGCTTACGAGCATTAAATCGTGGACATCTGATACAATGCACAACATCACTTAACACAACGGTAGTATTTAAATATTTCAGCACTAATTTAACTTTGATGCTCTCATTATATGAATCGTATTGTGGAATAATTCGTTTGATATTGAAATTAAATATGTTGTAAACAATAAAAATTATTCTTAATTATTGAAAAAAAATATTGTATATGATATATTGTACATGGTATTGTATCATCATTTATTTCATGTGAAATGTGCAATTTCAGTGAACATTGCGAATTTATTTTCCGGCTATCAAAACTAATGTTTTGTGATATTGTGATTTGTGATGTGTATGCATAAAAGTATATTTTTTGCTGTATTTATGTTTTAAACTAATTATAAAAGCAAAATATCACATGGGATTCTATAAGCATCTTTCCAGAGTTAATAATAAATAGATGGTTGAGAAAATGCCCGCTTTTCAATTCAATAAGTTTTTAACAAGTTTTGTATAGCGGGATTATATAACATCGTCTCTCTCTGATAGTGTGAATAATATTTTACAGTTTTGTACAGTTGACGATACAAATGTGCAAAGATTCAACCTTCTAAGTCACCGGGAACTTCTGAAGGGCCTAGAGAGATAAAATCACTCTACATACCTTAGACAATTATATATAGTGATAATTGACATTCGTATCAAATAGTATTTCATTCTTCAGACATAATCGTATGCAATTAATAGAGGAAGAGAGGGGTGTGCTAGGAGGATGGAATACAGGAAAACAATAATATTTGACAGTGTATTAAAATTACTAGTATATAAGTCTGTTAAAGACATGGAAACTAACGTTCTGAAAAAAAAATGTTTTTTTAAGATTCTTTTGTTTAAAAATGTAAAATGCTTAGTGTCTTAATTGAAAATTAGCCCAGTTTGTTTTGCCCCGTGGTCGAGATTGAGCTGTTTATGTCCCCGGTAGGCTTCGCTAGGGTCCGAGAAACATTGCCCTCCTTTTTATCCATACTATGAGAAAAATCGAAAATCCGGCTTCTTTAGGTTCGGTCAAGTGATCTATATCATAAGTGTACAAAGATTCAGCTTTCTAAGCCATCGGATGGCTGCTTAAGGGTCTGGAAATACTTTAGAAATCATATAATCTCCGTCCCGGGGGGAAAGGGGTAATCGAAAATCAAACTATGTTAGGTTCTGTTCTATGTTTAGTACTTTAAGTTTACACAGACTTCGCCTTCTTGGTCACCAGGAGGCATTTGGACGGTCTGCAGAAACTTAAAAAAAATCCGTATTTTCTCCATCCAGTGGGATCAATAAAAAATGCGGCTATTTTAAGTTCTGATCAATGGTCGATACTATAAATGTGCAAATATTCAGACATTTAGGTCACCAAGGGCCTGAGAAGGGTCTGGAAAGCCTTTTCAAAAAACCCTTATTTTCTCCGCCACCCGGGGTATACATTGAAAATTCGCCTCTGTTAAGTTCTGTACGATGACGATACAATAAGTGTACAAAGAGCCTGCCTTCTAAGTCACCGAGGGAACTTATGGAGGGTCTGGAGAGACAAAATCACGCGACACGCCTTAGTCAATTATATATAGTGTGCAAAGTCCAGTTCGACAATAAGAGCTTGCAATTTCGTCCCAGTAGGTAAACGGTAGAGCATCAGCTGGCCAGTTCGAAGATCCCAGGTTCAATTCCCGGTTGAAGCAGCAAGGATCTTTACAATGCCGCCCAAACAAATCAACCCTGTAGATTAGTGCAAAGATATTGGAAGTCTGAAAGTAACCCTAGTACGACTAGTATGGATTCAGTGGACTCTGGGAAATTGAGCGCCGATTTCAAATCGAGAGGATAACGACCACGCAGGAAGCTAACCTGGAGGATAAAAATAGCATCAGGAGGCTAACCTGAAGTAAAATTAGCAGGAGGTGGTCAGTCAGATTGTCAGTTGCACGCCAATCTGACATTAGAGAGTGGAGAATGCAGCGTTCACTTCGACAATAAGAGCTTGCAATTTCGCCCCAGTATCTCAACTGTAGAGCGTCGGCTGGCCAGTTCGAAGATCCAGGAAGATCCTCTGTTGAGACAGTAATATTATTTGCAAGTGATAAGTTACATTCCTATCAAACAATATTCCATCCTTTAGACATAATGGTATGAAAAATGGGGTGAGCTCCACTCAATTTACCACTCTAGATTTCGTTCTGCTATTTGGTCGTTATTGCTTTGTCATATTACAATGTTCGAAAGCTATCTGTTTGGGTATTTGCCAAAATGTTGTGTTCCTGGCTGTTTTCCCGGTTATTGTCTCCAACTTGCTGTTGCGTTTGGGTTTGATACAGTGTGACTCAAAATAACGGAAACTTTTGAAACGTGTTGTGGTTGGCGCTGAGCGACATATAAAACCCTGCTAACAACATCTTGCCATTTAGAAGATTTAGATTATCTTGCCATGGAGAAGTACAGTGGTGTGCAACTTGCTTTTGCGGAAAATTATGGAGCTTTTGAAAATGCCTATGTTGTCAATGCTATGGTGTCATGCCTCGTGCTTATGTTCCAAGCTGGAAAACTCTATTGAGCACGAACTGTCGATTTCTCCACAAATAATTGACAACACTTGGTTCCAACAAGACAGAGCAACGCACACACAACACGAATATTGACGACCGTTTTCCCGATCTCCGTCAGCCTTTCCAGATCCTTTACAGGTACCCCTAGCGACTTGGGAGACTGAAATTTTCCACACTTATATAATATCAACCGGATTTTCGGTTAATATGATTATTTTCAATGCTAAGAACAGTGCATTGTTAAACAAAATAAAACTTGTTAAAAAAAAAATTTGTTATCTAATACTTTGAGAATGTTAGTTCTTTTATTTATTTGTTTTTTATATATTTATTTATTTATTTTGTCTTTGACAGTTTGAAATACAAGTTTAAAAGCATATTTTTATAGATTCTATTTGAAAGGAATCTTTTGAAAGGAATCTATTTCAATTATTAACATGCCCAACCTTCTTAGCAAGATCCAAATCTAGCCATTTTCAAACATTTATTTTTATTTTCATTTATTATTTTTTTTTTGAAAAATAGAGAGGATCTACTTGTATTATTATTTTTCAAAACCACGAAAAATCATTAAAAAAAGGTATAAATTGATATTAGAAAAGAAATAAAATTATTATTCAGCTTTATATATATATATATATATATATATATATATATATATATATATATATATATAATATTTATAATACATATATATATATATATATATATATATAATATATATAATATATATATATATATTATATATATATATATATATATATATATATATATATATATATATATATATATATATATATATATATTATATATATGTATATATATATATATATAATATATATATATATATATAAATATATATATTATATATATATATATATATATATATATATATATATATATATAAATATATATATTATATATATATATATATATATATATATATATATATATATATATATATATTATATATATGTATATATATATATATATATATATAATATATATATATATATATATAAATATATATATTATATATATATAATATATATAATATATATATATATATAGAGAGAGAGAGAGAGAATATATATATATATATATATACTCAACTATACTGGCTAATTTATACCTACGTTATTATGAAATTAAGCACACCCTGAATAATCATCTTACCAAAATTTAAAACTTTCTTAACTAATCATCCTCTACAACCAATATTTACCTGAAGGTACTTTAATCTACAAACTAAAACATGGCATCCCAATTTTTCATTAATCCATACACATGCTTTTCAGCAGTACAGTTCCCATTTTTCTTTAAATATTCAACCAACTTTACATTTATGTAAATCACTTCTGATCTTTGCACTATACATTATAAATTTATAAATTGATAATTACTTTGTTTAATCCATACATTTGAGCTTAGCTGATTTTTGTTTGATGGTTTGAATACAAGTGACAGGCCAATGAATTTGCAATCATCAGTTAAATTTTATAATTCTCAAAATTATTCATTCACATACAAATTTTTAATTTGATAAGACATTAATTTTACCTATTTCGTAATATACCAATTAATTTAGTAATTTTTAATTTATAATATATATATATATATATATATATATATATTTATTTTATTACGTTAAATCTTTTCTTTTTATTTTGTAATATCCTCCGTATTAACATTAGGATAAGGTAAAATTCTTATACGATTTAGTGACTAGCAAATATATATATACTTATTATTATATAATTTAATAGATATTACCAGGTATTTTCTATTCATGTTGGGAATTGTCTAGACTGATATCAATTTACCAACATTGTGTCTTGGATAGTTTTGAATATAATAATTACCCCACTAAAAATTATAACTTTGATAAATGTAAGAATAGAAATTGAAAAACCTGCCCATCTGCTTCTAACACTCAAATCACGAACCAAAATAGCCATTTGTCTTCCGGTAAAACTTTTAATTGCCTTTATAAATTTTCATGTAACAATTTATCTTATATAGGATAAACTAGTAATCCAATTCATCTACGTATGAATGTTCACAGAGACCATGTCAAAATATAAAATATATCCTCAATAATAATTTTTTTTCCTACTTCTATTAGAATGGGATATAAACACTTTGCTAAGCACGGATTTGAAAATATAACTATACATATTTTGGATATAAAAACTAATACAGCTAAGATTTTTTTTAAAACTTCTATAATCAAATTGTACTGTTTTTCCATATGGATTAAATCAATTATATCTAAGTGGAAATAGTGTAAAAAATAACTTCGTAGATAACAGATATTCTATTTTTAATCACCTTTTTCTTAATTCTCCTTTAAATAATAGAAACTCTGTTAATCTCAAAAGATTTAAACGTGGTAAAGAAAATTCCAAATATCATGATTATAAAGCTAAGATTAAAATTTTACATCATCAATTTAACAGCATTTCTCAGTGGAAATTAATAAAATCATGGGTATTTACAGTTAATAAAAACATTTAAATAACGTTTATGTCATTTTCTTAAAATTAAATATAACTAAAGAATATTTTAATCATATTTTCTATGATGTGCTCATTACTAGATCAAAGTATTTAAAATTAAAACTTTATAAATTTCATAATAATAATAGTTCTTCTAATTCTTATTGTGTAATTTCTTTTAAACAAATTTATAATTCTATAAATTTTAGGAATTCCTTTAATAAATTCAAACATAATTGCCTATTAAGGATTTGAATGTTTCTAATACTTTTAAATACAACAAGCCTATTGAAAGATCTACTTTTAATTACAGTAAAATTTCACAATCTCTCTCAATGGATAAAGATTGCATGTCTAATGTAAATAGTGAAAATATTTGCAAAGTGGACAATTATACTAAATTTATTAATTCAAATTTAGGGCATATAGTTACAGAAGACTTACTCATAGTTAAAGACGATTCTTTAAGAACCATAATGTCTTTTGGTACAAAATTCAGGTTACCATCTTGTAATAACTCTTTTAAAGTTTTAAAGTCAATAAATCTAGACCTAGATAAATATATTTATAAATTAGCTTCTAAATATGCTCAGCATTTAGAGGCATTTAATATGTAGAAATTCACTTTATTGAAATTTATTAAAAATACTATTTGTAGTATTAATTTGTCTGTATCTACATATATTGATAATATAAAACACTCTATTAATGATTTACAAAGATCTTTTGTTATTACTTGTGTTGATAAAGCCTCTAATAATTATGCTATTATCTGTAAAAAATTCTATATACAATTTCTGATAGATTATTTAAAGAATCAGTCTATTTAAATTTGATTCACACTCCATAAATAGTATCAAAATAAAAATTATCAATATGTATAGTGATTTAAATATTAATTATAAATTTTTGAAATTTCCATATATTGTACTTATTCCTAAATTTCATAAAAATCCTATTAAATTTAGAACTGTAACTAGTGGTCATAATTCTTACTCTACTACAGCGAGTAAATTACTAAATTATTTAAATGTACTAAATGATAGTTTACGTTATTCAAGTAATAACAACCTTATTCTAAATAATAGTAAAGAATTAAAGAATAAATTAACATCACTAGGTAAACTAATTGGATTTCAAACTTTTGATTTTAAAGATCTTTTTAATAATATTAAGATCTCTGATCTTTATGATGTAATTTTAGCTCTATATAATGCCCTATATTTTACAAATCAATCTACTCATACTATTTTTACTGATTTAACTTCTCCACTTTGTTCTTTTCAATAATTATACATTTCAAAGTAATAAATTATACTTACAAGTCTCAGGGATTCCACAAGGTGGCTGTAGTAGCAGTATGTCAGCTAATTTATACCTTTGTCATTATGAACAATCTTTTACTTCAACAGATTATAAAATTTACAGAATATGTAGATGATCTGATTTGTTTAGTATTTACTGATAACTATGTCATATATATAGATTTCCATCCGGATAATTTGAAATTAATTCCCAATGAAGCCACTATTAGTAATAATATTAATATTTTGGATTTAAATCTAATTATTTAACCTACTAATGGAATAATTACTAATTTATATGATAAAAAAGGCTATTTTAAATGTAACATTAATAAAATATTACGATTTAATTCCTGCAACTCGATTCAATTGTTTAGAAATATTATACTTAATCAATTTTTTAGAATTTATAGATTATCAGATAAAAAATTTTATGCTATGCACATTAATAACCTAAAAATTACCAGTAAATTATATAAATACCCAGAATATTTAGTAAATGATATAATTAAAAAGTTTGGATTAGCTGAATATTCTTAAAATTCTCTCCTTAGTATCTTATATTAACCGAACAGCATTGTATTGAATAAGCATTACTATGTATTTACATCCCCTTGTTCTTTAGCCTCTATGTTTTCTATTATGTATTACACGTCCCTTCATTTTGTAGCTTTTACTGTAGAATATATCACATTTTATTACCTTTTCGCAATACTGTTATTTATTTCTCACGATTGGAAACAGTAGTTCTCTACTTTTATCTTTTGCGATTGGCAACATTGGTCTCTTCATTTATTGCTTGAATGGATAGGACATTTGTAGTGTATTTCAGGTATTCTTGTTTCCTATATTATTTTTCAATCTTTATTATGCTTGTCGTCCAAGTAAGAGGAGTTAATAGATATAATCTATCTCATTTTTCAGAAACAAGAACATTTTGTGTTCATTTTAATTAAATACTTGGACTTGAAAAAGAGTTTTTT
The DNA here is from genome assembly GCA_951213105.1 of Amaurobius ferox. Lineage (NCBI taxonomy): Eukaryota > Metazoa > Arthropoda > Arachnida > Araneae > Amaurobiidae > Amaurobius > Amaurobius ferox. The sequence goes on along the minus strand of OX578133.1, from coordinate 120,207,679 downwards.
CGAAATGAACAATTTTTTTAGGCCTAGTGCTTATCCACGTGTATAGCTTTAATCTTTGGATATTTTTGTTTTTCTATTTTCGGATCCACACTATTTATTCTTGTTGATTTTCTTTAGCTTGATGATTAGAAATATGCATTTTATTTTCCTAATGATTCTCTATTTAATACTTCTTTTTAATTTCTAGGCATATTTGAAGTTAGGGTTATTTGAGTTACAACTTCTCTCTATTCTATCATTGGATTTTCATATTATATTTTTATTATATATATATATATATATATATATATATATATATATATATATATATATATATATATATATATATATATATATATATATATATATATATATATTATGTAGAAAAATGCTTATGAATGTCGATGATGATTACTTTAAACAAATATATCGTGCAATAATGCTAACTGTTAAATATTTAGGAAGTGGCAATAAAAATGAATCTATGACACAGTTGTTGTGAAAAAAAGTGCATTAAATCATTGTGTAATTCAAGGTACTTTCATTTTGAAGTTTTAAACATTTCAATTTTATCTAGTTTCTGTTTAATAATTAAAGCACTATTCAACATTTTCAGAGAAGTTGGAGAATTAATTTAACAAGAGTGATTGTCATACTGACAAAAGATATATCTTACTGAATAACCTTCTTAGGGAATCTAAGCAGTTATCCCCAAGAAGACTGAGCTGGTATCGGAAGACATACGTATTTCATAATTTCGGAATGTTTTAGTGAAAAATTTCTTTGTAGAACTATTCTACCTATAATAAGTATTTAAAGATCTGAATTTATTTAAGAGCATATGGATGTTCAATATATTTAACGCTTCTTTTTTTAGTCCTATTGTTTCAGATTCTAGTGAAGTCAAAGAGATAGATTTAGGAAATGACCAGATTCAATCGGATAAATAATTTTAAGGCCTCAATTTAAACCGCCAAGAAGGAGCAAAATACCTATCCGCCCCGAAGGAATCCCTACCTATAATATGTATTTAAAGATCTGTATTTATTTAAGAACATATGGATGTGCAATATATTTAAGGCTTTTTTTTAGTCCTATTGCTTCAGATTCTAGTGAAGTCAAAGTGTTAGACTTAGGAAATGACCAGATTCAATCAAATGAATAATTTTAAGGCTTCAATTTAAAGCGCAAGAAGGAGTATAATACCTATCCGCCCCGAAGGAACCCCTACCTATAACAAGTATTTAAAGATCTGTATTTATTTAAGAGAATATGGATGTGCAATATATTTAAGGCTTCTTTTTTAGTCCTATTGTTTCGGATTTTAGTGAAGTCAAAGGGTTAGACTTAGGAAATGACCAGATTCAATCAAATGAATAATTTTAAGGCTTCAATTTAAAGCGCAAGAAGGAACATAATACCTATATGCCCCGAAGGAGCCCCTACCTATAATAAGTATTTAAAGATGTGTATTTATTTAAGAGCATATGGATGTGCAATATATTTAACGCTTCTTTTTTTAGTCTTATTGTTTCAGATTATAGTGAAGTCAAAGAGTTAGACTTCGGAAATGACCAGATTCATTCAGATGAATAATTTTAAGGCCTCAATTTAAAACGCCAAGAAGGAGCCTGGAGAAGAATCTGATAGCTCAACCTCTTGGTGTGCCTTATCATATCATCTGGTCAGGGCCGGCTCAAAGCTCGGGTTAGCTCTGCCCCAGCTTCAAAATATAAGCCTATTTCTCTATAACTAAAATTTTATTTCTGTGTTAACTGTCTCAAAATAAAAGTTACTAAAAATTTTGATTATGTCATTTTAAGTAATTAACTTTGACATTTTGAGGGCTTTTGAAGATAAAATGCTTGGGGATCTAAGACCCAGGAGCTTTTTATCCGTGTAACAATTTTTGGAACATATAAAATAATAAAACATATTAAAAGCTGCCTATAATTTATCTCTTAATACACTGGTCTCCAAACTATAAAGCCCCCCCCCCCTCACCTCCCAATATAAAAACATTATATTTTATTCTGAAGTACAATTTTTTTATCATGGCGAATTTTATAAATATTTTAAAAACAAATTTACGCCAATTTCAGAAGGGGTGGGGGGCGTCTCCTAATAAAATGTTATGTATATATATTTGGGGGACCCTGATGGTTATGGGGAACCATGAACCCTCCCGGTAAGACGCCACTGACTCATTTCCTATAAATCTAAAACAGTAAAAATGTTTTTGTAAAATGAAATATATATATATATATATATATATATCGTGTTACATCTTCTTACTTTTCGTTCATTGGATTTTCAAACTTCTATTATTATATATATATATATATTTATATTTATATATATATATATATATATATATATATATATATATATATATATATATATATATATATATATATATATATATATATATATATATATATATATATATTTATATATATATATATATATATATGTATATATATATATATATATTATGTAGAAAAATGCCTATGAATGTCGATGATGATTACTTTAAACAAATATATCGTACAATAATGCTAACTGTTAAATATTTAGGAAGTGGCAATAAAAATCTATCTATGGCATAGTTGTGAAAAAAAGTACATTAAATCATTTTGTAATTCAAGGTACTTTCATTTTGAAGTTTTAAGCATTTCAATTTTATCTAGTTTCTGTTTAATAATTAAAACACTATTCAACATTTTCAGAGAAGTTGGAGAATTAATTTAACAAGAGTGATTGTCATACTGACAAAAGATATATCTTACTGAATAACCTGCTTAGGGAATCTAAGCAGTTATCCCCAAGAAGACTGAGCTGGTATCGGAAGACATACGTATTTCATAATTTCGGAATGTTTTAGTGAAAAATTTCTTTGTAGAACTATTCTACCTATAATAAGTATTTAAATATCTGTATTTATTTAAGAGCATATGGATGTTCAATATATTTAACGCTTCTTTTTTTAGTCCTATTGTTTCAGATTCTAGTGAAGTCAAAGAGTTAGACTTTGGAAATGACCAGATTCATTCAGATGAATAATTTCAAGGCCTCAATTTAAAACGCCAAGGAGAAGCCTGGAGAAGAATCTGATAGCTCAACCTCTTGGTGTGCCTTATCATATCATCTGGTCAGGGCCGGCTCAAAGCTCGGGTTAGCTCTGCCTCAGCTTCAAAATATAAGCCCATTTCTCTATAACTAAAATTTTATTTCTGTGTTAACTTTCTCAAAATAAAAGTTACTAAAAATTTTGATTATGTCATTTTAAGTAATTAACTTTGACATTTTGAGGGCTTTTGAAGATAAAATGCTTGGGGATCTAAGACCCAGGAGCTTTTTATCCGTTTAACAATTTTTGGAACATATAAAATAATAAAACATATTAAAAGCTGCCTATAATTTATCTCTTAATACACTGGTCTCCAAACTATAAAGCCCTCCCCCTCACCTCCCAATATAAAACATTATATTTTATTCTGAAGTACAATTCTTTTTTCTTGGCGAATTTTATAAATATTTTAAAAACAAATTTACGCCAATTTCAGAAGGGGGAGAGGGGTCGTCTCCTAATAAAATGTTATATATATATATTTGGGGGACCCTGATGGTTATGGGGAACCATGAACCCTCCCGGTAAGACGCCACTGACTCATTTCCTATAAATCTAAAACAGTAAAAATGTTTTTGTAAAATGAAATATATATATATATATATACATATATATATATATATATATATATATATATATATATATATATATATATAACAGTGGGGATACTGAAATAGAACGTTGGGCATTTTTTGCATATTCTTAATTTATGGTCTATACTGTTCAACATAATGGTAGACTATGCCAGGATAGCATATTCACTACCTTATTTTTGTGAGGTAGAAAGCACTAAAATCATGCTTGGCCCTGGGCGAACAACATATTTGACCGGGTCTTGATCTGGCTTTCGCTTGCATGACAACAGCGCGGGATTGGCTGTGTCACTCGGACCTCGAGGCAATCCTACCAAATAATTCTGGTTTGAAAATTTGTTTAGACATTTAAATTCGTTGATATATTTTAAAATTAATCCAAAATGTAAATTTTAGAAATTACATAAGTATAACTATAGGAAATTGATTATTTGGACAGTTAGCCTGTGAGAGTCTATATGCCGACACATCAAAATGTATATAGAATGTGTTAGGTAACGAATAACGAAAAGTTATTAAAGTAAATACTAATTTCTGGTTACAGTTCACTTAAATAGCAACCTAGTTCCTACGAAAAAAAAACGCAAATGAATCAACCTAAATTTCCACACTAAATTATATAGATATCTTAAAGTATATTTAACCATGTGATTAAATCCCCTGCATTAAAATTTATCAGGCACTCAATCACATTATTTAGTTTCTTTCGAAACCGACATTGTGTCATTCATAATTCATGACGATAGTCGAGTCGCCTTGACAGAAAAAGGGTTAGTCGCTGTGTTCTTTTTATAGCGCCAAGACGGAAATGACGCAACGAAATTTCAACACGCGCACTTTATCCTTTGAAAGCAAAATTGACTCTATATGCGATTGTCTGCGATTGAAAAAAGGCCACTCCAATGTAGATACACATTACACTTTTTCGCCAGAATATTTTTCCTTCGTTTTATCTTTTGTCATTTCCGACAGGAAGGTATAATAATAATATTTCGTCTTTCCTAATTGTAATCAGTTAGATGTCGTGGTATAAAACTCTTTATTTACATAGCATAAATGCTAAAAATTAAAGTCAACATTTAATTTTGTATTTTCTGTTAAAAGTAATTTTAGATAATTTGTTTTATATAGTTGAATTGCTCGGAATAGTTTTGCAAAATTTTGAGACTTGCGAATTATTTTTTTTTAAAATGTCATTCTATTGGAATAGCATAAATATTCTGGAAACATTTTACTCAGTTATAAACAAATAAATACGTGCAATATTTTTATGAAGGAAATAATAAACATAAATTTAGATAATTAAAATATTTATGATTCTTTATATTTTTCAAAGAGAGTCAAACTACGTTTTTATTAGTTTTCTTACATAATCAGACAACAATAATGGCATCTGCGTTGAAAAATTTTTGATCTATAAACATTGTTTACACGATTTTTATGTTTTCTCTGCTTTGTGTGTGTCGCAATTGCTAGTAGTTCATAAATTCGCTACGAAATTAATATTGAAGCGCTTTATTAAAATTTTAAGCCATAGATTACACGGAAGTATCTATGTCAGTTAGACTAGAGTCATTCCTAAGGAGATGTCAGATGTTTATATTAAAAAATAATAGACTACTGTTATAAAATCAACGACACACCATTATAGATAAAAGGTCATTTAATAAAATCATCCTACAAGACGTACATAGCTTTAAAAATCCAGGCGCGTTCGGGCATTACTATACCCTTCATCAGTGGATATACGAAACAGTAAACGCGGAATGTTTATATGTAGACCAGATCAGCAGACAAATTTGCATAAATAAACAGAAAATAATGGTAGTACAAGCAGGCTATTAAAATTAATCATTTACAAATACAAATTTAGGGGTTATACCCAAGAGATTTAATTTAAACAAGTGGTAAATATTTTACAAAGAAAAGGCACAATTAAAAAAAAAGCAGCCAAGCACAATTACAATAAAATGATGTCACAGATAACTGTGAAGAGGTTTGACATGCATAGAGTCGAGAACGAGTCATCAGGCGTAATTTAAAATTTGAACAGGATCAAAATTACAAATGGAATCACCATTCCATTTGTAATTGATTCCAATGCAGTCACAAATGGAATCACCATTCCATTTGTGAATGATTCCATTTGTAATTTTGAACCTGATCAAATTTTAAGTTACACCTGGTGACTCGTTCTCGACTCTATGCATGTCAAACCTCTTCACAGTTATCTGTGACATCATTTTATTGTAATTGTGCATGGCTGCTTTTTTTTAATTGTGTCTTTTCTTTGTAAAATATTTACCATTTGTTTAAATTAAATCTCTTGGGTATAAGCCCTAAATTTGTATTTGTAATTGATTAATTTTTATAGCCTGCTTGTACTACCATTATTTTCCGTTTATTTATGCAAATTTGTTTGCTGATCTGGTCTACATATAAGCATTACGCGTTTGCTGTTTCGTATAACACTGATGAATGGTATAGTAATGCCGGAAAGCGCTCTGGATATTTAAAACTGTGTACGTCTTGTAGGATGATTTTATTAAATTGCCTTTTATCTATGATGTTGTGTCGTTGATTTTATAAGTGAATTTAGAATAGACGTGATACCACCTTTATTATAATAGACTACACTTTCCCTAAAAATGATCTTATTACGAAACTAAGGTTTTAGAAACAAGTACAGGAAGTAAGTACACAAAATGAAATATTTTATTTTGTCTCAGAAATATTTAACAGCAGATGAAAACTCAATAAACATTCCTTTTAAAATCTTTAAAAAGTAAAAGGTATAGGGATTGCAAGGTTCAGTGGTTTTTTCTGCAAATAGAGTAGACTGCATATACCTTGGCGAAAGTATAAAATAATTCAAATATTCGGAAACCTCCTTTTTATTATACTCTCGTATTCTTGGAAATTCTTGACATTGAAAAGAGCTTTAACTATTATTATTAAGATAGAAGTAAAATCTGATATTCCTAACACATAACGTTTTTCTACAAACTAACACGTTTGATTTTAAGGGAAATATATTATTTATAGCAAGCCATAAGCGTCTTCAAAGTAACAATTGACATATAATCATTCCAAATTCCATCCCAAATCGTGCTCAACACTTTCTAAAGATTTTTTGTTTGTGGAAGAAAAAGTAATTATTACTATATATCGAGAATGATTCGTAGTAATTCTTAAGCGATAAACGATGGTGTCAATCCATATGTTTGAAAGATACGTCTAAAACATCAAATCCCACAAAATCCCCGTTTCATGGTAATTAAAAAATGTCCCCGTCAAGTACAAAAAATTAAAACCGTCTTCCAAAAAAGTTATAAAATCTCAAAATGGTTTCCATTAAGTTCCCCCAGAACTAGAGCAGTACTAAAGTACTCCGCTGAAGGATTCTAATGCTCCCAGTAATCACACATAACGCTATTTAGAAGTAGTCAAGTTTTTCAATTGACTAAGCATATATACATGATACAGAAATTTTAAGTTTTCCCCAATAATGCGCCCTTTTCTTCCATAATTATTATTCCAACTTCCTATTTCATATCCAGCACGTATTGCAACTATATTAACTTCTATCCCACGCCACTAATATTAACAAAGTCTGCCAGCACTTCCTCTTTTCCTCGACCATACCATATATGGTCATTAATCCTAACTTCTGAGTAAACTTTCTCATATGAAACTGCTTCCCCATCATATTTTTAAAGCATAAAGGATGCGAAGGCAGCATATGTCCCATGTCCTCATATCCCTTCCCCTCCGATATAACTGTACATTGTGTGTGAACCAACGCAGACTGCATTGAGATTTCTTGAAAGCAAGTCGACGATCAGGAAGGACCTCGGCGGGCCTATGTAACTATATCTGTTTCCAGTGTCATATAATAAAGATTTGTGGTAACGTGAAATGTCTCTTCCTTGGACTATTGTAGCCTATATTACACACATACACACACACACACACATATATATATATATATATATATATATATATATGTCCCTCTTTTTCTTCATTTGTGCCCATTTCAACTCTTTGGCATCGGGTTTGTTGATCTATCTTGCACTGAAGAAGTAGATCTCACGTATCTTTGAAACTGTTATATGCAGATTTGTTTTATTAATTTGAGCTTAATTCATATTGCTTATAATTTATCCATACCTTTTGTACAAAGTGTAAACTAGTATCAAATGCTTGAATTTCTTGTACTTTTTTCCAGACATATAAAACACCGCTGTTTAACACGGGTCGTTCTAAGATAAGTCAAATTTAACTTTCAAGGTTATCGGTAGGTTCTATTTTATTTTAAATCACACTACGGACGAAAACACTCTCTTTCAGCTGTATGAAGAGTTTTTTCAAGGCGGAAAAGAATGGTAAATCAAGATTTTGTTGAATCATCTCTTATATTATACTAAAAGATGAAGATCATCGAAAAATGGTGTCATTATATAGAATTGGCGACATTTTTGAAAAGTCGCTAAGATAAGCATATCGTGCCTTATTTATCATCCAGTTTGTTTATAAATAGTGTCACCAAGAATGCCACTTTGTGCCAAATTTGTCGTCAGGCCAGACAAACAGACAGAGATAATGACTCTTCTCTCTGTGTGTGTCTTTTCTTATGTAATATCGTATTACTTGTTTATAAGAAAAGAGTCCAGTTATCGGAAATTTCAAAATTCTGTTTAGGACCTCGTTAAGTACAGCTTTCAAGCTGATTCTAGAAAACACAACTGCTTGGCTTTACAATAGTTACGATTCAGTTTACAAAATTTGCATTATTAATCAAACTAAAATATTAAACAGATAAAAATAACTTGAAATATTTTGGGTTGAATTTGGCTGGTTTAAACTCCATTAGTTTAAAACATGTTTGTCTTTATAAATCATTTCTTGGTATAAACCATGGTTTAAACCAAGCTTTAAACCATAGCTTTTCGTATTATTAAACCATATTTTTTCAACCACGGTAGACATGAAAAAATCATTTTCTCGGAATTAACACGCAGAGCATAATAAAAACGTTTCCCGTATTTGTGAAGCATGCGATTACAGTTGTCAGTATCATGGCTAAATACCACGTTATCTCAAACGTAAAATTACCGACTTTAAAGTCTTTTCTTGTAAACCATCACATAATATTTAACATGTATTGGTTTTATAATATTGAGAAAATACTGCATTATGTGCTTGAGATTCTCCAAATATAATATGTAATATGTATTTTCTTACAAACATTCAATAATTTTATATAAAAATAACCACATAGTGAAAAAATATGTTACAAAATTTGTTAACTATTTAAACAATAGAAAGTTTAAAAAGTAAAACTGAAATGAAATAAACAAAGAAAAAAAAAAGCTGAATAATTTCTACCAATTAAAATGTTGTAATTACTTTGCTTTGAGTGTAATAAAAGAATTAAAAGCCTTTTCACCTAAACGCAAACGATTATTTAAAGGCTGAATAAAAATTTCAGATGAATGAAAAGTAGCAAAACTAACAAAAGTTACTGCTGCACTTTTGTCACAAATAACCACCCATATCATTAAAAATTTCAGATGAATGAAAAGTAGCAAAACTAACAAAAGTTACTGGGGCACTTTTGTCAAAAATAACCACCCATATCATTAAAATGTTCAGATGAATGAAAAGTAGCAAAACTAACAAAAGTTACTGCTGCACTTTTGTCATAAATAACCACCTATATCATTAAAAATTTCAGATGAATGAAAAGTAACAAAACTAACAAAAGTTACTGGTGCACTTTTGTCACAAATAACCACCCATGTCATTATCTAAAAGGCCAGATTAAACGTCGTGAACTTGGATAACTGTTATCTTATCCGCTTGCTCTCAAGGTACTCCAAACATTAACAAGAGAACCAACCGATGCCCTAATTTTAATCACAGAACAGATATAAAGATATTTTACTTCAATTATATTGTTTTCTTTTATTTCGTAAAAACAAATGTTTTCTCATATACAAGTTGAAAATTTTATCGATTGAGCACACATTTCTTTCAGAGAAAGGGGAGGGGGTATCAAAAGTCATTGAGGGTGTAGAAAACGAAATCGGCGGGGAGGGGTCTAGTGCCTTTTATGATTCTGAAAGAGGGGGATTCCTGTTGGCTGCCGCATGAATCACACAGGTCGAAAGAGAAAGGTAGAAAGAAATATATGAGGTATGGGCAACATGTGGTCATGTTGCCAAAAGCTAGGTGTCTACATACACCGTGTTGTTCATACAATACATCGGAAAAGCAATAAAACAGTCTGCTGTCAAACTGGAACTCACGATATGAAGCTTGACTCACCGTGATTTAGTGGTCAGTATCGCGATACCACTCGTTGTTATATGGAAATTATTATATTCCAATATAACACTGTTGGTTGATGCTATTGATCACCAATTACATATATGGTCCCTAGAAAAAATGGACAATATTTATATGTACACCCAGAGAAACATCTGGCAAGAGAAACAGTGTGTAGGATCAAGCTGAGGATATACGACACAGACAGAAAATTAGCCTCACGAGTTTTCAAAAATAATTGTCAAAAATGCATATTTCTAGTCATCAAGCTAAAGATAATCAACAAATATCAATGATGTGGATTCGAAAATAGAAAAACAAAAAACATCCAAGCATTAAAGCTATACATGTGGATAAGTACTAGACCTAAAAAATTGTTCATTTCGAAAAAAATTCTTTTTCAAGGCTAAGTATTTAATCAAAATGAACACAAAATATACTTGTTTCTGAAATGAGAGAGAGATTATATCTATAAACTCTCGATATTTATATTAATATTTAGAAAAATGAGGATTGTTCGTTACTTATGACAAATTTTGATGACAGTATCCCGAGAAGTTTAAAAATAGGAATTAATTGAATATGAACAATAAGGAGAGTTCTTGGATAATTCGAAGTAATCCATTTTTCTTTTTTATAAATCTGTGCAAAAAAAAACTATCGTCTTTTTGGGAAAGCTTTTTGGAACTGGACCTGCAATATATTTTACTTCAGTTAAATAAAAACATCGAGACCTTAACTTGAAATTTGAATGAAGAGAAATGAATTAAAATGAGGTAAAATTCTTGGTATTTTTCAAAATTCTTTTGTAATTAAAAATCTGTCGACTTTGTACGGAAAACTATTGACTTTTGGGAAAATCCGGCTTATAGAGTCCACAACAAATTTGTTTGGCTCCTATTAAAAATTCAGGGGCCTAACTTGATGTTTGAATTAGAACATGGACTTTTAGCAAATCCCTCAAAAAAGATGTATTGAAAATATTTAAAAATCTATTGAATTTTTCGAATTTTCGAATGTTTTTTCATGTTCCCGGATCGTCCGCTACATTTAAAGAAAACTGCGAGCTTTTAGGCCAAGTAGGGGCTTAGGAATAGGAGACAAAAGACCTACATAAACAGAAGGGATCGATTTTTCACATTTTTTTGTAATTAAAAATATGTAGAAAAAAATTATCGACTTTTTGAAAAATCGAGCTTATAGAGTACATAACAAATTTGTCTAGCTCCGCTCAAGAAAATCGGCAGACGAACTTGATTTTTGAATTGAAAAATTGAATAATAAAAACTGAGAAAAAAAGTAATTTTAAGATTCAAAACTTTCAGAAATGTTGCAGAATGCTATTAATTTTCTTAATATTTTTTATTCATTCACCACAGATTTACTAGTTACCTTACACCTTTCTGGTAGGTCGGACGGTCTGGGTCTCAACAACAACAACAACAACCACAGATTTACTTATTATAGGTAGATACTTTTATAAGAAGACTTGAGCATATTAATTAATATTAATACTCTTATTTGCAGCATTCTGGTGACAACCGGAATCTGAATAATTAATAAAATATCTACATATCGTTTGTTCTTTTTCTCTTTTGTTCTATAAAAGAAAATTGTGAACATATTTATACACAAAATAAGTGCAATGATTATGATAATATGTAAATCATATATCTGTGTATAATATTGCCTCGTTAATGCATATTAGTCAATATTAGGTTGTTAATTGACTAGCTGTTGTGTATTATAAATTGAATTTTAAAAATAGTTTTCAATTTTTTTTTCAGTTTCCTAAATTTCTATTTCCCAAATTTAGAGATGGAATTCATAATAACATTAAAAAAAAATTTAATAAATTAAAATGTAAAAAACTCATATTTCTTATTTCCTTTTCACATGGTTTTTATTTTTTTTCTCCTAAACTATAGTATTTATTCAAAATTCCATCATTAAAGTTATGGAGTATAGTAGAGCATGTATCATGGAAAAATAATTGCAAAAGATTAAAATCTGATTTTTTTTTTTTCAATTTTAAAAAATATTGAAACATAAAAACCCTATGTACTAATTTTGCAAATCCAGATGGTTTTATAACACAGTATTTTTTAAAAGTATACAAAAAGAAATTCACCACAAGTGTTAAAATACTTTAAGCATTTAAAGGGGCATGGCATTTTAATAGTCGTTTTAATAATAAAAGTATTATTGTCGGATTTTAAGCCTAGGATACTTTCAACACTTCGTCACAATATACTAGATGTTCTATAATAGTTTTAGAAAAATCGATACATTTGCCAAATTAATGGTACTAAGGCAATCTGAAACAGTATTTTTCATGCAGGTAAAGGTATATACAACATATTCCTTAATGTGTGGAAATACTACTCCTTGTATTATTCATTAATTATATTCAAGCTATATGCGCTAGACAACAATATTTCACGTTCAACTTTTCAGGGTCAAGAAAATTTTCAACTTTTAAAAATAAAATAGCTCAGAAACTGAAAATAATATTTTTGATCTACAAAGGCATAATACTAAGTGATTAGAAATTGTCTTGAGCACAAGTCTTGCAAACCGCCTTTTCACATTATTTTCATATTCAAATATATCGCTATAACACGAACAATATAAGAATAATTATTTTTTGTTACTTATTAAACAATTTTTATAACATCACTTCAGCCAATAGCATTATAGGACTTATTTCACTGATATCAAAGTTTATCAATAATCAGTCGTTTAGCGAGGAGCGTCAGAAGAAACAAAAGCTAGTTTCTGTAATGACAGAAGAAGTCAGTCTAGGATTGATTCAATTTAATGACCGAGTTTGAATTGCACGAGACTGCAAAGTCGTGTTAATAGTTATTTCAGGAGAACGATCTGGCTAGCAAAATATAAAACTGTTCATGTTGTTTACATTATACATTAAGCTGAATACACAATAGAAACATTGAAAGTTGTGTTCTATTATTAAAATGACAATAAGCTTACTAAACTGCTGCTATTATCTCCTGTGTAACTAATGTATAGCATAATTTAGTGATATGATTAAATTTCTGATTGCGCATATTTTAAAATAGGAATATTTTCAGGTGACCATATAAAACTCTTTTTCCGCGAACATTAGGTTAGCGAATACTACTCTAATATGATTCATTAATGAAATATTTGATTCTTTCGTAATTTTTTGAGCACCACCAGACGCGGAACTACTATATTGCGAAACCTCGCAATGTGGTGGAGGGAAAGCTGTAGAGGGGCTTAACAGAAAATTATGGAATTACTTAGGAAGGTATGGGTCCCATAGTAGACTCTTGTGGGGGTGCCCAGGACTTGAAATTTGGCTACTGATACCCAAGCACCCAATATATAATACGTGATTTCCACACATTTCTGAAACATTCAAATAAAAGTGCGAATATGTTGGATAACAGTGACAATGGAATACCCCAGTGCATTGAGCATTTAAAAAATGTCATACTTTTAATATGACTGTCTTGCTGTAATTTTTACGGCATTTCATAAGTCCAAAATGAACGCAATATTTTAAAAATATATACGATTCCCTTTATTTTCCGTTCTTGCATTTTGACAAAAAAAAAATCACTTATTTCCTAACTTCCTCTTTATCTTTAACAGTGGATCGCTGATAACGTCAACAGAAGTGACTTAAAGAAGGATTTGAATGTGTAGATATCTCTCGATTGGAAAATTGCCAAACACAGCCAGTTGCGAAGGATTTACTGTGTCCTGTTTGCAATTTAAGCGCGTTCAATTGTTGTCAGATTAAGCAAAGGAAGGAAAGTATATTGTTAGGGTCTTCCAAAGGAAGGATGTGTTACGGATTCTTTTTATAGCACGTTGCTTTGTATTTACATTATATACGTAAAAGAAGTCTAATATATGAAGCCTGAGCTGAGACTCATTGTCACGATCTGTGGTATTGATTCGTAGTTAGCGTCTTGACAATTTGTTCACTAAGTAAGGGGGAAATTTTACCTGAGATTATTATTTGTTTAAAGATTTCCGAAGCGTACTACATCTACATGGTACACCTTATTCATGCATTTTACGCTGCGATTTATTTTTTATGTTCTCATTTGCTCTAAAGAGTCCGTCTATTTCTGTGTTATGTTTATATTTAGCAACTATTACTATTTACATTAAATCCCATTCGGAGCCGATATTATATCCAATCGAAAGCTAATGTCTCCATTTTATTCCACTCGGAGCTAATACTGTTTCCATTAAATTTATCTCAAAGCAAGTATCTTTTCCAAAAAAGTACCGTTTTTATTCCCAGCTATTACTGTCTCCGTTGTATCTTACTCGAAGCTAACATTGTTTCCATTAATTCCTATTCAAAGTTAAGACTGTTTCCATTTTAAACCATTAGAATAAAACTGCATCTATTATATTCTATTCGGAGACGATAGTGCTTCCATTATATCCCAGTCGATGCTGATATCATTTACATAAAACGGTTTCTTTTTCTTTTCTTCGAGATACGTGGGATCAGATAAGGAGGTAGAAATTTGAAGCTATACAGTTTCTTTGTATGCAATTAATCATGTTTGTAAAAATTTAGGAAGTAACTTTCATCAATATTGTACTTGAAACGATTTCTTGGGTCTATCAAGAGCATTTCTTGATAAAGCAATTATTCTTTTTTTTTAACACTTTACAACAAAGTTGAAAAGTGTTTATGACTTTGTTCATTCTGTCTGTCTGTCTGTCTGTCTGTCTGTCTGTCTGTCTGTCTGTCTGTCTGTCTGTCTGTCCGTTAGCACGATAACTGCCGTAAAAATGAGTTTATCAAAATGAAATTTTAGTATGTTGTTCAGACGGTCTGTAGGACCTATGGGAATATAAATAAATAATATCACCCAATTAGTTTTTTATTGAACCCGGGTTGAAAAAATGAAATACATTGAACCCTATGGGACCTAATTTTTCAAACATTTTTTAAGTAAATTTAAAATTCACGAATTGCTTCGAAATTTTTAGGAAATATTCACATTATCCCATAGAATATATAAAAAAAAATTCAGTAAAATATGTTAAGTAGTTTTTTAATTAAAAAAAATTATTTAATATAGGGAAAAAAACAAATTCAATTAAATTCTGACTTTGGGATATCTTCCAGAAAGAAAAGAGAGAGATATTATATAATAAATATCTCTCCATTTGTTTAAACGTTTTACATATGGGAGTGGCTTCATATTTTAAAATAAATTTGGTAGATAACAATTTTTCATTTTTTTTAAATTTTATATAACTCTTCATGATAAATTTAATTGATGGCATTTTAAATGCACTTTCCTACGTCCTAGAGAGTTAAAATTTGGTACACAGCTTAAATTTGTTGAACATTTTATTCGACAAAAATTTGATGGATCTTTAAATATAGATCATACATTTTTTTCGAAATGGCCTGAAAATAATCCCCGTTCACTTCTATAAATCATTGGTGTAATATTGTTAAAAATTCTGATGTGGACAGCACATGTCTTTCTCTGCAGACTCATATTCGTTCTCTTTATTTATTCAATGATAATTTGAGTTTATCTGCACAACATAAGTATTTTAAATGACATTGAATTTACACGTTAAACTTAAATTTGGTTCTCATTTGATAGCTGGACTTATTGTCAAAGGTGGCGTAGCGAAAACGCGAAAAAACTAGAATATCTCAAGAACGGCTAGTCCTAGAGTAATGGGGTTAGTCTTATTCTTTTTGTTGTCAAAAATCACATATAAAATAGGAATTTAATTGATATAATTGAGCACACGTAGTCTTTTATTTTTATATATAACGATTTTTGCTGGCCATTTCGCAAAAATAGCCCGTTCCTTTTTCCCGAATCTTAGTAGAATAACCTACAAATGATTTATATACAAAATTTTGTTAAATTTGGTATATAAATCACTTGTAGGTTATTGAAATATTATACTCCAAATTTTGTTAAATTTGGTTCATTAGTTTTTAGCTAGAGTGGATAAAGGCAATTTCTGCGGACATTTCGCAAAGAAGGCAGATTCTTTTATTACGAATCGTACTATAATCTAATGAACATCAGGATTTCCCACAAAAAACATACCTACCAAATTGTATGAAATTCGGTCCATTAGTTTTTCAATTAGAGTGGATGTAATATCCACACAGACACAAAGAAACATACACAGATACACCCTTACACACACAGACGTCTTCCTAAAAGTAGTTTTTTCGTGTTCTAGAAGTCCCAAAACGTGTAGATCCTTTGAAAATTCGAGTTCCGATCTTCGGCACGATTCCAATACTTTGAGTACATACACATACACATATATATTATCTGTGTATTATCTGTGTATCTAAATTCCGTGCCTATGCAATTACAATAGTTGTGATTTTAAATGATCCCTAAACTTTTATTATTTCTTCAAGGAAGCCTAATTTTAACATATGCAGAATGCAAATATCTCAAGCGATTGTAAGATGAATTACATAAGAATTGCTGAATTTTTTTCACACAAAATTATTTAGCTCTGGAGTCTGGAATACAAGTTATATGAATGAAATATTCATTGATTTTGCATAAAGAATCAGATGATTTATATTTCGATAAAGTTTTAAATATTTAAGTATAATAAATTACTGTAGTACTGTGATAATGTAAAAGATATTACCACTGAATGAATCACATTTTAGAAATTTTTAAATGAAATTACATTTCAGTTGGAAAGTGTTTCATAATCAATGCTTATGCATGATTGATCTTTCTTGTTTATATTATTTCGTCTTCAATCTTTATATTTTAAACATTTTAAGTTCATATTTCTGTATATCAATACATCACAAATGCTAATATTATACGTCGACTTTTTACTCTTTAAATTATCTTCTTTAATATTCTTATTCTTTATCTCCAGCACAAATATGCATTTGAAATTAAAATACTTCGTTAGCTACAGTATAAGACAGTTATTAAGCGTATTTTATACCTTTAATTAATTGTCGTATGCTGTAATTGATGAAGCATTTAAATTTTGAAATAATTTAAGTCAGCAGTTTGAGTGAATATTTTATACATGTATACATATTTAAATAAATATATGTGTAGCAATAAAATTGTTAAAATATTATGTTGAAAATTTAAACAGAAAATACATTTAAAGTAGGAGGTCTGAATATGGCCCATCATTGTATTTTCGACTCATTTCTATGGAATTCACCCGATTGTACTATGAACTAAACTTTAATGACAATGGAATAATGGTGGACAGATCAGTTGAGTTTGGGTTACATATATACAACAGCGACACCATTAGTAGTTGCATGTGAAATTTTCACAATAAAGACATTTTATTATTTTCTCAATGAAGGTGTATCATTATCTTTTGCTAACATTTAAAAACTGGGCATTGTAGCTCTGTTATCCTAAATATATAATCAGTGTTTCTATTATATCTGATTATTTTAGCTGTCTGTTTGGGTGAAAATAAAGAAAGTTAGACGTGCGCAATATGGCCATGTTCCTATTCCATCAACTTCAAAGGATGTTACTTGCAGAAAAAGACCAAAGGTCATTTTCTTCCTACAGATGTTAAATATCGAAATTTTTAAACAGTTTGTTTTACTAAACAACATGTTAAATTATTAAACAGTTTGATTTACTAAAACTCGGGTCATGTGACATATATATGTTTTGAAATTTAGAGTTTCTAGTCATTTTTTAATTAGAAAGTATTCAGGAATTTACATTTCTTATAATCTGATTTTTCAATTAATATGTACCTTAGAGTAATAAAGATTTTATGTGGGTTTCATTACTTCTAGGAGATTTTTTTTTTGCAACTTTACTATAATTTACAAAGTGGACAGTCTTAGAAATACTTCGTTCCCAATATGGCCAGCATCTCACTTTTTCATATTTCATCTTATTCCATTTTTAAGTGACAGTCACAAAAACCAGGTATTTTTTCTTAGTTGTACTTAACCCCTCTAAACAACAGTTTAGTTATTTCTTAGAGCAGTTTTTGTTTTTTAACACTTTACAACAAAGTTGAAAAGTGTTTATGACTTTGTTCATTCTGTCTGTCTGTCTGTCTGTCTGTCTGTCTGTCTGTCTGTCTGTCTGTCTGTCCGTTAGCACGATAACTGCCGTAAAAATGAGTTTATCAAAATGAAATGTTAGTATGTTGTTCAGACGGTCTGTAGGACCTATCGGAATATAAATAAATAATATCACCCAATTAGCTTTTTATTGAACCCGGGTTGAAAAAATGAAATACATTGAACCCTATGGGACCTAATTTTTCAAACATTTTTTAAGTAAATTTAAAATTCACGAATTGCTTCGAAATTTTTAGGAAATATTCACATTATCCCATAGAATATATAAAAAAAAATTCAGTAAAATATGATAAGTAGTTTTTTAATTAAAAAAATTATTTAATATAGGGAAAAAAACAAATTCATTTAAATTCTGACTTTGGGATATCTTCCAGAAAGAAAAGAGAGAGATATTATATAATAAATATCTCTCCATTTGTTTAAACGTTTTGCATATGGGAGTGGCTTCATATTTTAAAATAAATTTGGTAGATAACAATTTTTCATTTTTTTTAAATTTTATATAACTCTTCATGATAAATTTAATTGATGGCATTTTAAATGCACTTTCCTACGTCCTAGAGAGTTAAAATTTGGTACACAGCTTAAATTTGTTGAACATTTTATTCGACAAAAATTTGATGGATCTTTAAATATAGATCATACATTTTTTTCGAAATGGCCTGAAAATAATCCCCGTTCACTTCTATAAATCATTGGTGTAATATTGTTAAAAATTCTGATGTGGACAGCACATGTCTTTCTCTGCAGACTCATATTCGTTCTCTTTATTTATTCAATGATAATTTGAGTTTATCTGCACAACATAAGTATTTTAAATGACATTGAATTTACACGTTAAACTTAAATTTGGTTCTCATTTGATAGCTGGACTTATTGTCAAAGGTGGCGTAGCGAAAACGCGAAAAAACTAGAATATCTCAAGAACGGCTAGTCCTAGAGTAATGGGGTTAGTCTTATTCTTTTTGTTGTCAAAAATCACATATAAAATAGGAATTTAATTGATATAATTGAGCACACGTAGTCTTTTATTTTTATATATAACGATTTTTGCTGGCCATTTCGCAAAAATAGCCCGTTCCTTTTTCCCGAATCGTAGTAGAATAACCTACAAATGATTTATATACAAAATTTTGTTAAATTTGGTATATAAATCACTTGTAGGTTATTGAAATATTATACTCCAAATTTTGTTAAATTTGGTTCATTAGTTTTTAGCTAGAGTGGATAAAGGCAATTTCTGCGGCCATTTCGCAAAGAAGACAGATTCTTTTATTACGAATCGTTCTATAATCTAATGAACATCAGGATTTCCCACAAAAAACATACCTACCAAATTGTATGAAATTCGGTCCATTAGTTTTTCAATTAGAGTGGATGTAATATCCACACAGACACACAGAAACATACACAGATACACCCTTACACACACAGACGTCTTCCTAAAAGTAGTTTTTTCGTATTCTAGAAGTCCCAAAACGTGTAGATACTTTGAAAATTCTAGTTCCGATCTTCGGCACGATTCCAATACTTTGAGTACATACACATATATATTATCTGTGTATTATCTGTGTATCTAAATTCCGTGCCTATGCAATTACAATAGTTGTGATTTTAAATGATCCCTAAACTTTTATTATTTCTTCAAGGAAGCCTAATTTTAACATATGCAGAATGCAAATATCTCAAGCGATTGTAAGATGAATTACATAAGAATTGCTGAATTTTTTTCACACAAAATTATTTAGCTCTGGAGTCTGGAATACAAGTTATATGAATGAAATATTCATTGATTTTGCATAAAGAATCAGATGATTTATATTTCGATACAGTTTTAAATATTTAAGTATAATAAATTACTGTAGTACTGTGATAATGTAAAAGATATTACCACTGAATGAATCACATTTTAGAAATTTTTAAATGAAATTACATTTCAGTTGGAAAGTGTTTCATAATCAATGCTTATGCATGATTGATCTTTCTTGTTCAAACTGTTTTGGTAGCAGAACCCTTTTTGAAATTCAATTTGATAGTGAAACCCAAAAATGAGAAAATGTCCAATTTTGCTCCAAATTAGGCATCCAAATTTTTTAATTTTTAGAAAATTCAGACGAAACTATCACATTACGGAACCCCTGGAATACTGTCGAGGAACCACAAGGGTTCCGCGGAACACACTTTTAAAATCTCTGACTTAGAGAAGTATTTTATAATCTGTAAAAGGAAGTCAAATCTTTGGGCCGTAGTGGGACCTTCTATGTCATATACATAAGCTCCCATATAACTTTTTACGGGGAAGGGGGCGGTCAAACTCAATAAGACTATAATATCAGCAAGTTTGATACCTGCATTTGTGACCTTGAATGTCCAGGAGAGTGCAAGTGCCCCCTTGCTCTCCCCTATGGGAGCACATGCTTATATATTATCACTCATAAAGAGAACAATTTATGGATTTTATTTTACCTTAAATTTTTTAGTAGTTTTGCAGTATTAATAAAGGAAAAATAATACTATAGCTCCTTACATTTTACATAAGCATACTATAAGCGAATTTAAGTAATTCATCAACATACAGAACTTGCAGTTTGTCAACAGCAAAAACCAAATGTCCGCCAGCATATTGCTTCCTCACACAAATACAAATTCGGAGTTGTGAAGTTATATACAAGCATAGGAACAATATAATATTGTATAATATGCGGCATTGCCGGCATCGCAATTCTTTACTTCTTTTCCACGTGTCTCAATATGTTTGCTTTGGATCTGTGCCAATTTTTCAAGAACTTTTCGGAATATAAATCAGCGCAGATTTGAAGTGAGTGTTTTATTTTTTACCCATTCACTAATGACAGAAATGATTACAGCCAAGAATAGAAAATCAACTTCACAATAGCATCGTTCTTTGTCAACTTTTCATAAAGAAGTTATGGGCAACAAAATAATCTGCGATCCTCTGACGGATAAAATATATAAAGATTTGGGGGAGCTATATTAATTCACAAGAAAGAATTATACGGCGCTTCCTGGATCCTAAAAAAGCGCCCGTTTCTTAAATAATGCAGATAGGGATAACACTACTCAATTTACAAATCGCCTGTTTTGAACTAAAATTTTCCATACCCAGCGGTGCCAGTTCTGTAATTTGGGTGTAATGCGCCCTAAATAAGCACTCGAACGCCGATCGTTAACAAAACGACACTATAAAAATACTTCTCCGCAAAAAAGATAAAAAGGTCCTTTACCCCCCCCCCCCCCTCCCGAAATAAAATTAAAAAAATTATTGCTATCGCAGCATATTTTTATCCAATGTAAATCAAGTTTTAGCATAATATTCTATAATAATAACACTATAATGATAACATAATACCAATTTTAAAAAACACATGGGACGACATCTTTTAAATTCGCAAAATTAGAAAATCCATCAATTAATTGCACTTAGTATGCGATCAGCTGTTTTGCAGACGAGACGAAACGTATGCGATTTAATCAAATCACCTGATCTCGACGAGGTGCACATTATGGGGACGTGGAACACCTCTGTAGCAAATTTCGAACATACATACAGACAAATATTTGCTTTTATTGCGAAAAATTTCTATTTCGAAACAGTCTAGCAGTTTTTGGTCGTCCATGCACATTGCGCCTCCCCCCCCCCCCCTTACAAACATTTATCACGGACCACCCTTCATATTTGGTTTTCCTAAATTTGTGAATTTTTCATGTCTTCCCCTTCCTTAAAAAAGTTATTGGGGGTCCTGGGCCCCTTCTGGAGCCCCACTCCCAGTTGAGTTGTATTAAATATATCCAATACTACGTGATGGATTTGGATGAATGTTTTTCGGGCAATGAGCCTGAGTGTAGGGATGATTCTGATGTAATTTGAATCATCCTCCTTTTAAGTGTCAAAATGATAGTAACTGGACAACAGGGATTAACGGGCATACAAAGGAAGAGCAGTAGCACAGCACCTCTTCCTTGCTGCGCCTCCCTTCCTCTCTGGAAGGAAAAGAGGGAAAGAGATATACATCATGGTTTATAGATACTACAGGTTAGTCCATCCGCTAGTCTCACGGTATTGGCTGGCGGAAACGCGGAACGATGACATCAAAGTTGCCCCGAAACCGTGCGCTTCGCATAGCGAATCAATGGTATCTGGTTAGGTAAAGTTTTAAAATTCCAACTTATTTGGAGCTAATTTCGAATTATTCTACTGTTATTATTGTAAGTCTTCTTTTTTTGTTTACTCTAAACATTAGAGACATTAGAGAACAATAAACACAAATACCATTTAATTATTCTATAATTAAATAACGTGGTCTTGTTAAAATATCATTTTTTCATGTATTAATAAACATACAAATACAAATAAAGAAATTTTTACAAACATGTAAGTTTATTCAAATATTTAGCTTAGTACATAATTATGCAAATATTTAGCTTAGTACTTAATTATGCAAATATTTAGCTTAGTATATAATTATGCAAATGTTTAGCTCAGTTTACATTTATATAAATATTTAGCTCAATTTATATTTTTACTAATATTTAGCTCAATTTACATTTATACAGATATTAGCTCAATTTGAGTTCATGCAAATATTTAGTTTAATTTACATTTATACGAATATTTAGCACATTTACATTTAAACAAATTTGTATCTTAATTTATGTTTCTACAAGCAATTTAGCTAGTTTATTTACTCAAATTTTAGATCAACGTTTAAAAATAAAATAATAATGATTTTTAAATCTATTAAATAATACTTAATTCAAAGATAGTTAGCTGTTTGAGAGTAATTAAAATATTTTTATGAAAATACTAATTTTTCTATAAAATATTAATTGATTAAACATGTAAGTGCTCAATACAATTGTATTAATATAGATTAAAAAGGTAAGTGGTAATTAGCTATCACGAATTTGATAATTTGATTGCCAAATTTTTTAAAGCAAAAATGTTTTTGCAAAAATACTGCTTTTTAAAAAATTGAGCATTTTTTCGCTGGACTTTTTTTATCATTAGCATGTTTTAATAACTTTTTATTGAGATGCATAATGCGAATAAAGATTCTCAATATTGAATATAAAATAAGAGTTTTATCGCTTACTTCTGGGAAGTTCACTTTCATACTGCAGAATAATTTGTGAATTATTTTAGGTTGTCTATTTAGCTCATTTCCGTGAATATTGTAAAACACAATTTCAAAATTTTCGACTGTCTCTGGCTAAGTATTCGAGGGCACTATAAATCCTCCTCTATTGAAACATGTAATCCAAGACGTTTCGTCAACTTCATTGTCTTTATTTTTGGATGAGGGTTCTTTTGTTTCAAGGGACAAATATCCAGCAATATACTCTAAAACATTATCCTCAATATTTTTCTCTGAAGACATTGTTCATGAATAAATGAATAATTTGGATTAAGGTCACTGCCATTCTCCAATAGCTAAATTTTTAATTAAATTATTTTCTGAATTTATTGCAGTTGAAACTTCTATTGGGGGTATTATGGTTATTTCCTTGAAGGAATAATCCTTTTAAACAATGTGCAGTGGGGATATGCTTTTTTTTCACACTCTGTTATGTTACTGTGTTTGGAAAGCAGCACAAGTTGACCACTTAGGAGCCGAAGACTAAATCGGAATTTAAACTGAGTGGGTCCCGGATAACCATAAGTGTGGCCCATACCCCTTATGATAGAAAAAAACTCTCTAAATAATCTTGATTTAATCTAGAAGTGATTATATAAGACAGACTAATTCCAGTTAAATATGTATACAACTTTTGCAAATATGTAATGGAAATTATATATCCTTTTTGAAATGGTATTAGAGATTTTTTGCCAACAATGCTCATATTTTACATTGTGACTTTCATGAAATTTAAGGTATAATTTTGAACTTGAATGACAAATCCATAAAGGGATCCGTAAGGGGGAATCCGTAAGGTCTTTAGAATAGCTTGAATTAAAGACATCAAATGTGTTATTTGTTCATTCAAAGAATTCTTCAACTTCTGATTTAGATGGAAATAAAAATGTTATTGCACTCGCCAGATGATGTGACAGAAGGTGTGCTGCCAATGAAATTTTCATTCTTTCCACCACTTTTAGGAAAACATGCTTCTCTGATAATTTTTGACATAAATTTAGTTCTTCATAATCTTTCTTTAAAAGCTCCCACAAAATTGATTTATCCACTATAGCACCTGATGGCAGTTTTAATCCACTATCAATTAAATGATTTCTGAGCAAGTTTAGTAAATGTGGAGGATCTACAAACACATATACATTACGCTTGCGATCTGTAAGGCTAACAAATCATGTCTGATTAATTGTTATCCCCAACTCTCTCCAAAGTGCTTGATTTCCAGCACCCATATCAGAAGTCAAACCAACGACTTCAAAACCTGATTTTCTAATTCTACTATAATTTCAAATATTAAATTTTTAGTTATTCGACAATTGAAATTATAAAACGCAGGCTGCTTATACGGCAAAGTTATACCTCATGCTAATACTACTTGCACATAATTGTAGGGGCCCAAAATGCAATCTTCGGCTTGATCATATTCTATTATGCTATCGATAGTCTTTAAAAACGAGTTAAAGTTTTAGAGGATTCTGTCATATTTGCAAATTTCAGCCAAAAATCCAGGAGAAAATTTTATATGCGAAATCCATCTTTTCAAAATACTTATTCCAGGTAGCTGTACTTTCATTTCATCTCTTACAAAGCAATATGCCCTCTTCGACAATCCTTTTAAAGCCAAGCCTTTTATAATATCTCCTGAAGACCACTGAACTGGATTGTTATTTATTAGAGCTCTTATTTGACTTTTGGAAAACACAGTAGAAAGAAATTGTTTTTTTTATTCTCTACTTCATCTTTAAATAATTTATAAGATCTTGCTGAATTGGTATTGACTAACATGAATTTCCTCATCATTCTATAATTTTTATTGGCTCTATTTTGCCAATATATACATTTTTCTTTAAAACCATGATTCTCATTTTGTAAACGAATTATAATTTTATTGAGATTATTATTTTTATCAGATGTTTCAGAAGGCAATCCACCTTTCAATCCGACTGCATTTTCATAAATGCAGTCACTTCGTTAATTAAATTATTTTTCGTTTATTAAAAAGTAGTATCTATAAACCTTGGATACTATAAACCTTGGTACCTATAAACCTTGGTATACAGTTTCAGAGGAGATTGGAGGACGGAATGAGTCGTACTGTTTCCTTCAAGAGTCGTAGAGAACGAGGGAGAGATTTTTGTTAAGAGATAACGCACTTCAAAATTTTCTGACGGTTTTCAAAGGAGGGAATTCGTCATAGTTTCGAAGGAGATAACACACTTAGAAATTTTCGCTGGATTTTTAGAGAAGATAACAGACTTTGAAATGTTTACACACTTACGATAGTCTTCATTTTTAGAAATTTTGTAATTTTTAATTTAATGGCGCCCTCTAGTAGTCATTTGGAAATGTTTTTTATCCGATCCGATTCGATTCATGAAATATAGTTCCCGCAGTTCTGCTGTTTGTCACTTTACCAGCAGACCCAGACCGTGTCTAGTGTACAGGTACGTTAAATTTGTGGTTACGAAAGTCCTTCGAAGAGGTTGGTGGCAGGGGAAGTAGGGTAAGGACCCTGGGAATGTCGCCTCCACTGGGTTCTGGTCTAAATTGGGTGGCACTGCCCTGGCCGTCTTAAAATATACCTTACATTTTCGGGTAGGTCCAATGGTCTGGATCGAAAGAAATAAAGCAGACCCACAGGTTCTTACTTAAATATCGACTTAGAAATTGATTTAATTCTTACGCGGGAAAAAGGAAGTTCAGTTATCGCACCATGAACCTTTTTTCAACTAACCTACAGATTCTTGCTCTAATATAGTTAGGAACATATTTATTCACAGGTGACAAAAGAGGATATTCACGTATTGCAGCATGTTCAAAAGATCCTACCCATTTTCAATTGTTTAGTGTGTTTCAAAATATTTTTTTTTTACTTATACGTAGTCAGTTATCCCACCATGTTTTTTTTTTCAACTAGCCCACAGATTCTTGCTTTAATATAAAGTTAGGAAGATATTAATTTCACAGATAGGAGAAGAAGATATTCGATTATTGCGGCGAGGTCTTACATTTAAGGGATAGCACTCATTTTCAATTGTTTAGGATGTTTCAAAATAAGGTTTTACTTATACGTGGTCAATTATGGTATCATGATATTTTCAACTGACCCACAGATACTTACTCCAATAAGAACTTGGGAACACATTTAATTCACAGGCAGAAAAAGAGGAGATGCAGTTATTACTACGAGTTGTTTTATTAAATGGAAGGATAGCAATCATATTCGATTGCTTAGGGTGTATCGAAATAAAGTTTTACTTGCAATGAACCACATAATAAATATAAACTACATGATAAAAAATATTTCACTCGTGTTATTATTTTTCATAGAATATAGGTTACATCTTACACAATTGACACATTTTTAGAGTTGTGTTCCATATTTACATTTGCATTTCACACTAAGGATTGCATATATTTTATAGAGTTAAATTTAGTATTTACTAGCTTGTTCGATTTTGTTTATACTCTTATCGGTTTACCCATAGATTACATTTTTTTATATAGAACACTAGGGTCCTCCTCACACCCTGCTCGCTATGGTCATCAACCCCGTAACTCATTTCACGAGTCGGGGAGGCTTCACCCCCTTAATAGCTGGCGCTCGATAAGCTCGCTTCACGAGTTCTTTCTTGCCGTCTGTTACGCAGCCGTAATACGCCCTTTGGAGATCCGCTCCTTGTTGGCGGACACTCACTAACCCCCTGAGATTGCTTTACAAGCTTTTTCAACTCTACCGGCGCACACAACCGCCCTCGTGCTCCCAATCGGCCCGACCAATTAAATGTTTGCCGATACTGACGAAATATTTTTACTTCAGAAGTGCATAAAAAATACAATAACTCATAAACTGAATTTAAATTTATAAAAGGGGCTCTGTCTTGCAACAATTAAACTATGTAGGTACATGCCTGCAAAAATTCGTGATCTTGCTATTGCTAGTGTGTCCAGGACGTGAACTCGCAGCTCAAACACTCTTCCTCTGAGTTACACATAAATATCTCTTAAACTAAAGTTTAAATCAAAAACCAGTTTATGTCAGCTTGTTCCCCTAACATTCTTTTACAAATGTTCTAAATGTCATACTTTTGTATGCTATAGTTTTTACGGTACGATATAAGAAACTCGAAGGACGCGAAATTTGCTAAACTGCGCTGAGGGCGGCGGTGTCTGATACTTTTTTGAGATATTGAGAGATAACGGCCGAAAACGAGGACATTCGGTTATCATCGAAAGTTTTTATATCCAAAGGAAGAATCCTGATGATTTTCAATTGCTTAGGGTGTTTTGAAATAATGGTTTACATGTGATAATCCACATAATAAATATAAACTACACGATAAATTATATCTTATTTGTGTTATTATTAATATGAACTGTAAAGATTTTAAAATATAGGCAACTTCTTGCGGAATTGGCATATTTTTCTAGAGCCAGGTTCTACATTTGCATTTACATTTCACACTTCTACGGATTAAATATATTTTATAGCGTCAGATTTGGTATTTATGGGCATGTTCGATTTTGCTTATAATCTTAATTGTTTATGTATAAATTGTTTATATAAAAATTGATTTTGAATTTTATTTCTACTTTTAAAAAGTAGTGCATCTCGTGATTTAAAGTTTTGCAGAGCATGTCTGTAAGTAAGACTCAATATCGATTTTCAATACATGACTATACACATTCCAGTTTTTCACCATGTATTATAAAATATGAAAATTGCCTATTTTTCCGCACGCTTTTAAAAATAGCGTCTTACGTATAAAAATGCACAGTTAATAAATACTGTACAGACCATTTAAAAAAAATAATCACTCGAATTGATTTAAAACAAAAACTCTGTCACAACTAAAGAAAATTAATATTCTGTATAGAAAATTACTTAAGATCCTTTTACCATGTAAAAACACACACTGAATGCATTTCATGCCATTTAAAAAAAATACATATTAAACCATGTCCTGTGTTGTTAGCTTAGACCTCGTATATTATTAAGTTTATTTTTTTACGCGTTTTATGTATTATATCAAATATGTTGTATGGGGGAAGGGGGCTGCAGCAGATCCCCGATGGTGGAGGATGGGTTCGAACTCAAAACCTTTAGATTGCTGATCCCGCGCTATGCCATCAGACCCAAAAGAATTCTTCGAGACCCAGGGAATAATCTGGGACGGCTTTCGTAGTTGTCAGCTGTTGTGTAGCTCTAATGCTGTCAGCGTGTAAAGAGCCTTGCTGCCCCAACTGGAATCGAACACTAGATCTCCGAACTGGCCAGCTGACGCTCTACCGTTGAGCTACTGGGACGAAAATGTAAATTCTTATCTTCGAAGTGGACTCTGCAAGCGAGCATGCTTGTCTCTGAGATCAGTGCTAGGATTTATTACTGCCGGCTAGCCCCAGTATTCGTTATGCCGAGTGTTGTTTATTATGCTCGATCGCCCATTTCACTTGAAGTCACCATTGCTGGTTTCGCGATTGCTGTAGGATGTGCTATTGCCCTGGTCCTCTGATTATTTGCTAGAGGGCCCAATCACCCGACATTTGTTGTTTTGTAGACTAAGAGTTATCTTTACATAAGCAAATATTTATTATTTACAAGGAGATAGATATATATATAATTATAATTGAAGAAACATTAGCAGAACTGCTCTGCGGCAAGCTGACAAGTCCTGTTTGAAATCTGGAGCAGTAGCGTCCTAGGACAGTAAAAATTCAAATCAGTCGAACGGAGGTTTCGACTGAGCAGTTCGGAAGTTCCAGAGTAAGTCCACAGTCCAAATAGTTGAGAGTTTTTCTCTGGACTGAAATTTGGACACGCCCCAGAAGGAGTGACCTCATTGGTCGTCACCGGTTACGGGACTCGTTAATGGGGGTGTCATCCATGTACACCATGTGTTTGTAAGGGGCACCGTCAGATGCCAGTCACAGATGCTGGTGCCGAAAATTATTTCTTTTAAGTGCTAACATACTGTCACAGACGTTAAAGTTATGAGAAAGTCCCCATCGGGAGTCTTCAGAAGTCAAGCGTCCAAAACAGGAAACGGTTTGGTGCTTTGGTTTATTTTCTTACATATCTATGCAAAAGTAGTCAAAATGATGAAACTTACAATGTATTTGAATGAGCGACACGATGACAATGGTAAATAATAGATCGCTTACTTCAGAAAAATAAATTTTAATAAAACATATTTTATAAAACTTTACATTTTATTTCAGCAGCTTTACACTTTGCTTTAGCAGCTTTATTACTTTAGAAGCAGTTTGAGTTGTACGTATAAAAAATGTTTTATTTTATACGAATATTAGCGCAATGTTTTCTATGCAAAACCATCGAATTACGCGTTTGAGGAATCGGAATTAAATTGATTTAATACATCTTCTTTCAACTGTGAACAGTTATTGTCCTTAAATTCAGTTACAGAATATGCCGAATTTTCTGATGTCAGTCCACAATATTTAAAGGGGTTTTTGATGGTCAACTCTGATACATCGTCCCATCATTTTTTAATCCACTGACACACACCACGTATTTTTTCACATTTTGTGAAAGAATGGATTTCTTCAATCATCCATTTTTCCAAGCAATGTTTTACTTTGTTTTTGAAAAGATCTATTGATCTCTACATCCAAAGGATGTAATTTTTTAGCCAGCCCTCCAAGTATAATTTAAAGTTTAGCACCTAATATCTTGCACGCACTTTTAACAATTTCTTTAATATACGCTTTCTTTGAGTCCATTATCAACAGCTCACTAGTTAAAAAAGCAATCTTGTCTTTTTATCCAAAGAAAAGAAAACAATCTCTTCGTTCATCCAACCTTTTTCGTTGGTTCTAATGTCGAAGCCCTTCAAAAAATTTCTTTCGGGATGGTTTTCCTCTTAAATATAATCATTGGGTACAGTTTTCCTTCATTTGCAGCGCATGCTAACATCGCTGTAATACAGTTTTTTCAGTTCCGGTTGTATACACTGGAATTATTTTAAGGGGAAGTTATGATATTGATTCAATCTATTGTAAAAAATATATGTTCAAGAACCTACTGTTAAATCAATTGATGATTCTACATCCAGTGATAATGTGTTGGAAGAAATGGAAGTGTCTATTAGTAATGAACTTGCTTCGTGGGTACATTTTACTCTTGACAATGTGGAGTATTAGAAACATCGATTCATCCAAGAACAAATGATCGCTAGAACCACTTGAAAAATCACGTAGGACGCTTATCAATGGAAAAAGCAAGATTATGTTCACAAAAATAAAATATGTTTAGATCAAACTTTTCATTACTCAAGTCATACTTGCATCGTTGATTTTTCGAAAGTGTACAGACCAATCGTAAGACAATATGCAATATTTATACAATGTGCTTCTCCCTCTCTATATCTGATAGGTATTATTGCTATTGATTGCTGCCTAGTAGCAGTGATTGTTTTTCACACTACTCTACACTATTACTCTACACTTTTTTCCGCGTCTACATACTGATGGATAATGCTTATATCCCACGTTGAAAACGGCCATGTATTAAAACTTCTATACGCTGGGGAGCTCATGCTAAAGCACCAAATGCAATTTTTGAGAGTTTCAAAAATATATTGTTAGGTACAATAACTTATGATAAGATTCAGAAAGACGGCGAATTCGTGAAGCGATTATAAACAAAATGCAGAAACTGGAAACTGTTTTCATATTGACAATGTGTAATATAATTTTAAACCACTTCCACCACACATCTCAAGCACTTCAAGAACAGTAACTGGATTAAAAAATGTGTTCATATCAGTATCTCACAGATAATATGAACATTTTAAGAAATGATTTCAAAAAATTTGAAAACTTGTAAAAAGCTATGCTGTCTGAGGTAGACTAGTCCAACAAAAGAATTAAAAAATAAAGTTTATGCAAAAACAAGTGATTGCTTTATTATTTTAACTTTGTAAAATGATAATTCGTTAGGGACAATATTTTATATTGCATTTTTTTTTCTGTAGGAGCTCATGTAAAATAATAATGCTGTCACCATTCACAGAATAAATGCTGCAAAAATTGGAATGCTGCATTTTTTGCCTTCTTCTTCAAAGTTTGACATAATTATGTTTCAAGTGTCAAGTTCAGGGATAGTTCTCGCGTCCCTGATATATAAGTAGTTTGATAAAGATATCCCTAGGTACAAAGGCGCTGGCAAGATCTTTGAAGAACGTTCGACGATCGAATGAGGGTTGCGGTACAGACTTTTGTTTTCAATATAGGCCCTATGGAGAACTAATGGGATCTGTTTTCAGCAAATGAGAGTATTGATTATTACCCTCTCTTCTACCAAGGGGCACCAAAATTTTCTGTGCTTAGGGCTCCAAAGAGTCAATCCGATCTTGCCAATAAGCAAAAAAATTTCATATAAGTATTTAACAAATATCGTAAAGGCAATAAATGTTACTCTTCTGGAATAATATGCTGTACTTCTAAGCACCCCTTTGTAGCTTGCAGCTTTGCACTATCTAAAACGAAACTCATTACAGCACTGGTTTCACGAGTTCGGCATATTCACAAAAGGAAAAAAATGTCCTCGCTTCCAACAAAACATCTTCCAACCTGAATACTCTTGAGAAGGGCATCAGTCGTTCCCTCCCTCCGCAAACAGAACCGTAGATACAAAGAGAACTATTACCACGAGTTTTCATGCCTCCTTCTAAGGTAATTTCAGCCGCCGAATCCCCGCACAGACCTTGGGGGGACGAGAAAACGGAGTTAAATAACTCGGTAGAAAAAGTGCACATTCGATAATTTTTTTTTTGTTGTTGTTGAAGTTATTAGTATTCACTTCAGTAAGGAAGCCAGGGGGGCTCCACCTGCACCCCTTTGAGACCATACCAAGGTACTAATCTTTTTGAAGGATGTTCCCATTAAAAAAAACTGGTTATGCTACCGAAATGGCGGCCATTTTTAAATTTGGAGATTTAAAATTAGAAAAAAAATTAAATGTTTAATTTTGTTAAGTGAGTACTCATTTTATACGTACTTTTGCTCAAGAAATCAAATAAATCTATTTTCAATCCTCTGAAATTAACCTTTCTCGAGAAAATTGGAGTTTTAGGAATTCGTAATGAATATTCGGGATGGGGCATCATTTTAAGCAATAGTAAGTATGTCAATTATTTTATTATAATTTTTTACGAGAAATCGAATAAGCAAACATCCAACATTGCATAAATTCCAGCTTAACGATATAAAAGTGATTTTTTTTTTAATTTTGGTAAAATACTTTATGGGATGGTATCATTCAAAAGAGCTTGGAATATTGCCATCATAAAAGTCCAAATTCGACAGATTCTACACCATGGAGGAACAGTCAGGATAATTTGATAGTAGGATAGTAGGATAAAAAGCTTTTGCTCTACACATGTGTTCTCCATGAGCCTTGCGGAAACGTTTAAACGTGGATACGTCTTTAGAATTGGTCTCATGAGGTACCCTCAAGGAATGGCAGGCAAAATTTCTTAAGTTAGATCAAATGCTTATAATTTCTAAATTATAACAAATAGCTAAAATAAGTTATATAAAAAGAGTAATAACCCATGATTTTAAAAATATCAGTATCAACTATAAGGCTATGCGCCGACGCGGTGGCCGAAAGGTCAAGGCGAGCGTTTCCAAGCGATCGTTTGGCCGCCGCGTTGTGGATTCGAGTCCCACGTAAGGCATGGATGTTGTGTTGTTGGGCGCAGTGTGTTCCGCCCCCCCCCCTCTGGTGCGCCTGATAAGCATGTAACATGTACTTTATAAATGATAAACGAAAAAATATTTGTGAAAAAAATCAGAATGTCTAAATATTTGAGTCAAAATCAGAAGAAAGAAGAACACACACGGAATCGAATAAGCCCAAAACAACTACTGCAGAACGATGTAAACCTTATAGACAGAACCACAACCAAGCTCTTCTAAAGCTAGTACATGTAAACCAATGAATGTAGATTCTGAATATAATTCACTTAAAGGCGATGCACATACCGAATAATCAAATGCAATGACATCAAATGAATTTAATAAAAAGTGGACTTGTGCTGATGTTCACTTCAAGTCTACCTTCGACAGTAGCGAGTTCGGTTTCACTTGTCATGTATGTGATCATTTATGGTATAAGAAAGATTTAAATCCAGTAACTTCTAAATGTCTGACACTTCTTACTGCTGAATTTCCAGATAAAGACGTGAAAACATTTGAATTGTAGCACTTGTCGCCAATCTTTGAGCAGTAACAAGATACCGGCTTTGTCTAAGTCTCATATCATCGTCCTTTAATAAATAAAATTATAGTATAACTGCATTCGTCTTTCATTTATCAACCGACTTCTACCTCAACCCCTTAACTGTAAAACACGTATCCACGTAAATAAAACTTGCGGGTGTGTCAGGGACACAGCCAACCACTGATTTTATATATATATATATATATATATATATATATATCTTATAAAGTTCTGACAATGTTATATGATGTTTCCCGGCAAGAGACTGGTTATGCTACGAAAATGGCGGCCATTTTGACTGGTCTACTTTAAAATTGAAAAAAATAAATAAAAATTATGGGTTATGCCAAGCGAGTAATCAGTCATTCAATATTTAATTTTACACAATAAATGCAGTAAAACCGCAGACAAAAAAAAATAACTCCAGATATTTGGAACGTATATGAGTCATTTTTCAGGGGCTTAGAGTTCAATTTGGACAAAAAATTCGAATCATCGAACATTGCAATTAACGATTGCTTAACGCATTAAAGTGTTAATACTATGGAATTGGCAGTCAGTATAGCGCAAACAGGTAAAAGGAAGTATAAAGTACGTATTTAATTCTAAACGCCGCAAGAAAAATTATCTAACAACCTAGGTCACAGGGACCCAAATCTGTAAAAGAACATTCATATGTTAAGTAAGATAAAGTAATCCAGGTGTTTAGTAGAAAGCAGATAGTTTTCTTAAGGAAAATGCCTGCTTCCTACTGAGCACCTAAATAAAGAATTTAACAAGAATGATTTCATCGGTCAATGATTGCAGACCTCAGACTAGACTGGATTTGATTATTTTGGTACAATTATTCTTTTTATGCATACGTCAGCTGCGCTAACTGGAAGCCACAATTTAAAGGCTATGTCGAATCACTACGAGTATCCGGGATTCAAACCCAGCTCCTATGTATTTGAAAGCTTGAGAACGAACCTTTCAGCCACAAGGTGAGCCTTGTAGGTGACAGGAAGTTACCCATGGGTAAAATATCTATGTCTGGGAAATCTTTTGTTAAAATCTTTATTGGCTTGGAAACATTTGTCTCTTAAAAAAAAACGACTGGCTTTTCCTAACTTTTTCTATTTAGTAGAGAAAAAAGAAACTGTTGTAGTGTAGTTTAAAGTTTCATTAGCTTTATAATACATCTGCCACAAAATTAGGTTGCAAATCTGTGTACCTAATTTTGTGGTAAAAAAAAAAGTCTGCATTATAAAATAAAAGGAATTTACTTGGTATTGTTTGTTTCTCTGTCTATACAACTGCAAATTACAGAACAAGAACTTGCTTGAATTGCTTTTATATCTAAAATGAATTATTCACAAAAACATGAGCTTCACTGTACAAAAGTTTGAACTTACTACATCTTCTGATATTTAATTTTAACGGTTAGAACTCTAATTTGACCAGATTGGGAAAGAATAAGAAACTAACAATTTAACTAAAAGCTTAATTTATTAAGAAAAATCGCAAATCCAATTTTCATTATGTTAATTTTCAGAATATTTTCGAATAGAATAGTTATTTAATTACTCTTTATCTCAACACACACGGAGTAATTAAACAGAAACCTACTTTCTATTTTTTTCTTCTACCACCACTTTTGAATTAAATAATATAAAAATAAGCATTTTTTCTAGCAGGGTTTTCGTTTTCTCAAACTCAGTAAAAGGGCAATTTATACAGATAATTCGAATTTTTTTCTGATCTCGATAAATAGATTAATGAAACTTTGAAAATCATTTAAGTTGTTTTATCTTTAGCATATTAACATATTCATTACTCTGATTTTATTATTAAAAGGTATTGAGAAATCATTTATTTTCTTTAGACATTACAAAATGTAAAATTATGTTTTACTCGCCTTTCTTTAATAAAAAATCTATGTGGGTAGCACATGACTTTCCTTTTATAATGCAATGAATTTACTTCTTTAACGGTGAAAAAGTGATGAAAAGATCCACGGCACAGTGTTTGTAAAGTTAAATTGTATATTTGGCGCGGCAAATTGTACATCCGGATCACAACATCTAAAACTATATCATGCCCAATTAACTTACATTTTATGCAACTCTAAATTAACAATTATCAATATTGATAGCATCCTCAATAAGCAATATAGCCCATATATTTAAATATTTTAATAATAAACTCATCAATTAGGCGTCATTTTCATTAACTTGGCATAATTTTTGCAATTTTGATGATATTTCCATCACTGTGGGGGCAAATATCGCCAAGATGGCGATATTTAGAAGAGCATTTCTTATATAATAAAAGGTGTGCCCATCAAATGACGGAATTAAAAATTTGCAAAATATTACATCCTATTTGGAGTCATTTTTATCAATGTGGCCACATTTTTATCAATTTGACAACATTTTTATCAATTTGGCAACAGTTTCGTCAATTTGACCACATTTAAAAAAGTCACCAAGTTGGTAATATGCAGCCAAAATTTTTCCAAGCGCTACAGACGGAGTCTTATGGTAGAGTCTTATATTCTTTCCAAAATATTGAATTTTAATCAATTAGTTTCCATTTTCATTGATTTAGTGTTATTCTTATCAATTTGGGGATGGTTTTATCAATTTGGAGATTTTTTCGTCAATTTTGCAAAATTTCAAAAAGTCGCCAAGTTGGCGATATTGTGCCAAAATTTCGCTAAGCATTGTTTATGCCGAAATAGATTAGTCTTATAGTCGATAAACGACTAATGGAGTCAAATTACAAAGCTATTACCGAAAGTGTCTTCTCTCGTAAATGGAAAGAGCTAGATCTACGAGAAAGATGATAATAAATTTATGATATAAATTACACAATATTATATATATTACTATATTATATATATTACATATGAAAAGTGAACAGATTTCACAATAGTTAATATTTTTTTTTAATTTGTGACTTTTAATACATTTATTTGAAAAATGTGCAATATCTCAAGAAAGGTTCATACTAGCGTTCTAAATTTTATGTCTATCGTTTTCTAATAAAAAATTACATAAGAAATTATTATTTAGGTAACTTTTTTGAATGTTTTAATTTTTTGATGATTTTTTTTAAATTTCATTTCAAAATTTAGGAGGGTTTTAAACATTCGATTGCGTGTAAAATCAATAGGCTTCCAGTATTCACTGATTATGATTTTTGTACCAAAGTTTGTTCGGACCGCTTGATTCATTCGTGAGATATTGTCTCCACACACACACACACACACACACACACACACACACACATCACCTCAAAAATGTCTGATTCGTGTTGAAGGATGCTTGAAACGTGCTCTCTCGTCTAAAACGAATTCGAATTTTCGACCCCCTCTCAATACTTTCTTATACATTATACTATGTATATAAGAAAAGTAAAAATACCATTTTTCACCAAAGATAAGTATGTTGAAAATATTTGTTGCTATTAGTTCACCATGTATGTTGTTTTCAGCACAGAAAGGAAGAAAATATGCTTTATTAGCTCACAGTATAATCTTTAAGCCTTCTGTTTTGCACTTTGATAACACATATGTGTAATTTAATATTAATTATATTGCACTACGTATAATTTAATATTGCATATTCAAATTCATACATGACATTTTTAATATGCATTTTATATTATATTTTAATTTTCTAACTTTAAATATGTAATGTCTCTATTTCTTATTTTTGAATATATCTCTGCTGTGTCTCACCCTGATATTCAGGTAAAGATTCGGACAGCGTAAACTAGGGGGAAATTACTCTCATTGAAATTGCACTGTTATTTCATAAACATCATATATTTGCAACATCATATATTTGTAAAAGTATATGAATTGAACTTAAGATAATATAGGAAATGAACATCACAAGGAAAAGTATTTTTAGGATCCATCATATTATTTTATTTTATGCTCTTTTTTAGAATTATAAACTACAAAATTGTAATTTTACTATTCCTTAAACTTATTTTTCTTGAATTTTCTCTTTTTTTATTTCAAGATGAAGGTTTAATTTTGAATGTACTGGCTTATAAATATCAGTCGTATGCGTCACTTAGCATACAAAAGTATACACCTTAAGTAACTTTTTTTTGACGATTTAAATATAACTAGTTAGTGGGGATTTCTTAATCGCAATAATAATACCCCATTATTAAACCTATAACAAACTACAGAAATAAATGCATAAGATCAGATCATTCTCATTAAGTATGCTAAATACTACACTGTATTAATGAGGGCTTCGTCAATATAAAACAATCATCAAATTATCAATGCGTCAAAATTTAATGTACAGGGTACAAAAGTAGTAAAAAAAATAATAAATTGAGATATCATAAGGGGCTTTTTACAAACGGAAGAGTTACTCACAAAGTTTTTTCTCTCAAAATTTATTTTTATGGATAT
Source organism: Amaurobius ferox (assembly GCA_951213105.1). Taxonomy (NCBI): domain Eukaryota; kingdom Metazoa; phylum Arthropoda; class Arachnida; order Araneae; family Amaurobiidae; genus Amaurobius; species Amaurobius ferox. The sequence goes on along the minus strand of OX578133.1, from coordinate 120,169,709 downwards.
ATATTGAGGATATAGTGTACCGTCTTCTAATGAGTTTGCAATATTGAAGACCTAAAACAAAAGATTAAACAAAGGAAAGCGAACATGTAGAGGTTCATTAAGTTGAAAAAAATATATTAAAAATAACTTAGAATGGAAAATTTGGAAATAAAACCTTGTGAGTTACTCTTTTGTTTGCAAAAAAACCACAATATGATATCTTAACTTCGATTATATATTTATTACAAGTTAAAAAGATAATTTCGAGACATCCTATATAACAAAAGCATAAGAGTTATGAGTGATACAATTATTCATAATGACGTAACAGATAAAAAAGGTTTAATCTTGAAAAGTAACCTGTTAATCTATTACCCTGGTCATTAGTATTTCTATCTAAATAAAGCATAATGGTTAGGAGTAGAGCCTATTTCATAATGAAAGTATTATTATTAACCGACTTCTAACGAGACTGTCGCTTAGAACTTCTGTTATACATAACTTTATAAGTTTTGTATTAAGTGCTGATAACTAGATTGGGAAAATAAGGGTTTGAATTCCATTATATATTTTTTTTATTTGTATGCAATAAAAGTGTCGTCATTGTAAATATATAGAGAAAATACTAATGTACCATTACAAAAGCGAACTATAAATATAAAAATCATTGGAAAAACTAATATTCCATAAGGGAATGGATACAAAAAAGATGCAAGTATAGATTAAATTGCTAATAATATGCAGTAAAATTTATAAAATGTTCACCTTACGTACTTCATTAATAACAGTATAAAGAGATCAACAGCAGATACCTTACCTTTGTTGTTGTTTTTATGTGCACAAAGGGAATTGAAACGAGAAATACATTACACAATATCTTCGAAAACCGAGGCTCAATGAAAAATTAATTAAAAGAAGAATTTCTATTACAGAAATTCTAATGAAAGAGGGCTTTTCTCTAAACCAATTTATTTCCATTAAGAATATATAGATTAATTCCATGAATAATAACCTACTTCTTTCAGGACACATCTAGTTGCTGAGATCTTCTGAAGAAGATTGAATTTTTCTATAAATAAACTAGACTGGGAAAATATTTAACAAGACTCTATAAAATTGAGAATAAACATAAAAAGCGCTTTATCAACATTGTTGATGCTTAGTAGTATTGTGAATTACAGCGCCGGATCAGCGTAGTGGTCATTATATCTAGAGCGCAAGCTGGAGACGCTGGTTTGAGTCCCAATTCTGTTGGATTGACTTTTCATAGTAAAAATTAGACACAATTTGAAGGTAGACTTAGGGGGTTTAGGCTATCTTCCCGGTTCAAATGAGCTTAAGAGATATTATTGTTTGGTATTGTTTGGTATTATTGTTTGGTATTATTGTTTGGTATTGAATAGTATTGTTTATAATACCTGGATGAAATGTGTGGTTAGCATACCAGGATTCGAGTTCCGGTTCGGATGAATTCATTTTTCATATTAAAAATAAGATTCATGCTTCAAACAAGAATTACACTAATCGGAAAAAAATATATTTGTACTCTGCAAAAAATCAATGATTCTTCGTATTGATATTATTGAATCCAAATCAGGCGAGATACTCTAACACCCACCAGTGTTGAGAATTCAATTTAAAAGAAAAATACGACTGCGTAATTAAGGGATGCTGAACAGTTGGAAACACGCATTTCCTGTTTGAGAGACGTTGAGACAACATTATTAAAGTTGCTTAAATAAAGAAAATTAAACATTGCAACAGCCCTCAGTTTTGGTTGAGGACCAGTCAACAGAGTATGAACTGAGGGCGGGCGATGTGAATACATTCTACTTTATGAACACATTCTTAAAGAAAATCTATCAAAATTACTCTAGGAATGCCGGCCAACCAATGCTATTTGTACGTATTCGATGACATCTCAATAGATTTGTGCTAAAAAAATATTATGAATTTTATTATATTGCTGTAAATATTCATCTCTGATTTCATGTACATTAATACACTTAAAATCAGTCCAACAAGCCAAATCAGTTGGATATGAGTAAGCCAGGATACATTCTGTAAGTCATAAACATTAATAATATTTTTATAACTATGTTAATAGTACATTTTAAGTATCTCACTAAAATTCTATTCCATAAAGGCTACAAATAAATCTAACGCACTTCAAAAATAAAATAACCTTAGGATCTGATAATTTAGCTGCATAAACGGAGACCCATCATTGAAGATACATCATTTATTAAGTTATGGAGCCGATATACTTAAAATAGTTAATATCTAAGAGTTCCTTGTCAGATGAGCATATTAACCATCGTAATTTTGCATTAATCCTTTTTCTAATCACGTTTCATTGTGTATCATATGCTAAATTTATTCCTAATTTCGTAATTTCGTGTAATGACAGTTTACGTATAACATACGCCCTTGTGACCTAAATGCGAGTCTCATCCATTATCTTGTACACTCATAACTCGATTTGGGAAGAAGAGGTCATATGCCTTTCTCTCGCCGTGTGATATCTAAGTGATCATTAAATACTCTTTATTCTTAAATATGCCTCAGATCTTGGTATTTAAAATTAATGAAGTTTACTGTTTTTATGAACAAAACTCGGGAATACTTGAAGAATATTATGAAGGAGACGTCATGCATAAAAAATTTCACAGCAGTTGAAAACATTTGGAAACAAGATCAATAGTTTAGATTGGAACAATTTTTATATGTGTAGCCCCCCCCCCCCCAACGGACACAAGTAAAATCAAATCCCGTCACTTTAAATAAATAAGAGCGTGCGGTTGCATTGAAATTCGCCAAAACCAGGTAAGTTCGTTTAAGACAGGTAACACAATAAATATGTATATCTAGATGACACGTAGTGACGGTGCAGAGACTATAGCCACCAGCCGAATAAAAATCGCTAAAGTTAGAACCGAGATATGAAATTGGAAGGAGGGGTAGTTAAAATAAAAGTTACGCCCAGGTGTAGTGGGCTTGATACATCCTAAATGAAAGTGAAAATTGAATAAAAAATCAGGGCAACAGTCACTAAAATAGATAAAAACGCAGATTTAAAAATGGATTTTCTCCCACCATGGAGATTAAAATAAAAAGTGAAAATTGCAAAATTGAAACAAATTGAAACAGATTTTAGAAAGTGTTTCAATTTTGTTTGAATTCTGTCTTAATTTTGATTTTCTTATTTTTAAGTTATGGTTTTATACGTGTAACAAATTATCTCTAATATATCTTTGGATTTACACAAATTACTTTTATTATATATATATATATATATATATATATATATATATATATATATATATATATATATATTATATATATATATATATATATATATATATTAAAAAGATAGAATAATAACCAATTCCAAGTAATTACGAAATATTAATACAATAAAATCCCCAAAGCAGTTAAACCACGGCTACCATGCCGAAAGATGAAATGAACAGTACTGGCTTAATTTCAACAAATATATATATATATATATATATATATATATATATATATATATTAGAAAGAAGTAATAATAAAAATAATTCAAGTAATCGTGAAATATTAACATCACCATAGAAGCAAAACCACTGCCATAATGCCGATAATAGAAAAAATCAGCATCGGCCCAAATTCGAAGATTAAAATGAATTAAATTCATCTTCAGGTCTGAGTATTTAATTCTAATTAACCCAAACAAATGCCTGTTTCAGATTGGACAAATGTACATTACTATAAATGACCAAACTCAGACTACAGGCACTAAAAAATAAAAAAAATGAAGCTAAGAAACATTAGAAAAATTTGTATTACCATGTGGCAGGAACCCTTCTTCTTTCAACACGTGTATATGCGGCCAACCTCAACAGTATAATAAATATCTAGAAGCACCGGAATGAACATGACGAAATAAACCTAGGAGGCAGTACGAACGTTCACAGCGACACTCCCAGACTCGTCTAGTGAGTTAGAGCAGGAGACAGGACTATTACCCGTATAAGCAAAATAGTATATGAACATGAAGCAAAGATGAAAATTCTTACTAAACAAGAGATTCATGGAAAAAATGGATAAACGAGAATGCCACTATACACCATTATAAGGGCGCTCAAATCGCAGTTTCAAACTGGCTAAAGTTACAATTTTTTTAGCGAAAATAAAATTGAAAACATTAATATTAATGTATCTTATTTTCAGATGTTTTTGATTTTTCTAATTTTTTTAGCTTATTTTATTATTTTTCATTTTTATTTATTTATATAAATAATAAATAATTATAATTATAATTTTTTTTTATTGTTAGCCACTATAATTTGGAAGGTTTTCTTGGATGTTATCGAGTGGAAGTTGATACACTGAGTTGATAATCTAAATAACGAATTTGGGAGGATATGCATTATTAGTTGCTGTACTCAATAATTCCATAAAATGTGATAATTTATAATTTTCATCACAAATTTTATTGATTCTAAGAACCTGGTTTATTGTAATATTTTTAAAAACTGATATATGCAAACAAGAGTTAAAATGTTGAATTTTTGTTGTATTAAATTTAAAATCTTGTCTTTTATCATACAAGTTTATAGCCATATTACAATTTTTTAATTCTAAATTTAAATCTAAAAAGTTTGCACCATTAGAGTCATTATTACTTGCATTTAATTGTAAATTATTAGGATAAAAGTTAAATACTATAGGGATATTATTAAGGGATACACATAATATGTCATCTAGATATCTAAACATGTGCATATTGTGTAAGCTTGGATTAATGTTCTTTTCATAGAAGAATAAATACAGATTAGCTAACAATGATGAGGCACACACCCCTTGTGGGATACCAAACTCTTGCTTAAAAAAAGTACCACCATGTTAAATATAATTTTCGTAGAGAATGAAATTAAGTAATTTTTTAAAAAGAAAATTTAAATATTTTAGGTTGATATTATATTTTTCAAAAATTTCTAAAATAATTCTATACAGATCATCTATATCAATATTATTAAACAAATCTTTTGAATCAAAAGTATAAATACTATGAATATTAGTAAGAGTTTTTAATTTCTTAACTAATTCAAAACTGTTTTTCACAATATGAGAATTATTTGAAATCTCATCAGACAAGGATACTTCATTTAATATTTTTAATAATAATTTACCAGCATTAGTAATGTAAGTATTATGCCCACTAGTAATAGTTCGAAAAGCAACAGGGGATTTATGAAACTTGGGTACTAAAACTAGATAAGGAATGTTTTTACAACTATTTTTAGATGGATTTGTTTATATCTGGCTGAAATTCTATTAGATAGGATTTTAAAATTAGTATTATGTAAATTATAGATTTGATTATTAAGCAAGAGTGACTGGAGGGTACTTATATAGTAATATTTACATATGAGTGAGTAGTTACTATTAGCTTTATAGACGTAAGTAATGACAAAATCATTTTGAATTTCTTTAATATCCCTTTTAATTGAATTAAGTTTATATGATTTATTAATTTTCTGATTATATATATAGTGATTTAAGTATTGCTCTATTAAGACACTCCAGGGTTTGAAGGCTTCTACAGGGATTTGATATTTATAGCTGATTTTATAGATAAATTTATTTAAGTCAAGAATTAAATCTTTACAAATTAATTTATGTTTAAATTTAGTAGGTATACGGTACTTAGTGCCAAGTAACATCAGTGATCTCAGTGCATCATAATTAATAATATTTAGATTTCCCGTTATAACATGCGCATGGTGTTTATCTACGAAGTCTTTGTATTTTTATAAATGACAGTGGCAATATGACTCTTTATCCAATTCATAATTTTGATTAATGTCTATTGATTTGGCAATTTGATTATAATTGAAAATATAACGTCCTAGCGGTTTATCATATTTATATGCAATTTTAGGATTTACGTGTTTGACTGGAAAGTAATTGGAAACCGATTTTAAAAGATGATTTATCTTCAGATTATTTAAGACAGAATTAGTGAAATTCAAGGTGCAATATTCGTTAATTTTAGTATATTGTTTAGATTCGTCATTTAAATTTAAGTCCGTGACGTATAAATAAACATTAAGAGTTTTACTTCTGGTGACGAGCAAATCATAGAATAAATGTTTAAAATGAATGTTATCAAATGGAGTGGTTATAAAAAGGTTATAAACAAAATTTAATTGCTGTTTTTTAATTACAAAAATCCAGTTCTTACATTGTTTCCAATCAAAAATAATTTTGAAATTTGCATGCTGCTGTAGGATGGCATATTTTAGATCAGATAATAAGGGTAATTTTTTTATTACATTTACTTGCTCTTTTAGCTCATTTAGATTTGTTTTTAGAAATATTAAAGAAATTATAAATATTATGGTCTTCATTAGGATAATTAAAGGATTTTTTAACATTGTTATGATGATTAAATAATTGATTGAGTCCATATGGAAAAATAGTTTTGTGTGCACATATGAATTCATTTTTAAGGAACAATCTGTCATAATAATTTTTTGAATACATAGAATACTAATTTTAATGTTATCGAACCCATGTATCGAAAAATGTTCGTATTCGAATTTTGATTCATTAAGGGTAGTTGCATTATTTGAAAAATTTTTTATATGATTCCTGTGTACGTTAATTCGGAGGTGCAGAGGATTACTGGTTTGACCTATATATGACATATTACATCTTTTACATACAATTTGGTAGATGCAATTATATGTTTTACAGAAGGCAAGATTATTGCTACAATTGATCTGGTTACGATTAGCAAGCGGACACGTTTTACATTTATTAGAATTACAAGTTTTAAATTTAAGAGTGTTATTAAGTGATGCATGGTTGTAAGATTGATAGTTATAGAAGAGAACAAGGAATGCTGGCTGGATGTACTAAATAAGGCTGGAACAGTCATTGAAGAAAATGGATATTGTTAGTAGCGGGATATCGATCTAAGAAAACCCCAACAAGTTCTCGAATACCGAGCTTGAATGTCAGAGAACATCCAGTTGCCAGTCGCTAAATATTGATAATTAGACATCATATAATAGGGTAAGATAGTAACCTTTATTTCCCCAAAATAAAGGAACTTGCATTCAAAATAAGAGACTCATTAGCTAAGTAAGTAACTTAATTCAAATACAAAATTGAAAACACAATACAACGTATGAAAGATATCATTATTTTTTCAAACTAATGGATCATAATGAACTTGAAAATAATAAGAACTAATATGTAGACACATTAAAACTGGATTAAATAAATGCTCAGTAATAAGCAAAACTAGGATAGATAGTGGAAAAATGTGCATATATACATTGACTATTCCAATAAAAATTAATTCAAATTAACATCCAACAATACATCATGGAAAACAATATTTTACCTCATAACTATTAAATATTACCTAAAAATAATACAACCATTAAACAAAGCTGGAAAATACAATATTCAAAATTTTCCATTACAAATTCAATTGATTAAAGGAACAACAATTAAGAGATTCAATGTATGAAAAGCTAAGTTCGATCGCAAAATCAATGGCAAAGAATAGAATATAACATAGGAATAAGAAATAGAAATAATAGACATTATATATGAAAAGATTGGGTTAATAATGAGATAAAAGTTGAGATAAAAATTTGAGATAAAAATTAGCACCGATTCAGCGCAAACTCAGCTAACTTTAGTGTAATTCAGTTCTTACTAATTAAAATAAGAAGTTACTACGGAAATTCGTAAATCAACTTGACAGAAAACAAAATAACCAATATACAATACTCGCATAATGCAGCAGACAAAATATATGTGTGTGTGTGTGCATTACTTTCAAATCAGTGAACAGAAGTACAGAAGTTTCTATCTCTCCCTATGCTATATTCCAAATAAATATTTTCATGCCTCCTTACAGAATAGATAGCAATATCTGAGTATCATTATACCATATGACAAAACCCATACATTTTAAAGGAGACGTCATTCTAAATATGTGTATCTGTCTTGTCAGAGGAACATGTCACGCCTCCAAAGAAAATTATATATTATCTAAGGGTAGTCTTGAGAAATGCACAAAACTGGTTTCTTCGCCTACTTCGGCAGCCACTGGAGACCTAATTTCTTTTTTTTTTTGTGACATATCAAAGGCGAATGTCAAAGAGAGAAACTGGTAAACAAGCTTTAAAAATGGCTTTGATATGGGCATTTTTTCAACGATAAATTATTTTAAAAGCATTTAAAGGAAAGATATCGTTGAAAAGATTGAACTCCACTTAGAGTCTAAAAGGTCAATATGAATTATTCAGTACGAGAGTAGAAAGCAAACCTTAAAAATGTGGAGTGCCATCAATTTGAAGTGATGGGAATCGAGGAGGTTTCAATGTACTCGAACTTGAAACCTCCTTAGACTTAACCAATTCCGGATTTAGTATTAACCAATTCCGGATTTAGTCTTAACCGATTCCGGATTGAGAATTTTAAAGTCCCCAGTCCAACAATACTTTGGGGACGTGACTCCTTTGTTTATGGCACAAATAATTAATTTAAGGGAATTACAGAGTACGTCTTGAAGAAAATATAAATCTAAAAACATAATATCGTTGATAAAATATAATTAACCAATTATTTTAAAATTAACTTTATGGTGTTTATTTCAAAATAAAAAATTTAAAATTTAATAATAGCATTGAAAAACTGTAAAAGATATTCAACTGAATAAAAATCAAAATATTTTTCAATTTCTTTTTTTGTATCTCTCTATATTTAAAAAAAAGTAGCCGCCGCCGCTGTTTGACAAATGCCTCGTTTCTCGAGAATTTCTCGAGAATTTCTCGAGAATTTCGATGTAGTTTTTGAGATATTTTACTTTTTATGTACTTCTGAAGTGAACTTTTTTTTTTTTCGTATCGGCACGTTCAGCAATTTCTTTGTCTCGTACCGTAAAAACTATAGCACACAAAAATATGAAATTTAGTACATTTATAGAGAAATAATAGGGTAATGCTACGGAATAAACCGTTTATCGATTAATACTTTAGCTTGGCATGAAATAGCTCGCGAAGCTAGCTCATGATCAAAATATTCAGTTTTTGGATTCCCTGAGCTGAGAAAAATACCTGCTTTTCCCTCTTGTGAAAAATAGGCAGAGATAGAAAAAATATTTTTGAAAGTAGAATTTTTAGGAAGATAGATATGAAGCGAGCTCAGCAAGGACAGCGAGTAGGAGGCGAAGTCTCCCGAAGGGGGTGGCGCGAGCTGAGCGAGCAGGAGGCAGAGCTCCCTAGTCACTAAAAAACATTTAATGTCAAAGCAAAGACAAAGTATTTGAGTTGATAGTTCGCGTCCTGGATAGACTAACAATAACAAGACCACGAATTTTTGCATGCAAGTACAGACATGACTGAATTTTTGCAGGACGGAGCCCCTTTTTTAACACTTTACAACAAAGTTGAAAAGTGTTTATGACTTTGTTCATTCTGTCTGTCTGTCTGTCCGTTAGCACGATAACTGCCGTAAAAATGACTTAATCAAAATGAAATTTTAGTATGTTGTTCAGACGGTCTGTAGAACCTATGGGAATATAAATGAATAATATCACACAATTAGTTTTGGATTGAACCCGGGTTGAAAAAATGAAATACATTGAGCCCTATGGGACCTAATTTTTCTAACATTTTTTAAGCGGATTTAAAATTCACAAATTGCTTCGAAAATTTTAGGTAATAGTCAAATTGTTCCATAAAATATATAAAAAAAAATTCAGTGAAATATATTCAGCAGTTTTTTAAATAAAAATTAAAATAATAATTACTCATCTTATATTAAACGATCACGTGACCATGATATGAAACGATCACATGACCCACTTCAAAATGATATATGGCATCCATCTTGTTTCAAATTCGTGATTTTTTAAAGTTCTTTTTAATTCATATTGAGTGTTGTATCCATCCTAAAACTACTTTATTTCTGCTTAAATTCTGTGCATCTACATACTAAAACAACACAATGACAATATATTTGAGTTTAAATTCTCATTCAAATTTGATTATTTCTACAACTAAGCCTATTTTTCACCTATGTAAAATGTAAACAGCAAAATACGTAGAATGAGTTGTATTAGAATTACTGTATTTCTTTAACACAAAATAATTCAGTCCATGGAGTCTGCATGGCTGATATGACTGAAATATTCATTGATTTTATAAACAGAAGGACGATTTTTTTCGATGAAGTTTTAAGCATAAAGTTTATGAATTGTAGCTCCATGGTCTTAATTTTTAAATAAAATAAATTATTATAGTATTGTGATGAATGAAATGGAGAAAGTTATGAATGAAATCCTGCTTTTATAGAAAGATCCAGGCGTGTTATTTTTTCTATGACGTCATTTGAATTAATTTCAGTTGTTTTCGATGAAGTTTTCATATATAATAAATTATCGTAGTACTATGATAGATTTTAAAATATTACCGTGGAATGTATTGCATTTTAGAGATATTTAAACCACGCAATTTATATTTCAATGCCGTCATTTGAATGAAGTTCATTTTTTTCAATGAAGGTTTAAGTTTTCAAATATAATAAATCAATGTAGTATTGTGATAAGTTTTAAAATATTACCGAGGAATGTATTGCATTTTCGACTTTTTTAAATAAAATTGCATTAAAGTTGGAAAGTGTTTCATAATCAATGCTTTAAGCATGATTGATCTTTCTTGTTTAACTTCGATGTAGTTTTTGAGATATTTTACTTTTTATGCACTTCTGAAGTGAAATTATTGTTTTTTTGTATCGACACGGCTGGTGATTTCTCTGTCTCGTACCACGAAAACTATAGCATACAAAAATATGAAATTTAGTACATTTATAGAGAATAATAGGGTAACACGGTGAAATAAACCGTTTATCGATTTAAACTTTAGTTTGGCATGAAATAGCTCGCTGAGTGAACTCAGGGTCAAGGAATTCAGTTTTGGGATTCCGTGGGCTAAGAAAAATCTCTGCTTTTACCTTCTGCGGAAAATAGGTAGGAATAGAAAAGAGATTTTTGAAAGTAGAATTTTTAGGAGAGATAGGTATGAAGCGAGCGCAGTGAGTAGGAGGTGAAGTCTCCCGAAGGCAGTTGGCGAAGCGTAGAGAACAGGGGTCAGCGCCCCCTAGTTTCTCTGAAAATAATAAAAATTTTAAAACTAATAAAAATAACGAAAATGTAAAATGATATTCAAACTTATAAAATTAATTAACTTTAAAAAAATGATTTTTCTGTACTTCTTTGTAACAGTTTTCTGTATTTCTTTCTGATATAAATTTTATTGATACATTAATTTGTTATCTTATAAAAATTATTATTTACTCATTAGTTAGATTTCAATGGATATGATTAGAACTTTTTATGTAGTTTTGTAATGTACATATTCGTAATTCATCTTTAAGTATTCAGAATGTTCTTTTGCTTGTAGCAGCTGACACCAAAAAGCTGAGGCAAATACTAAAAGCAACTTAGGAAGTAGAAAATACCTCTGACTATAAAGAAGCAGCACAAAGATTTTTATATTTTTCCATTTATTCCAATTTCTTGCAAGACCAAAAAAAATTTTAGGTCTTGCCTCCACCTTGTCCCTTGCCATGATCTTATTCGGCTTGTCACAAATGCGAGTTGAATTGAACCGGAATTCTCTTTGACGGGTTTGGACTACACTGAGAAGGACTGAATAAATAGTTGATAGCATTAAATGAAATTTAATAATATGTATCACTATTTTTGTGAATTTCAAGTATAAAAATAAATACAAAAATCTGATGTGGGCAGCACATGTTTTTTCTCCTATGAATTTACTTCTTTCACAGTGAAAACATGATGTGTAAGTTCCACGGCACAATGTTTTCGATTGTGCGTTTGGCGCTTTTTCAGATGACAACATGTAAAACTATTTTTAAGTACCCAATTAACTTATATTTAGCGCAACTCTAAATTGACAATTATCAATGTTGCTAGCATCCACAGTAAGCAATATTGTCCATATATTAAAATATTTGAATAATAAATTCATCCATTTGGAATCATTTTCGTTGACTTAGTGTCATTTTTGCAATTTTGACGAGTATTTCACTACGACCTTATTTTACTCAATCACTTGTCACGTTCGTTAAATTTATCGCCAAGCGTTACAGGAAAACAAAGAGAATAGCATTTCCTATATATAAATGACTGTTAGCGAATTATTAGGCGTCAAAATACGAAACTATTACTCAAAGTATCTTCTCTCGTGAATGGAACAAACAAGATCTACGAGAATAATGTTAACAAATTTATCGCGTAATATTACATGTGAAAGTGAACATACTTCACAATAGTTAATGTTTCTTTTAATTGTGTGTGATTGTTTTTATAAATTTATTTGAAAAAGTGCAAAATCTCGAAAATGGTTCATGTTGGCGTTGTAAAGTTTATTTCAATCGTTCTATAATGAAAAATTAGATAATAAATGATTGTTTTCGTAACATTATTGAAAGTTCTGATTTTTTGATGATTTTTTTTGGAAGATACCAAAATTTCATTCGACAATTTTGGTATCTTCCGCACATTCGATTGCATTTTTGCATTTTAAATCAATAGACTTTCAGTATTCACCGATTGCAATTTTTGTACCAAATTTCGTTCAAAATGCTGTATTCGTTCGTTAGATATAGTCTCCACACACACACACACACACACACACACACATCACTTCAAAAACGAGTTCAGGAATGATTGAAACGTGCTCTTTCATCGAAAACTCGAATTCGAATTTTTGCCCCATCATAAGACTTTCTCCATACATTTTACTATATATATGAGGAAAGTAGAAATTACAAAAATTCAAATTGCTGCTTGTAAAATAAACGCTTACAGAACTTCCTTGATGAAAGTCTGTATATGTCAGTTAGATGACTACAATCCGAGGGCGTTTTATGCCCCCTTCTTCAAGCCAAGAAAACAGCATGCGCCCTTAACCACAACTAAGAATGAAAATAGCGCATACTGCTCTACCTGTTCTCTGGGGCTGAAGAAGGGACTTACAACGCCCTCGAAACAATTATGTGACATATGCTTACTTGATCCAAGAAGTTCTGCAAGTGTTTATAAATATAAATATTAAAAAAACAACCTTTAACTTAATTCTGAGCTGAAAATGGCTCAATCCATGGTTTAGATGCATTTGACGTAATAAATATTTGATACCATTAAATGAAATTTAATAAAATGTATCAAATATTTTCGTGAATTTCAAGTATAAAAATATGGCGCAATTCGTGGCTTTGAGCGCATTTGATAAGCTTTTTGTTTAGAACATAGGACTCGGGCAAGAGGCTCAGGCAGTGAGTGAAAGTGGATAGCCTACACCCGTGAATACTGTTTAATCGCTGTTATCATAGCTGTAGGCTACACACGGCCCATCACTCCCAGGAGTGGGTCGGTAGTGTTGAAACCTTTCCTTGGCTAGCCAAATCCCCAAACGTCACCCTGATCTTGGATATGCTGGGACGTCAACTGCAGACATTGCCGAATATCAGGGTTCTGCACAATCAATACCAGGATAATATAAATGTTTTACTTGAATGCATGCCACACCGTACAACAACGCATCGAGAGGGCTTTACCACTTACTAATCTGTAGCGGTTGTGACGCATCTGTTCTAAAATAAAGTACTTGTTGGATTTGATACTTGAATATTTTTTTATCTCTTCATTTGCATTGCACATGTTAAGTTTCAGTCCAATCGGACGCTATCTTCAGATTGCTTCGATTTTTTGTTTAAAAGTGTATTCCAAATTTTTACCAACATGATTAAAGTGGGGGGGGGGTTAAATTTGTTCTAAATAATTAATCAAATACATAATATTTGATTTTTAATGTAGAAAACATATTTGAACACAAAATTTGAGTTACATTCATATGAATTAAAATCATACTTACTGTGACAAAATCTTAACACATTTCAAAATTCTAAAAAACGAGCAAACCATATTTTGATTTCAATTTGCATGATAGTGCATTTGCTATATGACTTAAAGAAATAAATTTTCCATTAACATTTTATTAAAGCAGTAGATTTCTTAATAGCCATTTCTCTGATTCAATCTGGCGATTGAAAGGAAATATAAATTGAAACAGATACAAATAATTTATTCATTTATAATACTTAACATTACGATATTTTACTCATTTATTTAACGTGAAACATGAGATAAATCAATATAATTAAGTAAGAAATACTCAAAAAGTATACATGATCATTGATATCAATTCGATAGTCAAAATTCATATTTGCATGTTTTGAGATAGGAGAAATACAAAGGTAAATACAAAGTCAAAAATGAATATCCTAGTTCATTCTAGAAGACCATAGGCAACAAATGTTTTATCCTCCCTTTAATGTAATAATTTTTTCCAGGGAAGCACAATAAAAAAAATTATTCAGTACATGATTCAACTTTTAAACCTTCAACTTTTTGGTGCTGTCAAAAATCAGATTGTGGAACTTTGCTTTAGACTATAGTAGGGGGGGGGGGCGACCGGCTTACCAACAGGCGACTTGAGTGAGAATGTGAATCGGATACCATGAATCGGATATACTACTAACATATATATCAGACTTAGGTATTCCACGCAAGTATGCATTTCATCATCATGCCTTGCAGGATAAGTGACTATTAGGGCACAATGATATATTATTGCTCTTTATTTATACATATGTAGACGTATAATTACTATAAGGCACTTTTCTACTTTGTAAAACATTCTGCAACCTTTGCTCATTTTTTTTTAAATAAGTAAATAATGTATTGTGTTTTTAAGTAATAGTGCGAATTTAGTTAAAAGCACAAATTGTAAAACACAATTTAGTTAAAAACACAAGTTAGTTCAGAACACAAGTAGTTTTCATAAAGGTTTTCATTAGATAACATATAGTATAGAATAAAATTATTAAATTAAGTACAGAATGAAATTTCACTTCATCATAGATGCAACATAAGTATTTAGAGTAAAAGTCAAATTTATTTAACAATTTTACATCCCTTTTACATTCATATAATTTAATTGAAATATATGAATTCTATATTTTTCAGCGAAATTATTATTTTAATATATCTTAAATTTTATTATATATGATATTTTTGCATAAATTTTTAATATGTTACATCATTTTAGCTAACACGCGCCTATGGTATATATATTTTGCATTTATATAAGTTTACGAGACGTGGTTTTTCCATTTAATTTAAAGTTTAATCCAGTACTAAATCCTAAAAAAGTTTCGATAATTATGATAATGTAATATCATCATCACACATAATAATTGTGATTGGTTTATGTGGTTCACATATGTATGGTTAGACTTAAAAAATATCTCTAGTGTTAATATATTTCTTTAAAAAACGCAACTTTAAATTTTAGCTATTTATATAAATTTCTATAGAAAATATTTCTTATTATCAATATAATTGAATGGGTATAGTGTAAAATATACCTATATGTTTCAGTTCATTTGCTAAATATCGTAATGTAGTAAAAAAACATTCTCATTTGAGTCTTAAGCCTAGTCCATTCTAACTTATTTTAGAATACTTAAAAAATATTAAATAGAGCATGTCCGGACAAGATCTTAATGATATTGTCTAAAAATTTAAGTGGTTTTCTTTAGAAATCTTTAATGATGAAGTTTTATCAGATGACTTAATCCTATGTATCTAAACTTGATTTTTTGTATCATTCTCGGGTTTATCGTCCTTTTACGTGTAATTTCATATGTCGAAATGAATGAAAATATTTATATGATATTCTTGAGATATTGCGCTTTAATGCAGAATATTTTTTAATCCAAAAATTCCTTAAAATATAAGATATTTTTACTCGTTAAACGTAAGTAGCCAGTTCATGTGTACTTTCCAATATAATGCGATTGAAACTGTTGACATCATTCTTTAGATAGTAAAATTTTTACTTTCTTACAGTAAACAGGATTTATTTTTAAATAATCGAGCGTTTGGTACGAAATTTTATGTAATTATTTCAATTGGCAGTTACCAGATACGAGGTAAAATTAAATTTCAAAGAATTATCTATATTCTTATTGATTTTTAAAGAATTCAGTTTATGCTATTGTTTGCCCACAAAATAAAAATGTGTTAGTTTGCAGGAGAAATCCCTCATTGATATTTCACAAAAAAGTAAATTAAAACTTTTAGTATGATATGCTAAGAAAACAAAAGAGTTTTGGAAATTTAAAAAGAGAGTAATCTAGAAAACATAATCACTTCTAAAATCTTAGATTATGTAACTTCCCGGATAAAATTTTGCTCAATTTAATATAATAACCTTTGAAGAAGTAAATTTCTCCCACGACTCGATAGAATGAAAAATAAATAGCAAATGACTTCACATGAAAAAATTAAAAAAAAAAACACTAAATGTATGCCTGATTAAAATAAGTAAAATTAGACCGCATTTATTTAATGGACAGGTTTTATACTATAATCATAAAACTTTCAAGATAATAAATCATTACCTGATAATAGTCTTATTGATTATTATATCAGCATCCGAATTATAAGATTTCGTACATATCAACAAAATATCAGTAAAAACTCAGTATCGAGGCTGCAAAACTTCTTTTTCTATCCTTGACCTGAAGTTCAACAACTGCTTACGTCGAAAAACAGCAGATTGAATTCACGCTTGTGAAAAACACCATTTTCGTCGCCCTTGTGTTCCTAACTGCCGCATGAGCAGGCTTACCGTCTTCTGACTCTAGTCATATTACAAACTTTTCAGGTTTTTTCTTCTATTAGTCTTTTAGTCTATTTCTTCTATTTGTCTTTTAGTCAAACATGGTTTTAAGGGTGAGTTACTTCTCAAAATCAGCAAAATACACGAGTTTCAGTGTACTCATTCATACAAATAAAATATGGAAAAATAGTAAAATGCTATTTAGTACTTAAATGCATTTGTATTTGAGAAAAGTATTATTATTATTATTATTATTATTATTGGTGGTGCTTTGGTATAATAATTATTATTATTAATCTAATGTTTTAAAGGCTTTTGGACAGGCAAGTATCCCATTTTTATGACTAGCTGATAAATGGTAAAACAACACATGTATGGCAGAAGCCTTCAGATCACCAATCACTTTCACACATAAATTTAACTGCTAGGGAAACTTTTTTGACAGCCAGGCTTCTAAATATTTGTATTTGTAAGGCTTATTATTATTACTACAACTACTACTATTACTACAACTACTGCTATTACTACTACTACTAGTACTACTATTACTACTATTGTTTTCATTATTAATATTACTACTACTGTTTCTACTACTACTAATATTAATATTATTACTACTACAAAATTTATTAATATTCTAAGATTTAGGCAAAGTCAAGAAAAAACAATACGACGAATGAAGGGTTGGCTTATATTATTTTTAAACTCTTCGGCCTTTTGAACATACGAGGACTAAATTGTCCGACATATTCAGCTTAAAGTGTATGCAAAACTACTTTAAGTACTACTTAAACGTAAAGTGTATGTAGAACAGAGCTTCCCCATTGCATAAGTGCTTCAAATCCGACACCAGCGGATTCGAAAACCAGAGTGCTCTTCTTCAGCTTTCACGAAGAACATTCTAGGGAAATTCGAGCCGTGTTCTTATTGCATGCTGGATATCCATAAATACATAACACAGGTAACTTGCAATACCGTTTAACACCAGCTTTGAAACCTGAGACTGGACTTTCCATTATCCAGTGATAAGCATATAATTACCACAGATGCAATTTGCCACGAATGGACTCAATTTGGCAAATGAGGATTAAACAGAACAAAATGCAGCATATTTTTTTGCAAAAGTATGAAATTAAAGTCATGTGCGATAATAACAACAACGAGAGCGAGTTATTATGGCATATGTTAAAATTACAGTTTTTACTCAAAACACAGGTTTGGTCAATATTTGACACAAATGAATTGATTTATGAAATATGCCATTGAAAGGAAATCGTGTATTATTTGTGCATTTAAAATCATGTAATTAATGGGAGGTTCAACATTCAGTGCCAGATCTTAGAATGAAAGTTGTCAAAATGAAAATTAAAAGTAAATAATGGATTCTTAATTATTTGATATAAACGGACACCTTTTTTTTCCATTCACTTCGAAATATTTTTGCAACAATGAATTTACATCGGTGATACTTATTCATTGTAAATTTTAATCATTTACTTAACTGTTTTTTTTTTTTCAAACTTACATCATGTGCTTGAAAATGCTTTTTTGGCTCAGAGGGTACGATCGAAAGATAGAACTGTCCGCTTAAAAAGGAATTCCAGCTGGGAAAAATTGACTGGGAATTAAAAATACAAAATTCTAACGTTCGCAATTTTGTAGTTATTTGCGTCAAATTCGATATACAAGCATATTTCCTTCCTTGGGGTAGGTAATCCGTACAAAAACCATAAAATTCTGGTAATAATTACGCAAGTTAAAATGTTATTCTGATAATAATTAGGCGAGTTCGGATTTTATTCTGATAATAATTAGGCGAGTTAGGATTTTATTCTGATAATAATACGCTAAGATTCTATCCTGATAATAATTACATGAGTAAAAAAGTTATTCTGATAATCATTACGCGAATTTCGATCTTTTTCAACAGGAGATCCGTTCCTGTTTTATTTATTTATTTAATCATTTTTTTTTACTTTCCCTGCAATACATGGTAATGTATAGGGAAAGTATTGGAATCATGCCGAAAATCACAACTCGAGTTTTCGACGGATCTACCCGTTTCGAGACCTCTAGAATACGAAAAAACCATTTTTAGCGTGACGCCTGTGTGTGTGTCTGTCTGTCTGTCTGTGTGTCTGTCTGTCTGTGTGTCTGTCTGTCTGTGCAGATTTTGTATCCACTCTAACTAAAAAACTAATGGACCGAATTTCACAAAATTTTGTAGGTAAGTCACTTGAGGGCGGGGCTGGTGCTGATTAGTTTTGGGTACGATTCGGAATAAAAGAACCCGCCTTTTTTGTGAAATGGCCCGCAAAAGCTTGTATCCACTGTAGCTGAAAAACTAATGGACCGAATTTCACAAAATTCGGTAGATGAGTCACGTATAGGTCACCCTGGTGCTGATTAGATTTTGGTACGATTCAGAAAAAAATAACCTGCCTTTTTTTTGCAGAATGGCCCGCAAAAATTATCAAAATCTAAACTAAAAAGCTACGTATGCTCAAATATATCCATTAAATGCTTGTTTAATGCGTAATTTTTAGCGAAGAAAAGAATAAGACCAACCCCATTACATTAGGACTAGCCGTTCTCGAGATATATTAATTTTTTTCGTATTTTTCCACGCCACCTTTGAAAATAAGTCCAGTTATCAAATGAGAACGAAAATTGAATTAAAAGTGAATTAAATTTAATTGAAATAAATAGAACGTGGATATAAGTTTGCAGGGAAAGTCATGTGCTGCCCACATCAGATTTTTTACTTTCCCTGCAATACATGGTAATGTATAGGGAAAGTATTGGAATCATGCCGAAAATCACAATTCGAGTTTTCGACGGATCTACACGTTTCGAGACCTCTAGAATGCGAAAAACTATTTTTAGCGTGACGTCTGTGTGTGTGTCTGTCTGTCTGTGTGTCTGTCTGTGCAATGTATGTATCTACTCTAACTCAAAAACTTATGGACCGAATTTCATAAAATTTGGTAGGTAAGTCACTTGGGTATGACCCTGGTGCTGATTAATTTTTGGTACGATTCGTGAAAACAGAACCCGCCTTTTTTGCGAAATGACCGTTAAAAATTTCATGTATCCATTCTAGCTAAAATACTAATTGACCAAATTTCACACAATTTGGTAGATAAGTTACTTGTACGATACTCTGATGCTGATTAGATTTTGGTATTAATCGGAAAAGAACAACCTGCCTTTCTTACGAAATGGCCTGCAAAAATGCCATGTTTCCAATCTGGCTAAAATACTAATTGACCAAATTTCACAAAATTTGGTAGATAAGTTACTTGTGGGATACTCTGGTTGTAATTAGATTTTGGTACTATTCGGAGAAGAACAACCTGCCTTTTTTTACGAAATGGCCCTCAAAAATCGCCAAAATGAAAAAAAGCTACGTATGTTCAAATATATCACTTAAATGCTTGTTCTATACGTAATTTTTTATGAGGAAAAGAATAAGAACAACTCTATTACTCTAGGACTAACCGTTCTCGAGATATTTGAGATTTTTCGCATTTAGTTATGCCACTTTTGAAAAAATGCCCAATTACCTAATAAAAACAGAAGATGCAAAATTAAAAATGCAAATTTAGATTTATATTGTGCGATTAAACTCAATTTAATGAATTATCAAAGAAATAAAGAAAAAATGAATTTGAGTCTGCAGGAAAAGTCATGTGCTGCCCACACCAGATTTTTTATTCTTGGAAGAGGAATTTTAAAGGAATCATTTTAAAGAAGGAAGCGGATACCGCGCTCGGAGCGCATTCATTTAGCGAGAGATTTTCTTAATTTAGATCACGTACTAGCGCGGGTTTATTATAGACGAGTAAACGATGTTACAGGGATGGGACTCGGGGTTTATTAAGGGACAATAGCTTATTATAGGCGCGGAACTATTGGAGGGGGCAACACGGGGCACAGGCCTATATGCTGGTTCGTTTCTATCATTCTGGTTTTAGCAAACATATTCCTAATGCGTATCGCTAGCTACGATTTGTCCGCGAGTAGCGTGTTACACGACTACGCAGCAATCGAGTACGCGACATACAGAATACATCTTAGAGCTTTTCAAAAGGCGACATTTTCTTAAATGAGACAGTGATGATCACCGAAGGCAAGTTGTCTGAAAATGTAACAAAAATATCGAATGCAAAAATGGTCAAACTTCTGGGAAAGCGCGCAAAAAGCCAAAACGTTAAAAAAAATGTTGCAAAGTTAAAAAAAATTGTCTTCGAGTTCTCATATCCAGTTTCTTTTTATAGTGTTGTGGCAATAAGAAAGATAATTTGCCACATCGAATAAAAACTGATGGAATTCCCCCTAATCAGAAATATTAGGCTGTATACATTATAAATACTATTCAAATATACCAATCAACTAATATTTAAGTCTGTGCAAAGACAGGAAAACAAACAAAAGAAGTTGCAGTCTATTTTTTTTTTTTAATTTTATTTTGCTTAAGAATGTATCATGTTTAGCGTCAAAAATAGTTAGCAGTCTCAATCGAAATTTGGCGCAGTTCTATTCTACCCGGTTGTTGAGATTAACTCTCTTATGTCCCTGGTGGGGCTTTGAAAGGATTCTGTAAGACTTTAACCATTCCCTTATTTTATTCATCTCGGAAGAAATATCAAAATTCCAGGTTCGTTAAATTCGGTCCATTGATCTATATCATACGTGTGCAAAGATTTTGCCTTTAAAGGGGTGAAAGGCTGCTTGGGGGTCTGGAAAGACATTTAAAAACTGGGATCTTCGCCCCAGGGGTGATCAAAAATCCAACTACGTTACGTTCTGTCCTATGGTTGATACTATAAATATGCAAAAATTCAGCCTTGTAAGTCATCAGAGGGGCTGTTGCAAGGTCTGAAATTACTTTTAAAAAAACCCTATTTCTCCACCCTGGAAGGTAAATCGGAAATCCGACTTCTGCCCTATGGCTGATAGTAATTTTGCAAAAATATAGACTTCTGTGTCACCAGGAGAGCTACTGGAGGGTTTAAAATGACTCTTCGAGCCGTTTCGAAACTCCGTTTCTCCTCATTCTGGGACTTAAATCGAAAAAAAATTCAACTCCATTAGGTTCTGAACCGTAGTACATACTGTAAATGTACAATGATTCAGCCTTCTAAGTCACCTGGGAGTTTCTAAAGAGTCTGGGCAGACAAAAACGTGTTAGACTATATATATAAGAAGTAGAAGTAGTTTATAGATATAATCTATCTATTTCTTCAGAAACATACATTTTTTGTGTTTGCTTCGACAAAATATTTGGATTCGATGAAGAGTTTTGAAGAAGTGAATATATTCATTATTTAGGCCTAGCCCTTGTCCACGTGTATAGCATTAATGCTTGGATTTCATTTATTTTTCTTTTATCGATGCCATACGATTGATTTTTGATGATTTTCTTTAAACTGATGATTCGGAATTTGTATTTTTTTTCCATTTGATTGAAGATTTGCTGATTTATACTTTTATTTTGTAGTCTTGTTAGAAAGTTAGGTTTTTCGAGTTACAGCTTCTCACTTTTCTTTCATTGGATTTTCAAACTATTATATATATATATATATATATATATATATATATATATATATATATATATATATATAATTAAAGATTTTTATGATTACTTGTAATATATATATATACCCGAGAAATACCAAAGAAAATTGCTTGTAAACTGAAGGTAAAGGTGAAAAATTGCAAATGAGAAACAAAGTGTAGAACGATGAGCTAGGCCTTTTATAGCTCCCAAGAAGTTTGGAAATTGAATAAATGGAATATAGTGAATATTAAAGGAATAAAATGAATAAGAAAAGCATTTCTGAAACCATGTACGTTATCAAGGGCCATACATGTTTCATGCTGATTCTACGTTTCTGTGTACACAACTGTGAAATGTATTTCAGAAATAATGTACATGGCCCGACGTAGAAGAAAATACAAAGTGGATCAAATACACAGAAATATCAATCATGAAAATAATATATTCTTTTACACCAGCTTGTGGCTAATTATTGAAATGAGGATACAAAGTAATATAAAATAATATCAAAAGAATATAATGAAAATATAATGAAAATATATCTACCCCTAGTACTGTGATACTTCTGGAAAAGCATGTGTATTGCCAATCATCTCAGAACAGGTTACAGCGAATTTTCAGTTACTGACTAAGCAGTTTTCGCAAAGCAGGTTAAAGTGAATTATACGAATTGTTTAACTGCTAGAAGAAGACATGGATATGATGAATTATTTAGAAATGCTAGAGTATGATCTGTCAATATGTTGCTGTAATTGTTTCAATTTTTTGAATTTAAATTTAAAATGTGTTTTAATAAAAAAAAAATAAGGTGGGTCGGGTAGTTATTTTTGATAACGGTGTTGATGAATTTATGAAGATGTTCTTTGTAGTAACAAGGTGTGCTTAACATTTTGATTCTTAATAACTGGTTATTAATAATATTTCTATATACAGATTTGGAAAGATTGGAAGAGAAATGTTGAAGTTTATTTACTTTGAAGTTATAAGTTTCTGTTTTGTCATAGATTTTAAATTTTATTGTATTTGCATTTTTAATTGCTATACTAACGTCTAGAAAATTGATCCAGTTGGATGTATATACATTTTCAATGAGTTGTAGATTAGGTGGATAGAAATCAAAATTTAATTCATTGGCCTCATTAGTAATTCCAATAATAATTAGATCATCAATATATCTGTACATTATATGACTGTTGAAAGGGCTCTGAATTTCGTAAAAATGTAGATAAAGGTTGGCCAATATGGTGGATGATTTACCTCCCTGTGGTTTTTGTGGTACTTATTTAATTTGTATATGCATTTTCCTTGAACTATATACTGTTTGAACAAAATGAATTTTAATAAAGTTTTGAATTTTGGAAATGATATGTTTTTTGCTTGAGTGAATTGTTCATATAAAAGTAGTATGACTTTATATAAATCATTAATGTCTATATTATTAAATAGGTCTTTGAAATCAAAAGTTTTACATTATGTATGTAAGGGATTAGTTTTATTTTATTAAATAGTTCTATACCATTTTTGATTATATGTCTTTTTTGTGTAGACAAATAATCATAAATTTGATTGAGTATGATTAGAAGTTGTTTGTCAGCTGCATTGGTATATGAATTAAATCCTATAGTGACTGTTCTAAATGAAATAGGTGTTTTATGGAATTTAGGTCTGAGTACCGAGTAAGGAAAATTGAGATTGTATTTTTGTTTAAGAAGTTTGTAGTAAGCTATTATTTGTTTACTTATAACATTGATATGAGTGTATAAAGGAGTTAAAGAAAGAGACGTACTGAGTTGCAATTTAAGTTCGTCCAAATAAATTTTTTTGCAAATAAACGCATAATTACTGGATGCCTTGTCAACATATGTGATTACAAATTTGTCTTGTAGTAACGTGATTTCTTTAATGATTTCTTGGTAATTATGCTTATATATTGGAATGGTAAAGTGTTGGATCAAATGTTTTACATGCCTAGTGATTTGTACTTTCCAGCTCTTGAAGGCTTCAAAAGGGCAGTGGGATTTACCTGACATTTTAAATATATATTTGTCTAGATCAATGTCAAAAGCTTGTATTATTTTCTTTTTATTATAAAGATGTTGGTATTCTATATTTGGATCCATAGCTTAGATATTGTTTGAGATGAGGTTCCTGTATTAAATCAAGATCTCCGGTGATTATGTGTCCATGTTGTGGGTCAATAAAGGGAAGATAGCAAGTTTCATTGCACGAACAAGATACAGAATTATTCAAATGTTTTGATAAAAGATTATAGTTATATATTTTACGTCCTAAAGATATATATATATATATATGGGGATGGGGATTGGATTAAAACATTGTTCCACAAATGCAATATTATAATTTCTGTACACCCATCTACATCAAAAATATAACTATCACGATACAAATCGGTGACATTAAACTTGCATAAGTCAATTAAACCTGGATAGTTTCATACCACGATAAATATCATTACTCTTTTCAAGTAACAAATATTCAAACTCGTAGCGTAATGTAAATGCAATCAATGCATTAGAATACGCAAATTTACACACATATAATTCCCATCTAACCTTTAAAGGCATTTACATGCGCATGAAAGGATTTTATAAGAAATGCGTCGCTAATTTTCATCGGCAGAAGTCAATTTAATGACATTCATCTTTTCGTACTTTATTTCGAAGGCTCTTCGTTAAATATTAAAAGATGCTGAGTTTCCTTTCTAATTTCTCTTTAAACACTCAATGACAAAGATTTCTGGAATAATGAATTTTTCTGTTGTTGTTAATCGTAATTGTCCAGAAAATACCAGAACAAGCCCAAAACCCATGGCGAAGGTAACGAGAAAAAGATTACGGCTTTTGTTGCTCCAAAGATCCCAAGCACACAATAATAGAAGTATGACATAATCTGATGCTTTCCAATTTAGATTGGAAGGCAGTGTGGGTGGCAGCCACCGGGACCATACCATCCTTCCCTTGATCAATCACTTTTCGAGTGGTCTTTGGTTTCCACAGACGTATCGTGCTTATATTCCGCGTAGATGCGGTTGCACTCTAGAATCAAACCCGGGGCCTTTGAGTGCGATCTTCTTGCCTTAACCACTGAGTTATTCCTATTTCTGATATATAAAGAGATTCTTTTTAAAATTAAACTATTTAAAGCACCTCCGCATATTTATTTCAAAACTGGTGTAAGCCCCACATGCTGGGACTGGGATAGCCCAGTAGCTATGGCGAGCGAATCACGAAAAAGAGCCAAGTTCTATCCTCGACGCCACCCAATACTTAGATAATACTAAATGGATTGATAAGAAAATTTATACACAATTTTATGTTTTAAAATTAATTACACAAATAAAAAGCGTGTTTTAAAATAAAAATTATACATTTTAATTTATATAGTGCCATATTATAAAAGAAAAATTAACCCAATATATCAACACGATACGCTCACAAGTTCAAATTTACTATTCACTATATCAGTCGATTAATTTAAAAAATAGGTAAGAAATGTGAGCACCATTTTACCATTATACGAAGCTCACCAATTTAAAAATTCATATTTTTTGACGACACACATGCGTTTTCAATTTCATTCAATTTCATTTCATTCATTTCAATTTCATTTCAATTTCATTTTTGGAGAATATTTATAATCCTCTTTACACCGATCAATCTATTATTTCAGACATTTTTAACATTTTACAACATAGTTGAAAAGTGTTATTGACTTTGTTCATTCTGTCTGTTTGTCTGTCTGTCTGTTCGTTCGCACGATAACTGCCGTAAAATGACTTTATCAAAATGAAATTTTAATATGCTGTTGAGATGGTCTGTGGGACGTATGGGAATGTGAATGAATAATACCACCCAATTAGTTTTGGATTGAACCCGGATTGAAAAAATGAAATACATAGAACCCTATGGGACCTAATTTTTCAAAAGAAATTTTAAGCAAATTTAAAATTCACAAATTCTTTCGAAAATTATAGGAAATATTCAAATTATCCCATGAAATATATGAAAAAAAATTCAGCAAAATATGTTCGGTAATTTTATAAATGAAAATTAAAATAATAATTGCACCCATATGATATGAAGAGATCACGTGACCCACTTCAAAATAAAATATGGCATCCATCTTGTGTCAAAATCGTGATTTTGAAAGTTCTTTTTAATTTAGATTTAGTGTTGTATTCGTCCTGAAACCGCTTGATTTTTGCATAATTTCTGTGCATCTATTTTCGGCGCCAACGCAATTACAATATTTTTTAATTTAAATAATCATCAAACTTTGATTATTTCTAAATCATTCTACAACGACGCCTAATTCTAACGTTTGCAGAATGTAAACACATCCAGCTGTAAAATGAGTTGTATAAGAATTACTGAATTGTTTAACGCAAAATTATTTAGCTCTGGAGTCTGGAATATAGGTGATATTGATTGATTTTACATAGAGAAGTTGACGATTTTATAGCATTGAAGTTTTAAGCATGGAGTTAGGAAGTACTTTTACCTCCATGGTTTTAAGTTTTTAAGTAAAATAAATTATTGTAGTATTGTGATAATTTTAAAAACATCACCGCTGAATGTATTGCATTTGAGATATTTAAATAAAATGCCATTGCAGTTAGAAAGTGTTTCATAATCATTATTGATCTTGTCTTAATATTTCCAGGCTCTAATATAAAAGACCAGCACCATTGAGTTTGGAGATGATCCAAACTGAATTCCAACTTCCGAAATACATATATTTCCATTTATATTCATAGATTGTTTGGGTGAAGAACAATCTTTTTATATATAGAACCTCTTTTTAATAGGCCCTGCTTTTAAAATTGTGATCTTCTAATATAAAACTGAATATACTGCCATTAAGTCCTTATTTGTGTTGTGTCGTTTGCGAAAACCATAAATTGACAAAATTAATAAAACTCAATGCTTGTACATATCTGTCGCCATAACTATATCACTTATTGAAGTATTTTTACAGAAAAAATAGCCTTCGTTATTTGATATAGCGAGATTGGACAATTTATAGTGGATTTTAACTAGCCCACTTTATAAAATTAGCGCACAATGTACCTTGATGAAAAAAAACCCGTTTTAATTTCAGACCTTCTATGCGAAATGTTGACCCAAAATATTTATTTTTATGACAGCAGGATTTCTTATCACCGGTTATACAATTACATTTGGAAAATATCCCATTCTTTGCTAATGCAACTCTGCAACTTTGATATTTACATCAAACTTTTTAACCCTTCAAACAATGGATGGTGTTTCTCTTTTATATTTTTGAAGTTAAGTGTAATAGAAACCAGTATCTGAATTGTAGAATTGTTTTCCTTTTACCCATACACTGCTTGGAGGTATAAATGGTCAGGAATATTAAGCGCTTTATTTTGATCCTCATCTTATTTATCTTCTGTTCTAACTTCCGTATAAGATTAGCCATTAACCTCAAACTTGATGCTAGATTATCCTATAGAAAGCACAGAGCTCTGTATTCGAGATTGCGTGTTCTGAGAACTGCAGACGCACATATACTAAAAACTGCCTTTATACACATAAATAGTTTATTTCTTTATCTTCGTTGTGAGATTTTTTTTCTACCAACCACTCAATTTGCGTATTTAATTAATGACTTTATACTTAACATTTTACTTTCCCTGCAATGCATGGTAATGTATAGGAAAAGTATTGGAATCATGCAGAAAATCGCAACTCGAGTTTTCGACGGATCTACACATTTTGAGACCTTTAGAATACGAAAAAACTATTTTTAGAGTGACGTCTGTGTGTGTGTGTGTGTCTGTGTGTCTGTCTGTGTGTTATTGCACAGTTCTGTGCAATGTATGTATCCACTCTAACTCAAAAACTAATGAACCGAATTTCATAAAATTTGGTAGGTAAGTCACTTGGGTCTGACCCTGGTGCTGATTAGTTTTTAGTACGATTCGGGATAAAAAAAACCACCCTTTTTTTTGCGAAATGGCCCGCAAAAATTGCCTGTATCCACTCTAGCTGAAAAACTAAAGGACCAAATTTTGCAAAATTCGGTAGATAAGTCGCATGTGGATCATCCTGGTGCTGATTAGATTTTGGTATGATTCGGAAAAAAATAACCTGCCTTTTTTTGCAAAATCGCCCGTAAAAATCGGCAAAATCTAAAATAAAAAACTGCATCTGCTCAAATATATCCATTAAATGCTTGTTTTATACGTAATTTTTAACGAAGAAAAAAATAAGACCAACTCCATTACACTAGGACTAGCCGTTCTCGAGATATTTTAGTTTTTTCGTATTTTCTCTACGCCACCTTTGAAAATAAGCCCAGTTACGAAATGAGAACGAAAATTGAATTAAAAGATAATTAAATTTAATTAAAATAAAGAGAACGTAGATATAAGTCTGCAGGGAAAGTCATGTGCTGCCCACATCAGATTTTTAATATTAGTTTAATCATGTATTTTAGAATCTTGTTAATTTGCACTAGGTATGACTTGAATAAAAATTCGAAAATCAATCCTGGGCTCAAATCGGTCAAGGCTCGAATTTTGTACTCAATTCTCCCTTTTTTAAATAATTTATTATTTCTAGTGCCTGATTTTTAATACTTTACAACATAGTTTAAAGTGTTTATAACTTTGCTCACTCTGTCTGTCCGTTCGCACAATAACTGTCGTAAAAATGACTTTATCAAAATGAAATTTTAGTATGTTGTTCAGAATGTCTGTCGGGACTATGGGAATATAAATAAATAATATCACGCAATTAGTTTTGGATTGAACCCGGGATGAAAAAATGAAATACATTGAACCCTATGGGGCCTAATTTTTCAATCATTTTTTAAACGAATTTAAAATTCACAAATTGCTTCGAAAGTTTTAGGAAATACTCAGATTATCCCATGAAAATATAAAAAAAAATTCAGCAAAATATATTCGGTAGTTTTTTAAATAGAAATTTAAATAATAAGTACACCCATATCATATGAAAAGATCACGTGACCCACTTCAAAATATAATAAGACATCCATCTTGTGTCAAAATCGTGATTTTTAAAGTTCTTTTTAATTTATATTTAGTGTTGTATCCGTCCTAAAACCGCTTTATTTTTCCTTAATGTCTGTGTTGGGTTGCTTTAGAATGTATGTAATTTGGAGGTTTGAAAATTTACTTTTATTTCTTTTTCCCTGGCTCAATATTCTTAATTTGGTAATATTTAAATAATATTTATTGGCTTTTTCATTTATTCTTTAATTAGAATATTTTTAATCTTCTAAATTAACTTTCTTTATAATATTCTTAATTAAAAATGTTCCATTCCTTGAATTAATATTACTTTTGATTTGTAAATTTTAAAAATTATTTATTTATTTGATTCCCCTTAAAATTCCCTTTAATTTGATGTCCCATTTTCCCATTTTGGTTAGAAATTCCGTTTGTTCTTCAGTTTCAAGTTATTTCCATGTCTCACTGCAATTCAAAAATTTCAGTTGCGGCCATTTTCGGAATTCTGTTTTGCGGGTTTTTTTTACTGCGATTAATGCGCCACCTAAGCGTTTTCGCGCCTCTTTGGAATTCGTGATTTATTTTAATTGGTTCGCGTTTTTACGGATCGTCTGCTCTCGGAATTATGAGTATTATTTTGGAAATTCTAATTTCGGTAAGCGAATTTTAATTGCTGCCATTTATCTAAACTCCGCCCTTTTTGCCGCACGTATAAATACGCGAGCAGAATTTTTCAGTATGAGTTTTTTGTTGAAATCCTTCGTCGGTGTTAGCGCGAGAAGCGCGTTGTTTATTTTCGAATGGAACTTATGTTCCACGCGAGCTTTTTTATGGAACGTTAAGTTCCTCGCGTTATTCTTTTTTTTACATTAGTTGTTTTAATTTAAATGATGGTTTTTCAAGTTTTTATCGAGAAATTCACGAAGTAGTTCTCCGGAAAAGTGTGTATTAAAATTCATTATGCGAGTTATGTGAACGGAGCGTCTGACGATGACGTCTGAGTTTTAAGAAGATCCTAGTTATCCAGAAGTAGTTGTTAGGCCTCTGCTGATGAATTCACTCCTGATCTCCAGTAAACCAGTCTACAAAATTTGTCTCCTCTTATTGGAACTTTCCCCCCCGTCTGATGGCCCATCCGGGTGAATACAGATGTTTTATTTAAACTCTTAATTTCTTTAATTCTGAATATGATTTCTCAATATTTTTTGAAATGCATTTAATCAAAATTTATTCTGTAAAATATAAAATTCTAAACTTCATTCTGAGAGCAAATTTCTAAACCTTCATAAATTTTTTAAGAGCCTGGGTAAATTCTAAAATTCTTTAAATTTAATATTTTTGTTAATGATTTTCTGATGGAATTTAAAATAGATTGTTTTGAGTAAAGTTTTATGCTAATTCCTTAATTTTAACTAAGTTGATAAAATTCTAATGTTAATTCTTCCTGAGTTGCCTGCCTGTGAGCAGTGTTTTTGTATTTGTTAATTTGAATTAATTTGAAGTTACAATTTAATAAACTAATTTTCTTTAAACTAAATATTATGTCTTCCTTTATCTCTTTTAAACACAGCAGGTTTTATTCTATCTTTCAAACACAACAGTAGTTTTGGTGCCGTGAAACCTGGATTCGAACCTGGGTTATTGCGGTTGAACTACTGTTGAATTTGTAAATTTTTAAAATTTACAAATCAAAAGTAATATTAATTCAAGGAATGGAACATTTTTAATTAAGAATATTATAAAGCAAGTTAATTTAGAAGATTAAAAATATTCTAATTAAAGAATAAATGAAAAAGCCAATAAATATTATTTAAATATTACCAAATTAAGAATATTGAGCCAGGGAAAAAGAAATAAAAGTAAATTTTCAAACCTCCAAATTACATACATTCTAAAGCAACCCAACACATTCATATTCTGAAATAGCGCAATTACAATATATTTGAGTTTAAACTATCAATGCCATCCATCTCGTGTCAAAATCCTGATTTTAAAAGTTCTTTTTAACTTATATTTAGTATTGTATCAGTCCTAAAACCGTTTTATTTTTGCTTAATTTCTGTGCATCTGTATTATGAAACAACGCAATTAGAATATATTTGAGTTTAAATGATCATCAAACATTGATTATTTCTACAACGAAGGTAAATTTTCACTTATGGAGAATGTAAACACATGAAGCTTTAAGATGAGTTGTATAAGAATTGCTGAATTTCTTTAACGCAAAATTATTTAGCTCTGGAGTCTGCAATATAGCTGATATTAATGAAACATTCATTTATTTTACATGGAGACGCAGACGATTTTATAGCAGACTTTTTCGATGAAGTTTTAAGCATGGAGTTAAATTACTTTTACCTCCATGGTTTTAAGTTTTTAAATAAAATAAATTACTGTAGTATTGTGATGAATGAAAGGAATGGAAAAAAGTGTATGAATGAAATATTTACTGCATTTCGATAGAGATCCAGGCAATTTATATTTCAATGACGTCATTTGAATAAAGTTCCTTTTTTTCGATGAAGTTTTAAGTTTTCAAATTTAATAAATTACTGTAGTATTGTGATAATTTTAACAATATTACCACTGAATGTATCGTATTTTAGAGATGTTTAAATAAAATTGCGTTGCATTTGGAAAGCGTTTCATAATCAATGCTTTATGCATGATTGATCTTTCTTGTTATATTGTATACTGTATTGCTTGTTTTATGTTTTTAAGCTTAGTTTTAATCCTACAAATTAAATTTCTAAAATATTTGCCGAAAATTGGTATGTATTGAGTTGGGGATGGACTCAAAAATTAACTTAAAAAAATTTCGAAGTTTTCGCTTCTTTTTCTCCGACCCAGACAGTCCGACCTTTCCAAGGGTGTAAGGTACTTGTTTGAGCGTCCGGGAAATACCACCCAATTTAGATCTGAACGCAGTGGGGTAGCATCCACAGGGGCAATACCCTCCCTCCACAACCACCAACCTCTCGGAAGGACTTACGGACCCAAACGTTTAACGTGATTTTACTCCGCGTAAACACGGCGACAGTTTGGGCAGTGGCGGGAATCGAACTCTTATCGTCCGAGTGCAATGCCCGCGCGCTAACCACTGGCTGTCGCGCCCGAAGTTTTCGCTTGAATTTAAAAACATTCTATCTAATTCTAGATTTTTTAGAGCCGGGCATAAAGTTTCGTGAAAATCCATTAATATTTGTGGTCGCTGTCGTTTACACAAGTATCGTCGACCTCAGACATGCAGACGAACATCACTTCAAAAATAGTCAAAACGTGTTCAGGAGGTCTTAAAACATATACTGACCTCGAAGTCGAAAATTATCATGAAAACAATATTTCCTCAATACTACGTATGAGAAGGAAAATACTGACTGAGGAGAATACAAAGAGCTCGGAAGTTTTTAAAGGAAACAAAGGTTAAAGAAATTTTCATCTGTGCAATATGTATTTTATCACGGATTAATAAAAAGTTAGCAACATCAGTTAATTGTTAAAAATGTTTACAACCCACACTTTCAAAAATTGTTATACTAGTAAATGTAAATACCGTACTTCCAAAATTCATGGATGTTAATACATTTTTTCATTAAATCAGCAAAAACGGAAATATTCTATATATCCAACGATCTACTCGTATAGCAAATTTTAATTTTATTTCTCATCGCAAAAGTATATTTTTCTATCGTTTCTCAATTCGAACATTTTGGTGTACAAAGCAACGACAAAAATGAATTTTTTTTTTTTTTAAATATTTTTTTCACGAAAATTTAATCGAACGATTAACCCGTGTACCAAATTGCAAGTCTATCTAGTCAATAAGTGGCGGGACAGACAGATAGACAAGCAGACAGACAGACACTTAGGAATTAGTATATGTAGATGCTTTGCAAATTCGAAAACATTTTTAGCAACAAAAACTGCTCCTAATTAATCTTAACAAATAGCCGAAAAAAACTATGATACTGCAAATTTTTAACACTTTACGACAAAGTTGAAAAGTGTTTATGATTTTGTTCATTCTGTCTGTCTGTCTGTCTGTCAGTCTGTCTGTCCGTTAGCACGATAACTGCCGTAAAAATGACTTAATCAAAATGAAATTTTAGTATGTTGTTCAGACGGTCTGTAGGACCTATGGGAATATAAATGAATAATATCACCCAATTAGTTTTGGATTGAACCCGGGTTGAAAAAATGAAATACATTGAGCCCTATGGGACCTAATTTTTCAAACATTTTTAAGCGGATTTAAAATTCACAAATTGCTTCGAAAATTTTAGGTAATAGTCAAATTGTTCCATAAAATATATAAAAAAAAATTCAGCGAAATATATTCAGTAGTTTTTTAAATAAAAATTAAAATAATAATTACACATCTTATATGAAACGATCACGTGACCATGATATAAAAAATCACATGACCCACTTCAAAATGATATATGGCATCCATCTTGTTTCAAAATCGTGATTTTTTTAAGTTCTTTTTAATTCATATTGAGTGTTGTATCCGTCCTAAAACTACTTTAGTTTTGCTTAAATTCTGTGCATCTACATACTGAAACAACGCAATGACAATATATTTGAATTTAAATGATTATCCAAATTTGATTATTTCTACAACGAAGCCTATTTTTCACTTATGTAAAATGTAAACAGCAAAATATATAGAATGAATTGTATTAGAATTGCTGTATTTCTTTAACACAAAATAATTTAGCCCATGGAGTCTGCATGGCTGATATGAATGAAATATTAATTGATTTTATAAAGAGAAGGACGATTTTTTTCGATGAAGCTTTAAGCATAGAGTTTAATTACTTGTATCACCATGGTCTTTATTTTAAATAAAATAAATTATTATAGTATTGTGATGAATGAAATGAATGGAAGAAAGTTATGAATGAAATGCTGTTTTTATAGAGAGATCCAGGCGTGTTATTTTTTCTATGACGTCATTTAAATTAATTTCAGTTGTTTTCGATGAAGTTTTCAAATATAATAAATTATCGTAGTATTATGATAGATTTAAAAATATTACCGTGGATTGCATCGCATTTTAGAGATATTTAAACCAGGCAATTTATATTTCAATTCCGTCATTTGAATGAAGTTCATTTTTTTCAATGAAGGTTTAAGTTTTCAAATATCATAAATTAATGTAGTATTGTGATAAGTTTTAAAATATTACCGAGGAATGTATTGCATTTTAGACTTTTTTAAATAAAATTGCATTGAAGTTGGAAAGTGTTTTATAATCAATGCTTTAAGCATGATTGATCTTTCTTGTTAGTTATGTGTTACTCTTTATTTGGTTTCCTTAAAAGTCACTCTAAAATGCAACTGGAATGCAATTTTAAGTTAAAAGCACGATACTGTATAATGCGTTTATTATAACTGTGATATTTTTGTGGCATTTGTCAAAGATGGTATAACATTCAAAAGCAATTTTTCAAACACACTTTTATAAACAAAAGAAAGATAAACATTTGCAATACTGAAAAATAAACTACTTTTGACAGCACGGCACTTTTATACCGAATTGAATGTAATCAGATCAAAGAATCGGCTCTACGTCAAAAATAAATGAAATCGAGAAAGATCTTCAGAAGTCTGTTATGCGACTTCCACTTTCAATTTTAGAAAGAGGAATATTTTCTTTTCAAATTCACATTTGAAAAGATCGGATATTTAAAAGAAAAACTCGATGCAAATAGTGAAGTCATAACAATGTTCGTATATTTCCGCAATAGTTCAAACGTTAAATTGTGTATTTACAATGATGGGCACTTTTGATGAAATAAATGAATGTTTTGAAAAGAATTTCTTAAAGTGGGAGCATTTTGACTTTCCTTACAGACATGTAAGGGTAAATATTGTGTGAGACAAAAGACTGAGGATTCATTTAAACCATCTCAGATTTGAATGGAGCGCCTCAGTTTCAACCTCTTTGAATACGATTCAACCATTTTTCAATGATGTCTCTTTGGACACGATATATTTAGAACAAATTTAGATAATCAAGAACAATTTGATGCAATTTTTTTCAATGACTGATTTTTTCAGAGAGGTCAAGCAAGGGAAATGACCCTTATTTATCCAACACTTTTCTTACAAATATTGAAAAACATAAAAAACTAAGTATGTTAAATATTCTTAAACAAATAGTCATTGTATATGTAATATTTTGTCATCATGTATTAATATATACCATTCTCAAAGTATGCCACGTTTCTCTCAAATGAAAAAATGAGATAGGGTCATTATTATCAAATAAGTGTATTCTGAGTAAGTAATTTCAACAAAATAGGAATTGAAACTACAATTAGATGTTATCATAAGCCGTTCTCGAGACACGCATTTGTCTTTTTCCAGGCAGCATGATATCTCTTGAAAGAATCAAGCGATTTCTGTGGAAATGTGTGCGCTTATTTTAATGAGTAACAACAATAAACGTGATCAAAGAGATAATTAGATAAGCAATAGGTTAATCGTTTCCATTTTCGTTATTCCAGAATATTAAAAATTGTTCGTTTGTAAGGAGTGTCATGTGTTGGATACACCAAATTTTTCACGATGGAGATTTTAGTCTTTGCTTTTCTGAATACACTTTTTACTTTCTCATTAAGTTTAAAGAAGATTTTGTTTCCCCAAAGTTTTCTTTCATATACAGTATAGAGAAGATCTCATTTCACAAAACTTTTTCACCTTTCTGGTAGGTGGGACGGTCTGGGTCTCAACAACAACAACAAAACATTTTTTAACCATTACGTTTCACTTTCACATAAATTATAAAGAAGATCTTTATTTTTTAAAACTTTTCTCCAAAAGTTTTGCCCAAAGTTATGTTTTACTTTCACATAAAGAAAATCTTATTATTCCCAATTTTTTTTTAATTCGAAATATTCACAAAGTTACACTTTTTGCAATGAAATTTTGATAATTTAAGGAATGATGCAAGTACATGTGAGGAGTAGACACAATATCTCAAAAACGAATTCACGTATCATAAGGAAATTTTACATTTCCAACCATTATTTATTTTAATTCCAACCATTTCCAACCATTATTTGTTTTAAAAATCCAACCTATGACTTTTCCTACAAATGAAGAGATTTCGGTATTTTGCGAAGAAAAATGAAGCAATTTATGATGCGATCTGTAAAAATCAATGGGATTATTGTTATTTAATATAAAAATAAAAATACTGAATTTCATGGAAATGGCTTCACTCTTTCGGGAGATATCACGTAATAAAATCAAGTAAAATTCCTAATACCTGGCAAACGGTTCGTGATAACTCCATAAATCAGTTTCAACTTATTTCTGGTTAAAAGTAGTATTTACACACCATCCGAACACCTTATAAAGGCGAGTCCAACTTGAGATGGAGGAGAGGACTCCATTTAATATGAGAAACTTACAATAACTTGAGAACGATAACAGCGTCCTATAAATGATGTCATTACCTTAAATTACAAATCACATATATGAAAGATATTTCAGTAACATGTTTTACTATAAGTATCCTTTTATAGCGCTTTGCTGATTTTCGAAAAAAAGGAGGTTATTTCTGGTCAGTTAGTTCTCTCCAAAGCTAAATAAACCTCCGACGTTGACATTGAAATAATCGTACCCAATCGTAATGAATTTTGTTAAATTTGCACGCAATTTTACGCTCCATGTAAAATTACCAATATCTCTCTGACAATAATAACCATAATTTCATATTAAAAATGCTTATATGCCTCAGAACAATTTAATATCCTGATCATCTTATTGGATGTATATCAGTGTCATTATTTAACCATGAACAATTTATTTACGTTGTATTTGCAATATGCTTAACTTTTTGTGACTAATTTATATATATATATATATATATATATATATATATATATATATATATATATATATATATATATATATAATTTTATAAATACCGTAGCTTGCTAAAAATATTAAGGATACTTTACAAATATGAACATGTAAATAAAATAAAGATATTAAGTAAAAAGGAATGACAATGCAAAATACATTTAATTTATAGCACAAATCCAGCTTATAAATAAAATGATTTCAATAATAATAATAGTTTGAAAGTCCAATGATAGAAAAGTGAAAGGCTGCAACTTGAAAACCTAACTTTCTAACAAACCTACAAAATTAAAGTATAAAACAGAGAATCTTCAATCAAATGGAAATAAATACAAATTTCGAGTCATCAAGTTAAAGAAAATCAACAAATTTCAATGGTATGGAAGCGATAATAGAAAAACATAAAAAATCCAAGCAATATTGCTAAACACGTGGACAAGGGCTAGGTCTTAAAAAATGGAATTGTTCACTTCGTCAAAACTCTTCATCGGGTCCAAGTATTTTATCGAAGCAAACACAAAATATGTATGTTTCTGAAGAAATAGATAGATTATATCTATAAACTATTTCTACTTGGACAACATACATAAAGAAGGAAAAATAAAGAAAATAAGAATACCTGGAAAAAACACTGCATATGCCCAAACCAGTCGAACCCTGGAACCCTGAATGAAGACACCAATGTTGCCATTCGCAAAGTAAAAAGAAATGATCTACTGCTGCCATGCGTAAGAAATAAAAAACAGTAATGCGAAAAGATAAGAAAAAGTAATAATACACAAAAACAGCTACATAAAAGTGGGGATAATAATAGTAAGGCTTATGTTTAAGTGGGTGTAAAAATAAAAGTATTATTAATACAAGAGAATGATGATGTCTGACTAATATAAGATACTATGAATAGAATTCATGAAAATCCAGCTACTCTAAACTTTTTAACTATACCATTTACTAAATGAGAGGGATATTTATATAAATTGCTGGCAATTTTTAGATTATTTATATGCATAGCATGAAATTTTTTATCACATAATCTATAAATTCTGAAAAGCTGATTAAGTATAATATTTCTAAACAATTGAATCGAGCTGCAAGAATTAACTGACTGGTAAGATTTTATTAATGTTAAAATTAAAAAAGTCTTTTTTATCATATAAATTAGTAACAGTTATATTAAAAGATTCAATGAAAAGATTTAAATCCAAAAAATTAATATTATTGGCATTTAAAGTAACTTACTATAGTCAAATCTGAAACAGGCATTTGTTTGGGTTAATTAGAATTAAATGCTTAAACCTGACGAGGAATTTAATTCTGGTTAATCTTCGAAATTGGGCCAGTGCTGTTTATTTCTATTGTCGGCATTGTGGCCTTGGTTTGACTGCTTTGGTGATTTTAATATTTCATGATTACTTAGAAAATTGGTTGTTATTATTATTATTATAATTTTCTAAAATATATATATATATATATATATATATATATATATATATATATATATATATTTGTCTTTTGAAAACGAAATTGATGCATCAACTTCCTAAATGACTATTAGCCCAACTTTAGTATACATGGAAAGAAATTATATTACTAACTTATCTATAGGAGACAAAGCGTGAAGTCTATGAGTTAAATTAACAATCGAATATGGATATCATTTATTCCTTTTCTCAAGCTCTAATATATTATAGTATGTGTGTGTGTGTGTGTTTAAATTGTGTTGTTAACATAATTTAATGTTTTTTTTCCTTACATTAAAAAAACGATCCAAATTTGAATACCCGACTTCTATGAAATTCAAATGGTTTCTCTAAATATAATTGTGTTTTCCGCATAGAATGACCGTACCGAATTTAGAATTTAGTCAGTCTAGTTAAATATATTCTAAAGATATCGTGACTAAAGACTTACCCATTAAAAAAATGGTTGAATCGCATTCAGGGATTCTCAAAATGTTTAAATTCAAATAGATCCGAGAGTTGGCTATTTATCCGAATTGTAATGCTTTGCATATACCCATACTATGTATTGTAGTGAAATGAATTCAATGTAATTCAATGATTAAACCTACTCTTGAATGAAAGGGTTAATGAAATTTTGACGAAATTGAGTTTGTGCAAGTTTAGAGGGGTTAAGTGATTTATTATTGACTGCCACAAAGTCAAAGCGTTGCAAATGATGCACAGAGGAGAGCATTTAAAATCTTTTAGGATCAATATCTCCTCTAACATACTACAATATGTTACATAAAGTGAAGTTGCTCCTTCATGAGAGTGTATAAACACAAAGCACGTTTCTAACTCTTTAATAGGTCATTTCAGGCATTTTGATATGTTCTAAAGACTCATGCATACAATGTTACTCATGCATACAATGTCTGAAATTAAAGAGTTAAAAATGCAGTGAAATGTGCTCGTATACATATAGACTACATAAATAAGCAGCTTTGTTTTAAGCAACATATTGTGATATATTCAAGGAGATATTGATCCTAAAAGGTTTTTAATGTTTTCCTTAGTGCATTGTTTGCAACATTTAATGAGGCATTAAGCATTTTATGAATTAGTTCAAACATTGTATTCATGAGTAAAATGTTTATTTTTCTCTTCAGAGCGTATCAGAAAATTAACATGGGACTTTACATGCAACTTTACATGTCACTTTAACGTGTGACTTTCAATACAAAAAAAAATAATTTCATTTTGAAGGAAAATCGCAAAAGGCTTCTAATGACTTATTTAAAAATATATTCTTTATTAGTGATCCAAAAGGTTTAGATATTACAGGAAAACAACAGCACAAATGAAAGAGCTTCCTTATGGCTCGAGCTTGCTGTAAATCTATAAGCTTTGTATTATTATTGGTTGAATTGAGCATGACAAATTTCATAAAAATAGTTGGATTCATTCCAGAGATATCGAGCAACCTACGAAATAAATAAAAAATTCTAATATCTCAAGAACGGCTGTTGATAACTTTTAAACACCGATGTCAATTCATTTCTGGTTAAAAATACAAATAATTCACTCACTGGACAAGTAACACAATGTTTATTTTTTACGATAATTTTTACTCATTCCAGCTGAGAAAAATCATACAATATCTCGAAAACGACACATGTTAGCGTTCTATAAAATAGGCCTTGATATAAACATTCGCCTTTATTATTATGATTATTATTATCACTCGCCTTTATATAAAAATGAGCCGACGCAGTGGTCAAGTGGTCAAGGCGAGCGTTTCCACAGCAATCGCTCGACCGCCGTGTTGTGGGTTCCAGTCCCACGTAAGGCATGGATGTTTGTGTTGTGGGCGTAGTGTGTTCCGCCCCCTCCCCACTGGTGGGTCTGGGGCAACGTCTTAGGACGGCTAAATGGTTCACGTTCTGGCGAAAGGCGAATGACGAAAGTCAAGTGCCTGGCCATTAAAAATATATATATATATATATATATATATATATATATATATATATATATATATATACATATATATATATTCAAAACGAAAACTCAAATCATGTATACAAAATTACGTATACAAAAATATACCAGGATACCACTCAGGATAAGGCGCATTGCAGCTCTATAATCCGAAGCAGGAAATAACTAAGAAAAAGTAAAATATGTAAAGATATGTAAAGGGGGATGCCAGATAAATTGCATATAAATGGCTGAGAGGGATAGCGACCTCTCATTCCCGTTTAAAGTACTTTTATGTCTAGACAACGTCCACGGAAACCAATGCAATATAATGACAGGTCCTGGATATGTGCAAATCGAAGGCACTAGAACGGAGACAGAAATGGAATAACGAGAGGTAGAACGTATAATGTCTATCTGACAACCTTACAATTCGGAATGCACAAAACACATCCTTAAGTAAACATTCTAACGCATGCGTACATCGTTATACATTGACATCATAATTTGACATCATAACAGTGTATAACGATGTACGCATGCGTTAGAATGTTTACTTAAGGATGTGTTTTGTGCATTCCGAATTGTAAGGTTGTCAGATAGACATTATACGTTCTACCTCTCGTTATTCCATTTCTGTCTCCGTTCTAGTGCCTTCGATTTGCACATATCGGGGACCTGTCATTATATTGCATTGGTTTCCGTGGGCGTTGTCTAGACATAAAAGTACTTTAAACGGGAATGAGAGGTCGCTATCCCTCTCAGCCATTTATATGCAATTTATCTGGCATCCCCCTTTACATATGTTTACATATTTTACTTTTTCTTAGTTACATATATATATATATATATATATATATATATATATATATATATATAAATGACGTTATTTGTTTAAAATTTCGACTTTAAAATCAAAATGGTCGAAACTTTGTATTATTTCCCCTAGTTCGACTCAACTTACTCTTACGGATTGAAACAATTCTCCCAGATTTCATTTGAATATCTCAAATTTTTAGCTTTTTTTTAACATAGACAGATGCAGACATTATTGAAACAATATTGATTCATATTCGCGGATACCCAAAATCAAACAAAATGTATCTATTTATCAAATGTATCAATACAAAAATGGGTCTATCAAATGCATCTACTGAATGTAAATTTATCGAAATCCAAGAGCTGGATATTTGACTCCCACGCAAGACTCCCCTCTTACAATATGTAATGTAGGGAAAGTAATAACCACTCGAAATCATTCTAATACCTCGATATTTCAAAGAACTATTATACACACTATAGGAAAGGAATATCAGTGTTTTAGTATCTCAAGAACGAGCAGCGTCCACTTCGACGATAAGAGCTTGCAATTCCGTCCCAAAAGCTCAAAGGTAGAGTGTCGGCTAGCCAGTACGAAGATAAATCCGTGGCTCGATTGAGGCAGCAAGGTTTTTACAATGATGCCCGAACAGGGATATCATAAAGAACCTTGTTGCCCCAACTAGGAATTGAACCACAGATCTTCGTACTGGTTAGCCGACACTCTACCATTCAGATTCTGGGACAGAAATGCAAGCTCTTATCGTCAAAGTGGACTGTGCAAATCGTGATAAGTTCAAAGCGATGGTGTTAATTGATGTCTACTATTCATGTTATGTTTCCAAAAGTATTAAATGACTTTCACGCTCGAACAGTAATGTTTATTATCATATTGGTTCATACAAACCGTGAAATAAGAAACAGTCCACTAAGAATAGTTGAGAATATTTTTGGCTATATTAAATAAAAATAAGCTTGAACTTATACTTCACTACAGCCCAATAAATGGGTCAATTTCTCTTCAGAGTAGACTTGAATCATTTCATAACGTGAATGATTAAATAGGATTCTGTCACATAATCATTTATAGTTCCAGCTAACTTTGTAAACTCTATTTTATTTCTACCAGAAGTAAAACATTTTTATCATTTGATTCAGCATTCGTGGGTCGGCAACTTCATGGAGCAACAGATGTAGAGTACCTATAATCTCCGATTTGTATGATTCATAACTATCTGATTGCTTAGCCATTAGTTGTGTGAATCTCAGAGGGGGTAAAAGATTGCGAAGTTAACAAAGAACTAGCTGGTCCATCCAAGGGGATAGCGGGAAAGAAAACACAAGATTTACAAGCTTAAGAAATTAGACATTTTAAAAGAAAATTGTTTTTTATACACAGTATTCTACACTGCAGGCGTCTACGAATTTTGAATAGCCCTAGTGCTTGTGTATATAAGAATTTGTACATATGGTTTTTATTGCTAAAACATTAGATTTCGGGAAAAGGTAAAAGAGAAAAGTTTAGAAAAACCATAAGAATTTTTTTTTCATGCATTCATGCCAAAAACGATACATCCTGTAAGTTGTAATATATGAAATGGACTTTCAATATTTTTATTAAT
Organism: Amaurobius ferox; assembly: GCA_951213105.1. Taxonomy (NCBI): domain Eukaryota; kingdom Metazoa; phylum Arthropoda; class Arachnida; order Araneae; family Amaurobiidae; genus Amaurobius; species Amaurobius ferox. Next base: position 120,126,624 of record OX578133.1, on the reverse strand, counting down.
ATCCTTATTAATAAAAAAAAATCGCATTGATTCCCATTAATGCTGCCTTATAAACAGCGAAACTCGTTATATTTTAAATTGAGAATTGTAAATAAATAATTCGAATAAAAAAGACGCTAAAATATACATACTTGTATCGTAGACAAAAATAGATGTTTTGCTCGTAAAATTACGAGGTGCACGAGGTTAATTAAAAATCCCCTTTCAAAAATTCCATCCACCCACGGCCCTGAATGTTAAAAATTCAGTGCATACATGCATATCCCAATCACTACTATATGACTGAACAATGACCCGATATTAAATCGTGCTTACTACACGATCTAAAAAGATTTATTACTAAACATCCCCTTAACAAAACGTAATTACTATACGAACACCTAACAAAACGAGAAATTGTAATAGCTGCTCCTTCTCCTAATAAAATACATTTACTCCTAATAAAATGCATTTACTCCTAATAAAATGCTTTTACTCCTAATGAAATGCATGCAAAAATATTTTTATTATTGAGAACTTATGTTTTTATTTTGATAAAATCTTAGTCCTAACTTTGCTCTGATTATGCTAGATAAGGCGTAAAATTTTTATTCCTATTTTGGAAGAATTAGGAAATATCCATAAAGAAATATGCATTTATCTTTTCAGGGAGAAGTGAATTTTAGCTTTTGCGTTTTAGTGCAAATAGATATTTTTATGTTTCTCCATAAGATTATTTTTGTATTTTGCAAAAAAAAAAATGACCATACCTAAAATTATTAATCTCTAAACTTTTGATAGCGTACCCATAAAACTACTCGCGTGCCCCTATGGTACATAAATACAGATGCGGAATATTTTTTTTTTCTAAGCGGGCGTTTAGTGAAATAAAATCCACATAATCATGCTATTATTGAGTTCATGATCGCATAATTCCAATAACTGGACAGTAATTTTACAAGAAAAATTTGAAAAATAGATATCGTGGGTTCAAATTGTTACAACTATAACGTGTTGCCCTTTACTTTAAAGGGCTTGAAAAAAATCTTTCGATTGATACCATGCTTAACAATTTAACCCCCCCCCCCCCCCAAAGGCGGGCTAATGACTTCACGAAGAAAACACATTATATCGCGGCTATTTTTCCCAACAATGATTGAAACTATCAAGTCTCGTGATCATTAATCCAAAAATAAGCCCTTTTATGCATATTATGTCAAATTTTGTCCTATGCTGCCATGTTAAAAATACATAAAATTTCGCCGATTTCGCTCGCATTTAAAATATTGTAATTTTTAAATCTAATTCTAGATTTTTGATAACAAAGTCGGATATAAAGTTTCGTGAGAATCCATATTCGTGGCTGATATCGTGTACATCGGCCACATACATCAGACAGACAAACATCACTCCAAAAATTGTCAAAACATATATTGGCATCAAAATCTCGAAATCGAAAATTTTCGTGAAAACAATACTTTCTCAATACTACGTGTGCGAAAGTAAGAATACAAATTAGCATTTGTTAACCTTTAATTCATTTTTTTTTTTTCTGGCAATATAAAACTTATCTTCTTAAAAAATATAAAAAGAAAATATTAAATTTTCTCGACGTACCCCAACGTATCGACTTATGAGACCGCTGCCTTCTTATAATATACACACATAATACGTTCTTAAATTTTTATAGAATGAAATACAAACAGATGAATACATTCATATACACATGCACAAAATGTTTGAAACGCGTTTTCACAGTATGTTCGCATCCAATTTTCTCAGCGAAGTATTTGAAACTTTCCTCGAATATAAGTCATTTTGACAGTTTGCTCTCTGGCATGGAGAATTTCTTCTTCCCATTTCAAACTCCCCAACAAGGGATTGGTAGGGCGACAATACATTATCTGTAAATTGACGCCCGCGGGTCTTTTTCATAATGCATTTTTACCAATACCAAATATTCGATTTCGAAGTAAAAATGTCTTTGAATATCGATGCAATTTTTAAGTATTGGATGTCTAGTATCAGTATTAGTAAAATATATTTTTTTGCAATATAACTCCAGCAGTAAATCGAAAAAGTATTCAATACTTTTCTATATAAATAAAATTAAAAATCTGCTGGCTTATTTGTTGTTTTTTTATGTGTGTGTGCATGTGTGTTCGTTTTATCATCACGGGAGAATGGCTGCACAGAATTTAATGAAATTTTCGGAGTAGACTTGGAGTAGCTCCACTTAAAATTGAGTCTATGTTTCGAGTTGCTAGGACCAGGGGTTATCAAGGTATTAATAAATAAGAAAGATCAATAGTGCATCGAGCATTGATTATGAAACACTTTCCAACTGCAATGCAATTTTATTTACACATATCTAAAATGCGATACATTCAGCGGTGATATTTTTTAAATTATCACAGCACTACAATAATTTATTCTTCTTAAAAATTTAAAACCATGGAGGTAAGAGTACTTCCTAACTCCATGATTAAAACTTCATTGAAAAAGGCAATGCTATAAAATCGCCTACATCTCTATGTAAATTCAATGAATCTTTCATTTATATCACCTATATTCCAGACGCCAGAGCTAAATAATTTTGCGTTAAAAAATCAACATATCTTATACAACTCATCTTACAGCTTGATTTGTTTACATTCTGCATACGTTAAAATTAAGTTTCGTTGTAGAAATAATCAAAGTTTGTTGATCACTTAAACCAAAAAATATTGTAATTGCGTTGGCGCAGAATATAAATGCACAGAAAATACGCAAAAATAAAGCGGTTTCAGGACGGATGCAACACTAAATATATATTTAAAAGAACTTTTAAAATCACGATTTTGAAACTGGAAAAAAAAGATGGATGCCATATTTTATTTTGAAGTGGGTCACGTGACCTCTTCATATAATATGGGTGTAATTATTATTTTAATTTTTATTTAAAAAACTACCAAACATATTTTCTGAATTATTTTTTTATATATTTTATAGATAATTTGTATATTTCCTACAATTTTAGATGTAATTTGTGAAATTTAACTTCGCTTAAAAAATATTTAAAAAAATTTGGTGATATTATTCATTTACATTCCCATATGTCCCACAGACCGTCTCAACAACATACAAAATTTCATTTTTGATTTCATTTGAAGTCCTTTTACGGCAGTTATCGTGCGAACGGACAGACGGGCAGAATCACCAAAGTCATAAACATTTTTCAACTATGTTGGAAAGTGTTAAAAACGCACTATTAAACCTTCCATTGAGATAGCATCACACAGACGATATTTGTTCCGCAAAATTATTTGAAAAAAAAAATATATATATATCATGTTGATAAGCAAAGGAATTAATCCCAATGAGTTTATATTTGAAAAATAAATAAACCATATTGCGAAGCTGTATTAACTCATTAGGAATTAAACCTAATGAGTTAATACAGCATTAGATATTTTTTGGTTTAAATAATAAAGAAATATATATACACATATATTTTATCGGAATTGTATTTTTGATTGATTTATATTCATTAATTTGGGTTTAAAGATTACGGGGATGATTGATATTTTCACATTCTTACGTTATCTGCTTCATTTTGGTGAAATATTTTTCAAATCCATATACTGTAGTACGGGTATATCTTTTAGTACACGGGTATAATCATCTATTCTACGAAAATATAAGTAGTATATGTATATCTTCTAATCCACGAGATTATAAGTAGTACGGGTATATCTTCTACTATAATTTTAGGGCTTTCATTTTGGCATAAATTGATTCAATTTCATATTTTCTGTAAATTTGTTTACAAACAGGATCAGGCTGATTTATTTTTTTAAAAATGTCATGGGGGGGGAGTTTAAATGCAAAGATAATTTTGTATAGCGAGAACAGAGATTTTTAAACCTAATTTTAGTATTAATTTAAATATTTTAATAGAATGTTTTGAATAACAATGTCATTTAGAATGCTTTAGAAGTTTACACATGATTATGAATTATAAGTTTCTGTATATTGTATATTCTGTACGAAGAAAGATTATGCTGCTAGTCATTAAATATAACAAGGGTGATTTTATTTGTCAAAAGCCTGATACGGTTATACTATTAAAACTCGCTTCACATTTTCCTTATGCAAAGAGCTCCAGCTGGCGTGAAGATGAAAAAAGTTTTGACAAGGAAGATAATTTACGCTTTGGTCGTTGACTTCGAATTCAATTGTATAGTTTTGATGATATGAGATGGTTTTTTGCACACGAAGACTACATTGACTGGAACCTGAAATTTTAACTAGATTATGAATAAGCCTGCAGACTCCCAAGCCATACTCACGAATTGATCCCAGCATTTATTTATTCAAAAACCGGAGCACTTACCGATCGGTCACAGGTGGAACAGGCAACGTTTTTCTGAATGTCAAGAAATGGTAATCATTTGGGTTTTGAATTGGTGACTCTGAGACTGTCAGGGGTGAATACTGAGTACCAAGCATTCTGATACGATCGCGTGTCAAGCAATTCCTTCTTTTTCTTCTTCAACCCAGACCGTCCGACCTACCTGAAAGTGTAAGTTTACTGTTTAGACGGGAAGTGTCATCCAATTTAGACCGAAACCCTGTGGGGGGCGGCATCCACAGGAACCGAACCCCCCTCCTTCTCCTAACACCAACCTCTCGGAAGCACTTACGGACCCATATACTTAACGTGTCCTTACTCCCCGTGAACACGAGGACAGTTTGGAAAGAGCCGGGAATCGAACTCAAGTCGTCCGACTGGGCTAACCACTCGACTGTTTCACCCCATTCAGCGATCACTTATCGCTTGCTGCTAAATCTAATGGCTAAAACTAAAACTATATTTTGTGTTTTACATTCTAGTTGTCGATATCACCCAAATTGGTCGTCAATGTTGCCAAATTTAGCGCCAAAGGTTACTTAACTTTTCAATTTTATGCAATTTTTTAAAATAAATGTAAAACGTGCAATATCTAAAGAACGGTTTAAATTAAAGTTCTGAAGTTTGTATCATTCGTTTTATAAAACAAAATTATGTGTAAAATGATTGTTTATTTAGCACTTTCGTATATTCTGATTTTTTATAGTTTTACAAAAATTCAGTCTAAAATCTGAGGGTCTTCCGAACGTTTAATCGTGTTTTAACTCAATAGGGTTAAAGTATTCAATGATTGTAATAATCGTACCATGTTTTTTTCGAAACGTTCCATTCATTCGCTAGATATCGCTTCCATAGACTCACGGACACACACATACATACACACACACTAACAAACATACACACACACAGATATCACCTCAAAAACAGGTCCATCCGGATTCAGGGATGCTTAAAAAGTACTCTTTTGTCGAAAACTCGATTTCGAATTTTCGACCCCGTCAATATACTTTCCCTATACATTACACTATGTACATATGTAGGGAAAGTAAAAGGAATTTTTCCAGATCTTACTTTTAACGATAATGCTGCAAGCGATGATCGTGTTGAAACAGAAGCACAAGAGACAGATAATGCCAATATTGTTACAGATGTTGATGATACGTCTGATAAATCCGCAGAAACCGAAATTGATTTAAAAAGAGAGAGGGTAACATAAAAAATTGCCGTGGAAAGCCTCTAACATTTGCGTTACTATTTCAAATCCCACAAAGTTAACTGCAGTGATAATTAAGATACAATCGGAAAAGTGCTATGCAAATATGTGTTGTAAATTCAAGTGTTCAAAAGAAAATTACTAATTTTTACTTTCTCTTACGTAGTATTGAGAAAGTATTGTTTTCACGAAAATTTTCGATTTCGAGATTTTGATGTCAATATATGTTTAAGACCTCCTGAATGCGTTCTGACTATCTTTGGAATGAAGTCCGTCTGTCTGTCTGTCTGTATGTATGTATGTATGTATGTATGTATGTATCTCTGCCTGATATCTGTGGTCTATTTCTTGTGTGCAAGATAGCAGCCACAAATATTAATGGATTTTTACGAAACTTTGTATCCGGCTTTGTTATAAAAAAATATGGAACTAAATAGAATTTTTTGTTAATTCGAGCGAAAACTTCGAAATTTATTGAAAATTTGACATAATCATGCATAAAAAGGTTTATTTATGCCTCAGTGATCACGATTTTCAATCATTATTTCAACCATTGTTGTCAAAAATATCCGCGATGCCATTTTTGTGTTCGTGACGTCATTAGCCCCTTCGGGGGGCAAGTTCCCCCCCCCCCGGGGATACATTGCCAAGTATGAGATCAATCGAAAGATTTTTTCAAGCTCTTTAAAGTTAAGGGTAACACGCTATAGTTGTAATAATTTGGACCCATGATACCGATTCTCTAATTTGTTCTTGTAAAATTTGAGATGAGAAAATCAAGTTAAAAAAATCGAGAAAATCCAGTTAATTTACAACGTAAATATAAGAGAAATACATTTCAACCTTATAATGGTTGTCTGTTTCTCTGTTTCACAGTGTCTCAATATGCAGGAATTTAAACCATTCTTATTGTTCATCTGATACCTAAACATTTTATCGGCTAGTGCGATTATCAGTTATAACGAACGTTTTTTGTTGTCCCTTGCGACTTCGCTATGTGTGGGCTCCACTGCATTTCTGAATACTTAAAACGTGAAATTAGTGGACCCCATTATTTAGAAGTTATTAGAGTTATATCGAAATATGGAAAATTTTATTTTAAAAAATGTTACGGATATAGGTACTTTATGCGTGTTTTCTATATGAAAACAAATAGAACCATTTATAGGATTTTAATATGCTCCATTCCTGAGATATTGCACGCTTTGTATCTAAAATAGTAACAATCAAAAATTAAAAATATTCACTATTATTATGCTTTGTAAATATACTTTTAGCTAAAAATGAATTGAAACTATTTTAGAAGTTATCACGAGCCGGGTTTGAAATATAAAAAAATTGACGTCTAGAAGTCTCCAGAAATTTCTCATGAAAAAATTTAATGCATAATTAATCAAATCAATAATAAAGATAAGTCTATTGATTTTAAGCAAGAGAGCCATCTTATTTTTGCTGCTCATAAAAAGCGAGGTTTGTTCATTTGGTAGACACATCCCAGTTTATAACTTTCAAAGCACGAAAATTAATATAGTCATTTGGCGCTGTGACAAAAATAATAGTTTTACGATAAGGCCAACACATTGCGTCACTGTAGCTCAGTGGTTAGAGCATCATCTGATCAGTTCGAAAATGCATGGTTCGAATATCAGTTGGAACAATTACATCTTTGTTTTTACACTTTTGGATTTTAAAATTTATATTTAATATTTTGTAAACTGCTTTTTTCTCTGGATATAGTATATATCTTATTTGATTTCCGGTAAAGATTTTAAAGTATTTTCATTTTATTCCTATTGTACTATTTTCGGCATATTTTCTTCAAAAGGTATCCGCATTGCATCCTATTCCTCCTGTTCTTCGATAAAATTGCCTTTAAATGTTATATTTTAAACATTAATTCGTTTTGTTCATTTGGTAACCAAAATACATTTACACTCTTAGCTGCAGTGATTTAAATTCTGTATCATATTTGACAGCTTAAATTCAATTATTTAGATTCTGTGAACTCGTTTCAAACTTTAGAATGACTTTAATTTACTCTTCAAAGTACATCAGGAAACTGATTTGCATAAGAAACATTTCAAATAAGGACTCAGCACACTGACTCTCTCCGATCTCTAACGAACCGATTTGTGCGAAAATCGCTCAAAATGGCACTTCAACATTAAGTAACTAAACAACTAGTTTGAATTTTAAATAAATCACAACGAAGGATTTCCTCTCTGGAGCTGAGGTACCTCTGCACCCAATTTCAGGGCTGTGCGGCTCTTAGACTTTCCGCTACAGGCGACACAAACAGATAAGGAAAACAAAACAACTTTTTTTTTATTGCTATGCCCAGACTATAACGCGTATTCAGTGGGTAGGTTCAATTTCAAAACCTGCTTTAAGTTGCTTGAAACCCCGCTCAATGTGCAACGACTCGCGTCGCATCGGCTGAATGATGTTGCTATATATACTGGGACATGTCATTCCATTCATTATAAATTAAAAATAAGTTTTTAATTACTATCAGATGTTAAGTTTTCAAAATCACTCCATTCTTTGCATTTAAGGTACTAAAAGCACATACCTTTATTTTTGTTCAAATTATTTTTTCGTTCTTCGCATAGTATCTTTGATATATGAACGGAATCTGAAAAAATAATTTTTAACATCTACTCAATAACACATTATCATCCTACATGAAACCGCTGATTTGAATTGTTGTAAAAGGCAGTTCAGAAAGACCGGTCTTAACTGGATAGATAAATATGATACCGCAAGATGTAGACATGTTTTCGGAAAAACATGAAAATTAAAAATCACTTGCGTTTGAATTGTTTTCACACTTATATATATATATTAAATGTATATATATATATATATATAAATAAAATTTGAAAGATTTTAAACGAAAACTATGCATAAACTACGGTAAGTACAAAAATCCCATCGCTAGCATATCTGTTACAAATAAGTAACTATAGACATATATATATATATATATATATATATATATATATATATATATATATAGACATATATATATATATATATATATATATATATATATATATATATATATATATATATATATATATATATATATATATATATATATATATATATATATAATAGTTTAAAAATCCAATGATAGAATAGAGAGAAGTTGCAACTCAAAAATCCAAACTTTAAAAAATGCCTACATAATAAAAAGAAGTATTAAATAGAGAATCATCAATCAAATGAAAAAAATGTAAATTGCTAGTCATCAAGCTAAAGATAATCAAAAAATATCAAAGGAATGGAATCGATAATTGAAAAACAAATAAAATCCTAGCATTAAAGCTATACACGTGGATAAGCTCTAGGCCTAAATAAATGAATTCTTCATTTTGAAAAAACTTTTCGTCAGGTCCAAGTATTTAATCAAAATGAACACAAATGTGTGTTTCTGATATTAGAGATAGATAATATCTATAATCTCTAATAACTTGAACAACACACATAAAGATGGAAAAATAATAAAGGAAATACCTATACTAAATAGAATAAAAAAACTGCAAATGTGTGTGTGCTAACCATTGGAACCCAAAATGAAGAGACCAGTGTTGCCAATCGCAAAGTTTGAAAGTAGAGATTCACTGTTTCCAATCGTATGAAACAAATACCAGTAATGTGAAAAGGCAATAAAAGATGATATTCTACAGTAAGAGCTACAAAATACAAAATAATGGGGCGTATAATCGAAAACAGTGAGGTTAATATTTAAAGGGATGTAAATACAATGTAATGTTAAATCAAGAGAATGTTGATGTCTGGCCAATATAAGATACAAAGAAGAGAATTCATGAATATTCAGCTGATCCAAACATTTTAACAATATCATTTACTAAATATGCTGGATATTTATATAATTTGCTGGTAATTTTTAGATTATTTATATGCTTAGCATGAAATTTTTTATCTGATAATCTATAAATTCTAAAAAAGTTGATTAAGGATAATACTTTTGAACATTTGAATCGAGTTGCAGGAATTAAATGGTAATATTTTATTAATGTTGAAATTAAATAGTCTTTTTATCATGTAAATTAGTAACAATTCCATGAGTAGGTTCAATAATTAGATTTAAATCCAAAAAAATTAATATTATTACTAATAGTAGCTTCATTAGGAATTAATTCCAAATTATCTGGAAAGAAATCTATATCTATGACATAATTTTCAGTATATACTAAACAAATCAGATCATCAACATATCTGTAAATTTTATAATCTATTAAAGTAAAAGACTGACCATAATGATAAAGGTATAAATTAGCTAACATAATGTTACTGCAACCACCTTATGGAACCCCTGAGACTTAAAGTATAATTTATTTCCTTGAAAAATGTAATTATTGAAAAGAACAAAATGAAGACGTTTAGGAAATTGATAAAAATTGTTTGAGTAGATTAATTAGTAATATAAGCATTATATAAGGCTAAAATTACAACATATAAATCAGAGATCTTAATATTATTGAAAAGATCTTTAAAGTCAAAAGTTTGAAATCTAATTAGTTTACCTAGTGATGTTATTTTTTATTCTTTAAGTCTTTACTATTATTTAGAATAAGGTAATTATTGCTAGAATAAAGTAAACTATCATTTATTAGATTTAAATAATTTAGTAGTAATTTACTGGCTGTAGTTAAGTAAGTATTATGACCACTAGTAACTGTTTTAAATTTAATAGGATTTTTATGAAATTTAGGAATAAGCACTATATATGGAAATTTAAGAAATTTATAATTGATATTTAAATCACTATACATATTGATAATTTTCAGTTTGACACTATTAATAGAATGTGAATCTAGTTTATAGACTATTATTCTTTAAATAATCTAACAGAAATTGTATATAGAATTTTTTACAGGTAATAGCATAATTATTAGAGGCTTTATCAACATAGTTAATAAGTAAAGATCTTTGTAAATCATTAATGGAGTGTCTTATATTATCAATATTATATATAAATCTAGACAACTTAATACTACAAATAGTATTCTTAATAAATTTTAATAAAATAAATTTCCACATATTAAATGCCCCTAAAGGCAGCGCATATTTTGAAGTCAATTTATAAATATATTTATCAAGGTCAAGATTTATAGACTTTAAAACTTTAATAGAATTATTACAAGTTGGAAACCTGAATTTAGTGCCAAATGACATAATGGTTCTTAAGGTGTCGTCATTAACTATGCCGAAGTCTCCTGTAACTATATACCCCAAGTGGGGATTTAGAAATTTAGCATTTTTTTTTACTTTGCAAATACAATCATTATCTATATTTGACATGGAATCATTATCTATAGAGAGAGATTGTGAAATTTCATTATAAATAAAAGTAGATCTACCAATAGGCATGTTGTATTTAAAAGTTTTTGAAACATTCAAGTCCCTAATAGGCAATAAATGTTTGAACTTGTTAAATAGATCCCCAAAATTTATAGAATTATAAATTGGAAGCTTAAAGGAAATTTCACAATAAGAATTAGTAGATGTATTATTATTATGAAATTGATTAAGCTTTAATTTTAAATACATTGATCTAGTAATGAGCAAATCATAGAAAATATGATTAAAATGTTCATTAGTAAAATTTAATTTTAAGAAAATAGCATAAACATTATTTAAATGTTTTTTCTTTACTGCAAGTACCCAAAATGTTATTAATTTCCATTGATAAGTACTATTAAATTGATGATGCAAACCTTTTATCTCAGCTTTATAATAATGATGTTTGGAGCTTCCTTTGCCACGTTTAAATCATTTGAGTTTAATAGAGTTTCTATTTAAATGGGGTTTCAAGAAGAGGTGATTAAAAATAGAATATATATTATCTACAAAATTATTTTTACAATGTTACCATTTACATATAATTGATTTAATCCATATGGAAAAAGAGTGCAATATGATTTAATATAGTAGTTTTCAAAAAAAATCTATCAGCTGTATTAGTTTTTATAACTAAAATATGTAAAGTAATATTTTCAAACCGTGTTTAACAAAGTGTTAATTCTACTTTCGTCCAATATTATTAGAGGAATTCTGCGGCTCGCAATCTCCTGATGTTTTTCTCGGCTATTTTGTCTATGTTAATATTTTAATAATAATTTTATAATATAATAATATGTATTATAATTTGTACTTCTCCATACTGATTATTTTTAGTAAATTTCATTTGTTTTAATTAGTATATTGCTTATATTCTTATATTAACTTATAATTTACATATTGGTTCTACCTAGTTCTGCCATCTATTGTTAGTTCTCACTTTTATTGCTTTTTATGATATTTTTTTTAGGGTGGGGGTGGGGAATTGTTTATTTGCGTTTAGTATTAAGTATTGATGAATTATTGAAGCTCTTTCAACTGTACTTTTCAGTACAATCTTTATTTTATTACTTATTTGGAATGGATTTTAAGTGAATCCAACTTTTACACTTTTGTATTATTTAATACTGTGTGTTTTTTTTTTTATATAATCTAGTTTAAAACTAATGTATCTATAACATTATGTTTCCTAATATTTTGTAATTTCCTCCTGTTATTCATTAGGTTTTACATGGACTTAGTTGTTCATAGTTATAGATAAGCAATTATTTTATTTTATTTTATTTTATTTCTATCATTATTCTCTCTTTGTTGTATTATCATACTAATAATTTTATGAATTACTACTTTTATGATTTTGTGACTGGCAACATATTTATACTTATTATTATATAATTTGATAGATATTGCCCGGTATTTTCAATTTATGTTGGGAATTGTTTAGACCGATATCATATTACCAACATTGTGCTATGGATAGTTTTGAATATAATAATTACCCCACTAAAAATTATAATTTCAATAATTGTAAGAATAAAAATTGCAAAGCCTGCCCATCTGCTTCTAAAACTCAAATTACGAACTTTGATAACCATCTGCCTTTCTGTAAAGTTTTTAATTGTATCATTCGATTATCTTGTAATATTTGTAATCTATCATATATCGGACAAACTAGTAATCCCAGTCATCTACGTATGAATGTTCATAGAGATCACGTCAAAAATATATCCTCAATAATAATTTTCTTCCTACTTCCAATAAAATTGAATATAAACACTTTGCTAAACACGGTTTTGAAAACATCACAATACATATATTGGATATAAAAATAAATACAGCAGATATGATTTATTTTGAAAACTACTATACAAAATCAAATTGTACTCTTTTTCCATATGGATTAAATCAAATATATCTTAATGGTAATATTGTAAAAAATAATTTTGTAGATAATAAGTGCTCTATTTTTAATCACCTTTTTTCTTAAACCCCTATTAAATAATGGTAAATCAGTCAAATTTAAAAGATTTGAATGGGGAAAGGGAAATTCCTTTCCCCATTTAAATCTAAAAGCTGAGATAATGATATGATCTTTAAGATCATAAAGCTGAGATAATTTGTTTACATAATAAATTTAATAGCACTTTTCAACGGAAATTAATAAAATCCTGATGTTTTTGCGATAAAGAAAAAACATTTAATTAAAGTTTATACAATTATCTTAAAATTAAATCTGGCTAATGAACATTTTAATCATATTTTCCATGATTTGCTTATTATAAGATCAAAGTAGTTAAATTTAAAACTTAAGCAATATCATCTTAATAATATGTCAACTAATTCATATTGTGTAATCTCTTTCAAGCATCCCATTTATAATTCTATAAATTTTGGTCATCTATTTAACAAGTTCAAGCATTTAATGCCTATTGGAGATTTGAGTGTATCAAAGACTTTTAAATACAACAAGCCTATTGGTAGATCGATATTTAATTATAATGAAATTTCACAATCTCTTTCAATAGATCAGAATTCTAAGTCAATTTTAGATAATAAATGTAATTGTAAAGTAAACAATTGTGCTAAATTTCTAAATCCAGACCTGGGGCATATAGTTATAGCAGACTTGGGTATAGTTAAAGACAATTCGTTAAGAACCATTATGTCTTTTGGCACTAAATTCAGATTACCCTCTTGTAATAATTCTTTTAAAGTATTAAAATCAATTAATCTTGATAAATATATATATAAATTGGCCTTTAAATGTGCTATGCCTTTAGAGGCATTTAATATGTGGAAATTTACTTTATTAGAATCTATTAAAAATGTTATTAGTAGTATTAAATTTTCTAGATCCATATATAATATTGATAATATTAAACCCTCCATTAATGATTTACAGAGATCTTTTGTTATCACCTATGTTGATAAAGCCTCTAATAATTATGCTATTATCTGTAAAAAATTTTATATACAATTTCTGTTAGATTATTTAAAAAATAATAGTCTTTTTAAACTTGATTTACATTCCATTAATAGTATCAAATTGAAAATTGTCAATATGTATAGTGATTTAAATATTAAATATAAATTTCTTAAATTTCCATATATTGTGCTTATTCCAAAATTTCACAAAATTCTCATTAAATTTAGAACAGTAACTAGTGGGCATAATACTTACTCTACTACTGCGAGTAATTTACTACTAAATTCTTTAAATCAAATAAATTATAGTTTACGTCAGTCTAGCAATATTTACCTCATTCTAAGTAATAGTAAAGATTTAAAGAATAGATTAACATCCATTAAAAAACTAATAGGATTTCAAACTTTTGATTTTAAAGATCTTTTTAATAATATCAAGATCTCAGACCTTTATGACGTAATTTTAGATCTATATAATGCTTATATTACTAATCTTTCAACTCAAACCAGTTTTATAAATTTTCCTAAACTTCTTCACTTTGTTATTTTCAATAATTATATTTTTCAAGGAAATAAATTATACTTACAAGTCTCAGGAGTTCCACAGGGTGGCTGCAGTAGCAGTATGTTAGCTAATTTATATCTTTACCATTATGAACAGTCTTTTACAATTCAATAGATTATACATTATGCAGATATGTTGATGATCTGATTTGCTTAGTATATACAGAAAATTGTGTCATAGATATAGATATCTATCCTGACAATTTGGAATTAATTCCTAATGAAACTACTATTAGTAAAAATATTAATTTTTTGGATTTAAATCTTATTATTTATTGAACCTTCTAATAGAATTGTTACTAATTTATATGATAAAAAAGACTTTTTTAATTTTAATATTAATAAAATCTTACCATTTAATTCCTGCAACTCGATTCTTTCGTTTAGAAATATTATACTTAATTAGCTTTTTAGAATTTATTGATTATCTGATAGAAAATTTCATGCTATACATATTGATAATCTAAAAATTACCAGCAATTTATATAAATATCCCTCTTATTTTGTAAATGGTATGGTTAAAAAATTTAGATTAGATGGATTTTCATGAATTCTATTCATGGTGTTTTATATATTAGCCTGATATCTCCATACTCTTGTATTGATTAAATTTTATTTTTGCATCCACTTACAAATTAGCCTTTCTATTATTGTCCCTCTTGATTGTATATTACCTCTTATACTTATCTTTTCGCAGTGCTGTTATTTATTTCTTACGTATGGCAACGGTAGATCATATTTTTTTTCCTTTGTGAATGGCAACACTGGTCTCTTCATTTGGGGTTCCCGAGATCGACAGGTTCGTGTATTTGTTGAGTTAGATTCCAGGTATCCTTTTTTCCTTTTATTTCTTCTTCTTTATGTATGTTGTCCAAGTAAAAATAGTTTATAGATATAATATATCTATTTCTTCAGAAACATACATTTTTGTGTTTGCTTCTACAAGACACTTGAGGAAGAGTTTTGAAGGAGTGGAACAAATCCATGATTTAGGCTTAGAACTTGTCCACGTGTATAGCGCTTGTGCTTGGATTTCATCTGTTTTTCTTTTATCGATTCCATACCTTTGGATGATTTTTTTTTGACTTGATGATTCGAAATTTGTATTTTTTTCTATTTGCTTGAAGATTTGCTCATTTATTCTTTTATTTTGTAAGCTTGTTAGAAAGTTAGGTTTTTCGAGTTACAGCTTCTCACTTTTCTTTTATAAGTTTATTTCAATTTTCAAATTAAAATTAAAAAGGAAAAAAGAAGAGTTCAAAAAATTGACCATTCCAGCTCCAATTATTCCAATTGTCCTTTGTTGATTAAAATAATCCTACCCAATTTTATTCGATTTGCTTAATTTTTTCGAGGTATCGTGGCCGCAGACTAACAAACTGACATCATTGAAAAAATGATTGATTCGTATTTAGGGATTCTCAAAAAGTGCCAGTCCACCCAAATCCTGCCTTTTGTGTCTATCCTAATACTTTCTTTTTCCATATGTATTGTAAGGAAATTAAAACGTCTTTATCTTTACTTCTAAACTCCTGCTCTTAGAAAATATCTAATATTTTAGAAAATATATAGTATTTTTATTGATAATGAAGAATAATATAAATGATTGCGTATTTTATGAGAACTGGCCAAGTTTTTTTTAAATTTTATGCCTTATTTTTCCACCATAAAAAGAATTAATGACCTGAAGTTTATTTTAAAAATATATATTGATATTCTTTTTTCACAGATAATGTATAATAAAACTTTAATTTCGGGTGAAGGAAATAATTCGATTTTATTCTTCTAGTTTACATTGCAACTGTAATCTAGCAATGTAAGCCATTATTGAATCATTTTAATAGCATACAAGACAGAATGCATTAAAAATCTTTAAGAAAAAAATATAGTAACACATACAAATTTTGAATCTTGATTCGTTCAGACTAAAATCTTCATAAAATAGTAATAATACTAAATAAAATAAAAATAAAATAACTGCAATTATTATTTCAGGCTTTTACTTACAGCTTCCAATCTCTTAAAATCAATAAGACTTCATACATGAATGGGTATGCGGAATATCGGGATACGGTTTAATATTAGAATATCAAACCAGCACGTTTACTGAAATTTATAAAATAAAAAAATCTTACCTTCAAGCATCCGTAGATATAGGTCAATTCCACATAGAAGTCTCATTTTTCGCCCCAAAATAAATATTCAGATTATTGCCTATTTTCAGAGGATTTTAAATTTTAGATTGTCCATGTGTATTAGTAAAAAACATATAAATCATATGAAAATATCGAGGAATAAAAATGCACTACAAATATAACTGACATCATAAGAAATTGATACTGTTACATCAGTTACAGAAGCATGTTACGTCAGTTATAAAAGATATTGTAATTTTTGAAATAATGGCTGATAAATAAAACATAAATAGGTATGCATTTAGTCTATTAGTTATTTAGTATTGATTATATGCAAAAAACACCATTCTAGCTTTAACAATTTGATGGTATTTAGCTTTTTACTGAATCAGCAATTACATCGTGTCCAATTGGAATTACATCTGTCCAATTGGAATTACATCTGTCCAATTGGTCAATATATATTCCTAAATCCAGGAATATATATTGACATATTTTTAATTCGTTGAATCCATTATTTTATATTCATAACACCATCAGTAATGATCCTTGATTAGTGTAAAAAGAGCCGAGTTCAATATCTTTGAAGAAACTCAATTCTAATATAAAAGACAGTTTGTTGACTAAAATAAACTTTAGCATTTCATATAACCAAATAAAAAAAAACAGAAATTATCTAAACCGATAATAAGTTTTCTCAACCGTAACAAGGAAGCTCAAGCATATAAGCACAACACAGCCAGGTTAACTTTATAATCTCGGTAAGGAAACAGAACTTTACACGTAAGCCAATTAAGTAATTAGTCATATCTTACCAAAATTGAGCAAACCTTTCTCAGACATTTATAAGCCTCATTCTTGTTTGCATTGACAGTGAGGCACAAATTTACAAATACATTATGAAATATAGGAATGGCAAACAGTATTTTTGCATAAACTTTTATATTCAGCTGACAAGTTTGAAGCACTACATCACCGAGAAAAAGCCTTAATATGAACAACCCTAAATTGAGGAAGAGACTTCCTATAAGTGTGAATTGCTGGTCCTAGGATATTATTTCTGGTTGAATAATAATGTCGCTCATTAGTTTTCAACTTTTTTGCCCGTGAATAATTCTGAAAATATAGCATAAAATAAGGCAAAGCCTAAAATTAGTAAGGATATAAACCAGTTTCGGAAGACAAAAATCAGCTTCCTACTTCAGGATACAAAGACAGAGCCACCACACGAACAAAAATAAGAAGGTGTCTCTATGTATGATGAAATTTTTACTTTTATCCTTTTTGCAGCACCGTGAGAGATATTTTTTGTTACCTCATTATTGTTTCATGGAAAACTTACCCTTTAAGTTCATTTTTCTTTTATTCAATATATTTTATTTATTTTATCAAATTATACCAAAAATAAATAATTAATAAATAGAAAATCTAAAAAATCTGATACATGAGTTAAATTATAAATGTTCGGATTAAATTATTTTTCTGCACTTACATAAAGCAAAATAAAATTTTACAACAATTTTATGAAGAAGCCTTCGTGTGGTGGCATGCGGTGTGTACAGATTTTCGAGATAACAGGGAGTGCAAATCCTTGGGGAAATAAATAGTCTTACCGTAATTCATTACAGATTAATCATCTAAGCTCTATGCATAGCCTATTGTGAAAAATAGATGTTTCAAAGAAAACGTTTTGTAAAAACATAGATAGTACATTTCTAGCCATAGCTTGCCACAAATAAAGGAATTCTGAAACAAAAATGCAAGTTTCATTTCATATAGATGTATGTTAAATTTTTCTTGTATTAAATCCTCTAATACCAAGTTTCTGTTTCATTAAATATTATTGAGGTCTGAGACCAGAGCTATTATTATGATTCATCACCAGTACCAAGACAAATCAAAATTACATCTTATATGTAACTAATAAAGTGACGAAGTCGATTTTGGGTTAAAGTCAATTTTTGCCATTATTTTTACGATAAAAGCTACACTTATTCTGTCAAATACATTAGAGGGGGAAACTTTTTGTAAAAACATAGATAGTGCATTTCTAGCCATAGCTTGCCATAGCTTGCCACAAATAAAGGAATTCTAAAACAAAAGTGCAAGTTTCATTGTATATAGATATATGTTAAACTTTTCTCGTATTAAATCCCCTAATACCAAGTTTCTGTTTCATTAAATATTATTGAGGTCTGAGACCACGCAGCTATTATTGTGATTCATTACCAGTACCAAGACAAATCAAAATTACATCTTATATGTAACTAATAAAGTGACGAAGTCGATTTTCGGTTAAAGCGAATTTTTGCCATTATTTTTACGATAAAAGCTACACTTGTTCTGTCAAATACATTAGAGTGTTTAGTTGCATAGTATTTGAAATAATTGTTAAAAAAAAATTACTAATTTGCAGTGTCACATAAATGAATAATGGTCAAATTTAAGAGTACTAGAAACCGCTTACTTATCCACAGATACTCCTCGATTTGATTGAACCCAAAATTATTCAAAGAAATATATTTTTTAAATTTCATTTAAATATAGTATATAAATGTTTTGAACAGTTATTCATATTTTCACTTTTCAGAACACCTATTTTCCTTTTTTTTAATAGATTTAGAAACGATGGTTTAGCTGAAAGGGAGGAGGGATGTTCACTTAATTTCACATTTTTGTCTGGGAGAACAAGAAAGAGAAAAGTTTCTTTCTTCCTTTTGGTTTTATTATTTTAAGTATGAACTCATAAAATGCGCTAAAAGGGTTTTTATTAAGCAAGTAAATATTTTATTAAACACATGTGTAGATTACGATAAAGAAATATTTTAATTGTAGCATTTTATTACTTTGGTAGTATGCTTTTCTGTGGTAAGAAAGTTGCATACTTATTCAATGATACATGATTTCACATACGCTAAATGGATAAAAGAATTCATTCACTATAATATATATTTGTATGATCATTATTAAGTTTTCTAACCAATACGTGTGAACCACTATGGATTGGGCAGAAAAAACTCTGGTCAAATTTTGTCCGTATTTTAATATCGGTAATACTTCCTTAAAGAAAGCAGATTTGTGATACTTCTTTCTTTAAGGAAGTATTGAATGTTTTCTTCTTACAAGCAGCAGTTTTATTTATTATCATACATTATGTTTGGCCAATTGTTAAAACAGGAGGAATATGGTTCGGGTATGTCTTTTAATACTAGTTAAAAGTTTTCATTTTGTCATATATTGATCAAATTTCATATTTCTAGTATATTTATTTAAAAATAGGGCCTGGACGTTTTATTCTTCATATCTGACAGGAAAGATAATTTTGTATAGCGAAAAAAGAGATTCTTACATTTCTTTTTAGGATAATTAAATTAAATATTTTAATAGAATGTTTCGAAGAACAATGGCAGTTAGAATATTACAGGAATTTGCACATATTTTAAATCAAGAGCAATGTCGGGTATATCTGCAAATATGATAAATGGTTGAGGCTTATAATAATATTGCTTGTTGTTATGACTGTATTCTGTGACTACATATTTTTAAACTTTATGATCTGTCTATTGATATCTATTGTCTGTTGTATATATCTGTTGATTGTTTATTGTGTATTGATCATTGTATTGTGAAAAGATTGATAAGTTCGCAAACAATTACATAGTTTTTCTCTCATTAAAAATTAAGTGTATTTGATTTATTTTGGACATTTCCTTAATTCTTTATTTGATTTGTTTTTTATGTATATATTTTGCTTTCAGGGAGATTTTCCAATTCGCAGCCTCCTCAAACTTCATTCCGAGAGGGCTAACAAAGTGGACTGATTTATTGCGAAACACACACTACCGATTACTGGGCATTTTATTTGTAGATGTTGTATATGGTCTCATAGTTCTAATGGCTTCTAAAATTATTCTTCGATGTCGTAAATACCTTCACGACACAGAGCAGTTGTATGAACGAGGACAAGAACACATCTATCCTCGCATCTGAACGCACCCGCAATGAAAATAGTGCTCTGTCTCATTTATCTCAACCAAGAAAGCTCTTTATTGCCTTTAAAACCGGTTGATAGTTTATTCAACCTTTATATGCTGCTTTCTAACCAAGTATTTATTTTTCAGATTCTTTCTAATAACCGTCAGAGAGAAAAAATTATTTATATTTGAACCTCATTCATTTTCAAAACTCAATACATAGAAAACCGCAACGTTTCTTTGATACTAAACACGCACAGATTCCGACAAGGGCAAGACGGTTTATAGGTCTGTTCCTCAGGCAGACCAAGGTATACTGGATTGTTTTGCATGCTTTTTCCATTTGTATAATAGGGTTCATTTTCACTTCAAATGTCCAACATTAAGTCATTCTCGTTCGGTCATAGACCCCGTTTAAGCCTTGCTTATAAAAAGGTATTCTCTTAAAATATTTTGTGCATCTTCAAGAATTTTGTAAAACGGCTATTTTGTTCCTAGAGTACATTTCTTATCTTTCTCCAGGAATAAAACAGCGAACAGGGAGAAAAACAAGAGAAACATTCGACTTCCTGATCTTGAAACAAGCTCTCTAAGGATTGAGCATCTATGAGCTTCGAAGAGAGCATCCCATTTTTTCCTCCTCTTTTGAAACACACATTTTAACAGAAACTCAATCAAATGCACCTATATCTTTTTTCTTTCCCGTCATTTTATCACTTAAGCGATCTTATTTCATATACCAAGGATAATAACTTCTCTTAGGCACTGATATAAAGTTTTGCTTGAAGGACGAGTTGGGCATCCGATTTCATTATCTCTAGACACGTGCCTTACCGATTTTGTCTGAGCTGTCAAGGCTTATAACGGAACGACAAAATTTGTTGTTGTTGTTTCCGATTATTCCTGCTGGTCTAGCGATGGCTAGAACAAGTCCATGAGAACATGTACCTTCAGGAAAACAGAATGAGGAAACATGACCAAATTGAGGCAGGAACATCTTGTATTGGCGAAAATCATGACAAAGACTAGCAAGCAGAAATTGACCACTCATTGCTCTGAAGCAAAAATCTAGATTGTGGCGTTTATTAAAGTGACGATCTTTTTCTGAATTTTACGTAAAATGTATGCAGGAAATTATGATATACTGCTATTATTTTTCCTTGATTATACTTTTTACAGAGACCATATCATTTAATATGGTTCTGTGAAGTAAGTGGCAGGCCAAATCGGAAATATAACCTAAGTACCTGTGCTGAATTTTCACATGAGAACTGAGAAGGGATTTTATTTATACGGAACAGGAGATACAGCTGATTCCGTGGGGACGATAAATCGATGGGTCCGAAAGTCCTTTCGAAAGGTTGGTAGCAGGGAAAGGAGGGTACTGTCCCTGTGGATGTCGCCATCTCGACTGAATTTCGGTCTCAATTGGGTGGCACTGTCCCTGCCGCCAAACAGATACCTTACACCTTCGAAAAGGTTGGACGGTCTGGGTAGAAAGAAAAATACAATTGATTGGCAAAGAAGTGAAAAATTTAATTAAAAAGTAACTTTTTGTCGTGGTTGACATATTCTTTTCACATAATTTTTATAAACATGAAAATATCCACGATATGAAACAACTCACATCAAAGTGTTTAAAAATAAACTCAAAAGAGTAAAAAGGAAATCAGTGTAAAGTTGCAGACATCCTCAAAAATAATATTTATAGACTTTATCCTCAAGAAACACAACCTAACTGATACAACCTAACTGATGATGACCTAATTGATGATAAACATTTAGTTTTTTGATTTACTAACTGAAAAAAATTGTCCATACCTGTTTTATAAGTATCTATACAGTTATGCCTTCTACCTCCTTACAGCCCTCCCCTTACCCTACATATGCGCTCATAGATCTTCAAAACACTCTGTAGCCCCATACATCTCCAAAATACTGTACAATCTCAAAGATCTTCAAAGAGCAGATCAAACCACAGCTAACGTTAAAGATAAGGAAATAGAATGCTGGTAAACAGGGCGTTTCATAATGGTGGTTTCGGGTTTATTTCTTTACATATCGATCCCAGACATATACTTTCAATCACAAAATTCCATAAAATAAGCTGCAGGATTTTATGAAAACAGTGTCGACTTTGTGAGTGATATTTCTGAAAATTCCCATTTTAACTTTTTACAGGACCCTCGTACAGCAAAAATGCAATGAGTAGAATATTCCTCTCGAATTTTATAGGTCACAATTAAAATGTTTCATCTATTTACATGTAAAATTTACAAAAATCTTTATAAAAATTTTCACCAAAAATAAAGGAATCCCCAAATTTCCCCAGAAAATTCTTAAAATTCCCAAATTTGTCCTGAAAGTCTGACATTTAAGCCTGATATTAAGCACGATAAAGCGGCCTAAGTCGATCGATCCATTTATGAATTTCTTCGCAAATTTCTGTTTTATGAATTTCGAACTAATAAAGTCGTAAAGAATGTTCTACTAATTGGAACTTTCGCCCTAGTAGCACGTAAAAAAAAATTAGAATTCGCATTTATACAGAAATTCCACCCACAGATACCACGCTACTGTTTTCATAAAACTTGTAAAGAATCTTGCTGCCCCACGTATCTCCGAAACAGCCGGCCGATGCTCTACAGTCGAACTATTAGGACAGAATTTCAAGCTCTTATCGTCGAAGTGAATCCTGCATTCTCCACCCTCTAATGTCAAATTGGCGTGCAACTCACAATCTGACTGACCACATCCTATTATTTTTACCTCAGGTTAGCATCCTGATACTATGTTCATCATCCAGGTTAGCTTCCTACATTGTCATTATCCTCCCGATATGAAATCGGAGCTCCATATCCCAAAGTCCACTGAATCTGTGCTAGTCGTACTAAGGTCACTTTCTGGCTTCCGATATCTTTGCACTAACCTACATGGTTAATTTGTTCATGTGCCACAGTAAAGAACCTTGTTCCCAACCTCGAATCGAACCACGGATCACCGAAATTGATATCCGACGCTCTACCGTTGAGCTATTGAGAAGGAATTGCAAGTTCTTATCGTCGAAGTGGATTGTGCAACTTCTGCAACTTATTTTACGAGACCTTATTTTATTGCATCTTATTTCATCTGTATTTTGCGAGAAAAGCAATACTTAAGGAAGTAAAACCCATAACCATCTTTTTGAAACGTTAGATGAATTTATAAAATCGTATCAAGCCACCGTATGGCTTCCCGATGGATATACAAACGCATTTCTTTATATTCATTGGAATAGAGTTAGCCCACTTCGTTTCTTCTCTATTAGAAGTTTTGTATACAATTAATGCTCATTAAAAATTACGAATCATTTACAATGTTGCGATAGTTGTTTCATAGGTAAGGTTTCTCTTACTGAATACAAAATTATAATATTTGCTATATAATTATAAATTTTGATTTTACATCCCACTCTATCGTTTCAAAATTTCCAGCCCTCATATTTTATCCCCAACTTTTTCTGAATCAAATGGAAATAACTCATAAACGGGTCTAGAATTTTTGGTTTAGTGATGAAGCTCCTTTTGGGACTACTAAAACTTTTTTAGCTCTATATCATTCCAATTTTAATATATAATGATAGAAAAATCACAGGGAGTGCTAATAAAACTTGGGGTGCTTAGCATCCTTAAGCTCCCCCTAGCTCCGCCTTTGAAACAACTGGGTGATTGTTGGCTTTATCCCTGAAAATAGCTCCCATCCCATAGTTTGATGTATCCCTGAACATAGCTCGATGCATCCCTGAAAATTTTTTCAGATGTCGCTCATAACTTATCCCTAAACTAAGAAAAATGAAAATGTGACGTTCATTTCCTCTAGAAAATAAAAAAACGAAGAATTTAATATGTTTCTTTGTCTAGTACGCTCTATTTTTCATACCTACACTAGTAGTTTATTTGTTTCTAATTTACACCTCATATTTTTAATATCCCCTCCCCTCACTTTTTTAATCAACTACTTGTAGCATCTGGTTTATTTTCCCCTTATTTATGTTGGGTAAATGTATCTCTGAAACTTTTTCCTAATACTTTCGTTTATTACATTATCCAAAATGTAAAAAAAATGTAACATTTCACCTTTTTTTCTGCCGTTATTTCCCTTCATTAAATACGAAAATAAAAAAATATATAGTATTTTCTCTTAATGCGCTGTATGTTTTGACACTAAGCTTGAATGTTTTATATTTTCTTAAATTTCATCCCCCACGTTTCATACACCACCCACCGTCTGTTTCTAATCAACTTGAAGAATCCGTGTTATTTTTCCTGTTCTCTACTTGATGCGTCTCTAAAAATTATTTCTGATGTTTTCATTCAAAAGGAACGAAAATCCAGTATGCCCCCCCCCCCCACACACACACACACACACCTCCTAGTGAATGCAAACAGGGAAAAAATGGTATTGCTCATTCTCTCAGTCTTTATATACTCTATGTTTTGATTCCTAACTCGAATATGCTAATCCCCCCTTTTTTTTTAATTTCCCTGCCACATAGATACATTTTTGCCCCACTCGTATACTAATCAATTCTAGCCATTTGGGTCTTCGAGTACTGTTTTTGAGATAAGTTGGTAAATCTTTGAAAAGTCTTTCCGATATTTTTTGCTTTCCCTTTTCGAAACTGAGAAAAATGAAAACGAGTTGTTTTGACCGCCACCCTCTCCCCCAATGAATACAGAAAAAAGAAAAAAGAAAAGGATATTTTTCTCTTAATCTTCTTGTACCCTTTGTTTTTTGACATTCCACTCTATTTGGTCGCGGCTTTTTATTTATTTATTTATTTTTACATATTGATTCCCCCCCCCCACACACACACACACTCCGAAATATTAAAATTATAGATTTGCGTAAATTTCCTGTAATTGAGCCACTAATGTGCTTGTGCCGAATTTTTAAACTCTGGGAGAGGGTGAAAGAATTACAATTTAGATTTGACGAAAGCAATTTAGTATTGAGAAAATATTGCTTTCCCGAAAATTTTCGATTTCAAGATTTTGATGCCAATATACGTTTTAAGACCTTCTGACCACGTTTTGACTATTTCTAGAGTGATGCCTGTCTGGTGTCTGTGGTCGATTTCTTGTGTACACAATAACAGCCACAAATATTAATGGATTTTCAAGAAACTTTATATCCGGCTTTGTTATCAAAAAATCTAGAACTTGATAGAATTTTTTTTTTAAATTCGGACGAAAACATTGAATTTTATTCTAAATTTTATATATGCTTTTGTTTTACAATGGCAGCATAGGACAAACTTTGACATAATCATGCATAAAAGGGTTTATTTGTTGCTTAATGATCACGAGACTTAATAGTTCCAATCATTGTTGTGAAAAACAGCCAGGATGCAATTTTGTCTGCATTATCCCCCCCCCCCCCCCGTGGGTTACATTGTTAAATATGGTATCAATCTAAAGATTTTATCAAAACCTTTAAAGTGAATGGTAACACGCTACAGTTGTAATAATTTGAACCCACGATACCGATTTTTAAATTGTTTTCTTGCAAAATTTGAAAAAAATTAATTCTGGTATGAAAAAGTGAAGTTGAACCACACTCCAATTAATTAATTAAAGTTCCATAGGTAATTTGAATGAGGAACCCGAGATTCGGTTCTTTTCTTTAACAGCAATCATGGCCATTCCCTGCGGCCTCTAAAATACAGGGATAAGAAGGAAGTGTAATGATGTCAGCATTGGTAGATGGGAACGGCGTGAAATGCCTGACATCAGGGCTCTAAATTGGTAAAACACTGCTCTGACAGTAGTAAAAATTAACTAGTGTATGGCTCAACTCGACATGCTCTCACTAGAATTCATTTTTTTTTTTTTCAAATTTACAAGAAAGAATTTGAAAAATCGGTATCGTGAATCCAAATTATTACAACTACAGCGTATCACCATTCACTTCAATTTATCGCTGCTATTTCCACAACAATGGTTGAAACTATTACGTCCCTTGATCATTGAGTCCTAACAAAAAACCCTTTTATGCATGATTATGTCAAATTTTGTCCTATGCTGCCAAGTTTAAAAAATATATAATTTCATATAAATGTCGAAGTGTTATCTCGAATTTAAAAAAAAAAAATTCTACATAATTCTAGATTTTTTTTAATAACAAAGCCGAATAGAAAATTTCGTGAAAATCCTTTGATATTTGCGGCCGTTATCGTGAACACAAGAAATCGAGCACAAACATCAGACAAACAGACAGACAGACATCACTCCTATAATAATCAAAACGGGTTCAGACGGTATTGAAACATATATTGGCTTCAAAATCTCGAAATCGAAAATTTTCATGAGAACAATACTTTCTCAATACTATGTATGAGAAAATAAAAATTGATTAGAAGAATCACTATAGAATTACTATCAACAGACTCCCAAGTAATTTTAATAGCTAACTAAACTCTTTGTCACCCGATCCATTGAATATATCTCCTCATTACACAAAACCATGGTTTTCCAACATATGACATAAGTACGGCTCATTTTCTCTTCGAAATTCCTCCACAAAGAACTCCTTCTTTTATTATAAAATCTACTCTCCCCTACTCCACAAAACACGTCTAATATCACAGAAGAATCACTATATAATTACTTGCATCAGACAACAAATTAAATAATTTTAGTGCATAACTAAACTCTGTGTCACGCGATCCATTGAAGCTATCTCATCACTACACAAAACTATAGTTTTTCCATTATATGATATAAATATGATACAATTTCTCTTCGAAAGTCCTCCACAAAGGGGAATCCCTTTTTGCCTAATAAAGACTCTTTCGCTCCCTGCTCTACGGAACATGTATGATCTCACAGAACATTCATCATGTTTAAAATAATCGAAAGTATAAAATATCACAATTAAAACACGTAAAATTACGATACTTCGGGGGGGGGGGGGGGGGGGATGTAAAAGCTTTTCCGAGTTAGAGGTCCATAACCCTCTTCCATGTCAGCACTATTTAACTCATTTCGAAATTAATATAAATAAATGTTTAAAAATGTTTGTTTACGGCCCCATAAAATTTTTGGAGGCATCATAGACCCTATGATCCATTGATGAAGGGGGAATCCATTGATGAAGAGGCTTGAGGCGAAACTTTTTTTTTTTTTTTGAGGGGGGGGGGGGGGGGGGGTCCAGATAAAATTTTCGTGTTAATAATATTATATTCATTAAAGAGTAAATTAAACTATATATTTAAAACATTCCATTCTTTCCCCAAAAAATGTTGGAGTTCCCTCCCCCCCGACACTTTGATAAAGATATTAAGATTATCACTCCATGCGACAGAACTCTTCATTTATATCTTTAATAAAATTTTACTAACTTATCATTATAGCAATTAAATTATAAAAATTTATATTAAAATTAGTTTTTTTTTTTTTTTCTCCTTTTAGGAAATTCCTTCCAAATATTTTTTTATTAATTTAACACCCAGTAAATATATCAATTAACAGTTTTTGTATTATTATGAAAATGATTTTTTAATATATTTCAGCACTTAATTTATATTTTTATCAGTAATAAATGTTCGTTAAAGAACTTTCTTGCGGGCACACTCTTAGCAGTTTAGGGTTGTATATATCTAAATTTATTATTATTTACTTCACTCAATGCAAAATTGTTTGAATGTAAAAAAAGTTTCGAGCAAAAAATCAAACGTGAAAATCAAAATACCGTCGCAACTTCGTATTCAAACGTTTCGTTAAACTTTATGTTTGAATTTTTATACACCACTGTCTTTCGCATCTACGAGGACAATATGTTGAAAGATGCTATTTTGTATTTAATGTTTCTTACAAATATTCTTATTTCACAAAATATTGTATAGATGGCGCCACAGGTTAACAGTAATTCGGATGTCATTTTCTGTAAATGCACGATTTCTAGAGTTGTGTCCTTACGCATTTATTTTGAAATTACTTTAAATTTGCACAATAAAACAATTTTTAAAATAAAACAATTATATTTAAATCCGTATATTTACAAAATTAATTAATAAGTCCATATTTTATATATATAAACTAGATTTCGCTTGGAACTATATACCGCGGCGTATTTATATGAGTAAATATATTCCAATATACCTTTCGAATAGTTCCCCATCCTGTCAGTAGTCGCCTGGATTTTAAGCTCCATGGTTTTACGTAACTTTATCTGCTAAAGTTTTCGGTGGTCGCGCTTTTCAGTTTTCGGGATGAGTGCGGCAGACGTGATGCTCCCTCAGGAGAAGTTAAAGTGTGACACTTCGGTCGAGTCCCCACAATCCACTGTTGCAGAGATTGTTAGTGCGGAGGAGGAACCGTCAAGTAGTTTTATTGTTGAAAAAGAGAAAAAAGTTGAATTTAATTTAAAAGTGGATTCCGATAATCCGTGCGACAGTTCAGAAAATCATGTTTCTAGTCGCAAGAAAAGGAACAAAAATCGAAAGAAGCGCAAGTGGAGGCCTTATTGCAAACTTACCTGGAGAGAGCGCAAAGAACTTGAGGAAAGGGACTCTAGAAGAGCAAACAGGATTAGAGAAGAAATGTTAACTAATGGGTTAACTCTTGCTCCTTATAACACAACTCAATTTTTAATGGAAGATCACAACTTACAAGAACCTGACTATGAACACATTCCAAATGGACACAGGCACAAAGAAAACAGCAACAGTTTTGATTCATCTGATGAATTCTACAGCTCACCAGAGGATGAAGAAGAGTTCCTTCATCAGCAGTTTGTTGAGACTTATGAAAATATCCACATAGAACACCTGAACAGTATGTCCAAGACAGAACTGGTGCAAGAATTGGTCAGCATAGAGGACAAGGTAGAAATGTTAGAAAAAACTCTCCAAGAAACAAAGGTCCAAAATCAAATAAAACAAACGGAAGGTAATAATTTTAACGCTGAAGCAGAACTTGAAAAAATTCGTGTATTTCGGGAAGAAATCGAAAAGTTGTCCAGAGAGAACGATACTCTTTGGAGAGAAAATGAAAAACTTCGAAAGTGTCTTTCGCAAAAGACGTAAAGAGCTTTCCAATTTCTGCGCTTGTATTAATTCATTATTAATTTATCATATTGGGCGATAACATATCGATTAGTACCATAACTGTTTGTGTGCGTTCGCTGTTTTTGGTGGAATGCGCTCATCTGCTCGCTGTATAATACGCTTTTCTATGCATGAATGTGCTAAAAGTAAAAAATAAGTTTCGCAGTTGTTGCGGCGTGTATTTATTAGTTTGTTTGTCTTGTTTCTTCAGCTGTTTCATTTTCGCACACCGGATCTTAAAGGTAAGTGTTATTTTTACATGAAAAATATAGAAAATTTATAAAACTTTCAACTGTAGGAGTAAGTTATGAAACAAAACTCATTTGAAATTTTATGTTTCTTTTTTTTTTTAAATTTCGTTTTACATTTTCGTTCATTTTATTTAATATATATATATATATATATATTTATATAATACATATATATATATATATATATATATATATATATATATATATATATAATACATATATATACACACACACATATATATATATATATGTATCAGAGAGACATTATCAATAAGTAATTAAATTAATGAGTTATGTGTGATGCTATATGCAGGACTGGCTGTAAAAGACATTCTAGAATAAAGTAATATAATTATTATTATACAATAATGCAACTTGAAATGCAGACTGAAATACAAAAGTCATAATATATTATCACTTGAATATAATGTTGTCAATAGAAGAAAAATAATATAGTATGTACAAATGCAACCCGTGTGTATATATATATATATAGTTAAACTGGACATGTACAATGCGTTAGTTACCTTCTCACCTGTTCTCACTCCGAATTTTAAGGACTCTGAAAGGGACACTTGAATTATAATTACGTTAGTATAGAAGGAGTAAAATCCTTGATATTTTTCTTTGAATTCTAAACAGTACTGTATTGTGAATATTTAAATTTCTACTTAATATTTCAGAATATAAAAATCAATTTTACCTTTTTGGCTCTATTTTTACGAGCCATTAATTTTTATTTGTTTTTGGTAACAGTTAATGGAATCTCGGTAAACCGTTCTACCTGACGTATTTTCGATTTCCTGTCCGCATCAACAAATTATTTTTTAAATGTAATTTTTTTTCTACTAAGCAATTAAGATCTTTCTTAACAAAAATCTGGGATTGATATCAAGGAAAGATAACGGAAGACGAGCCTTACATACAAAAAATATATATAAATCGAAGAAGTAGCGAACGTATTTAAATTTAACATAATGTTAAGGATACAAAAATTTAATGTTCTAAAAATAATTGAATTGAAAGTCGAAAAGTATGGAGGAACATTTTATAGCTATTTTTTACGGTATTTATTTTAGAATTTGCCATAAATAAGTTTAAAGTATACATATTTTTCCTATTTTAAAACATTCAAAAATATTTAGAATAAATGTATCTTTATTGTGCCCATCAAAAGAAAATGTTGCAATTTGATAGAAATTGGAAATCTAGTCCGCTAAATTTAAAAATATTGTCCAAGTCTGATTTAAACAATGATTATGCATGCGTTTTTTTTTATCCAGCTAGACTATTGTTGGTCTTGTTGGTAGAGTTGTAATGATTTACTCTAAAATTATGAAGGTGCGAGCTTAGTGTCAGTTTCTAGCTGAAGCCGTTTTCATTAAAGGGCTCGTGAGCGGGGGGTTAACAATCTTGATAATTATGTTCCAAAATAATATTTTCATGATAATTGCGTTACAACCGAAATGGGTATAACGATTTCATCAATGAAAGGGGACTCCGAATAATGCTGAACAGCCAGAGGCTCAAATTATAATTATTCTGTTTTTTACGAATTGTAAAGATTTGGTTGAGTGCAAAAGAGTCTGTGACGGGCATTTTCTGCTCATACAGGGGAAGCAAGATAGCGTGAATTTAAAGTTTTGTCTAGTTCAAAGGCTATTAATGCAGATATATTTGCAGGACAAATATGCTTTTATTTATTTGTAACTTGACCAGGAAATAGGTGTATTTTTATTTCCTCTGTGTTCTGGTTTGTTTTAAATGGCCTTCAACTTTAATGGCTGTGAAATTATATCTATTGCCAAAGTACAGGTCATTAACAAAAAGTGAATACATTCGCACATAATTAATTGCGTGGTCATTGAATTGTTTATGACGCATACATTTTATGAACTTTGAATATTTATTTAAATTTTAGATTGATTTTTGTTCAGAATATGAATGGTGGTATTATTTTTAATTATTTCAATTTCCTTCTATAGACTCATCATAAAAGTGAGAAGGGTGTATTTATATATTGCATAATGTGAAATCATATACTTTCGAAAAATATTACTAGATAATTGTAATATATAGAAATATAAAATCCGGGCAACATTTTAGAAGAAAACAAGTCCAGATCTCGATCTGGCGAAGACATTTTTATTTCAAAAGTGTTTATTAAAAATGGAGTGGTCATAACATATTTACATATTTATGAATAATCCACTGACCTGAATTAATATTTGAATCAGTACTTATACCATAGCCACTTATATCATAGCCAAAAGCAGTGCTTCCCAATGTGTGGGCCACTAAGAGATATAAAATTAAAGACGAGGTCAAAACTAAATAAATGTTATTATATGATTCCGTAAATGAAATCACCAGAATTATGAGGTGAATTTTCAGCATTCATGCCTTTATGGTATATTTTGATAGGGAATTTATATTCATTTTGACAATGGGCTTTTTGTCGCAGAATGTAATGAAATAAGTCTATTGAGTGACAAAGAGAAGTTCTAGATTATTTTGTGTTCCAGATTATTTAAATTTTTCAAAATGTATATGTTGATTTAAGATTAGTTCACCACACATGTAATATTGTATAAAAAATGGCAACAGGGGACATTGGGCCGTTGAGACATTTGTGGTT
Organism: Amaurobius ferox; assembly: GCA_951213105.1. Taxonomy (NCBI): domain Eukaryota; kingdom Metazoa; phylum Arthropoda; class Arachnida; order Araneae; family Amaurobiidae; genus Amaurobius; species Amaurobius ferox. Next base: position 120,094,094 of record OX578133.1, on the reverse strand, counting down.
GCCAAAGTGAGATACGGGTTTTCTCTTTTGTGCAATGAAAGTTGGCCCCGCATCACGAGTGGGTGCAAATTAAACATCCTTGTGGTTAAAGCACGGGGATTGCACTAGGACAACCCGAGTTCGATTCCCAGCTCTGCCCAAACTATTCCCGTGTTCACGCGGAGTACGAGCACTTTAAATATGTGAGTTCGTCAGTCCTTCGGAGAGGTTGGTGGTAGGGGATGGAAGCTACGGTCCCTGTGGATGTCGCCCCCACTGAGTTCCGATCTGAATTGGGTGGCACTGTCCTGGCTATCCAAACAGATAGCTTAAACCTTCTGGTAGGTTGGACTGTCTGGGTCGAACAAATGAATAAAACATCCTTAATTTTTAGAAATAAAGAACTTATTAAGATTTTAAACGAATCTCATGTTACTAAATTCGTATTTCTTTATTTAATTTAAAGTTTATTTTTAAAAAAATAGTATAAAACAACTAATAAGTCAAAAGGTAATACATTATTAAATATTTCTTAAATCTAACGCATTCTTAAGCATTTTCTACCAATTTTAGTAGAATCTTAAAATATTGTGCCTAGTCTGCATATTTATAATGCATTCAAAATAGGATAGAATTTTCATTAAAAATGCTGAATTTTTTTTTTAAATAAAAGTTAAAGTTATATATACTTAATAAAGCTTCATTAAAGTTTCTTCAAAACTTTTAATGATAATGACTATAATTAATGCCACTAATAAATTGTTAATTGATGCCAATTTATTCATAAAAGATTAAAAATATCAGATACTATTAATTATAAATCGCCATGCCTATCAGGGCTGTTGATCTTTTTTATCAAAAAATCAGATTTTTTAATTTAAATTTGAATTTATTTTACCTAAATCACATTAATTTGATTTTAACTATTTTATTACTATTTTCAATATGCATATTAAAGTATCATATCAATCATTGAGTTATACTAACTTTAAATGTATTTATAATTAAAAATATTCTAAATTATGCATACAACTCACGATAAAAAGTGGGCTACAAAAAAAAAAGAATCGTACACCGGTAAAATATGTAAGAAAACACATTTCATCAACGAAAGGAGTAAAAAATTTTATCGATAGGTGGAGGAGAGGGAATGAGAAATATACATATTTCATGATTAAATATTTTATTAACGAAGTATTTCATGCATATCACAGCAGTTGAAAGAACATTGCCATATTTCGTTTCAGCACTCAATAATTCATTTTCTTCATTAAGAAAATTATTTATTTTTATTTTTTTATTTATTTATTTATTTATTTAAATGAATGCAAGCTGCAGAAGAAAGTCCCAGTAACAGTGTTCAAGACAAAATACAATAAAAATATACAGATTAAAATATAATAAAATGCACATTATTGACAGCAAATGAGTTTTAAAAGCACCTGCATATGAATAAATACATTAAAGTGTAAAATATTTACAACAAGTGATTTTTAAAAGCAATTTTCGATGAATAAAAAACCTCAAGATTATCAGGGGAGCTGTCGTAAAGTTTACAGAAATTATTAATCGCATAATAACAACCAATATCTGTACCAAAATTCCTTTCAGCAAATAAACTCATGCTCCTAGTAGAATACTGGGGAACATGAAACCCGATTCCACCCAAGACGGGGGAACAATCAATTCTGTTATTGAACAGATTCCTGAAGAATGAAAATAAAATGAAATTCCTTCTGTTCTGTAAGCTTTTAAAATTAAACATATCACGAAGAAAAGTAGCAGATAGGGTATGACAAAAAGTACCAGTTTTCTTATAATAAAGATATTTCAAGAATTTGATTTGAATAATTTCGGTCTTGTTTGCATGAAAAGCTGTCTGGGTCGAACAAACAAATAAAACATCCTTAATTTTTAGAAATGAAGAACTTATTATGAAGATTTTAAACGAATCTCCTGTTACTCTAAATTCGGATTTTTTTATTTAATTTAAAGTTTATTTGAAAAAAATTACTATAAAACAACTAATAAGTCAAAAGGTAATATATTCTTAAGCATTTTCTACCAATTTTAGTAGGATCTTAAAATATTGTGCCTAGTCTGCATATTTATAATGTATTCAAAATAGGATAGAATTTTCATTAAAAATGCTGATTTTTTTTTTTAATAAAAGTAAAAGTTATATATATTTAATAATGCTTCATTAACGTTTCTTCAAAACTTTTAATGATAATGACTATAATTAATGCCACTAATAAATTGTTAATTAATGCCAATTTATTCATAAACGATTAAAAATATCAGATACTATTAATTATAAATCGCCATGCCTATCACGGTTGTTGATTTTTTTTATCAAAAAATCAGATTTTTTAATTTAAATTTGAATTTATTTTATCTAAATCACATTAATTTGATTTTAACTATTTTATTGCTATTTTCAATATGCATACTAGAGTATCATATCAGTCATTGAGTTATACTAACTTTAAATGTATTTATTATTAAAAAATATTCTAAATTATGCATACAACTCACGATAAAAAGTGGGCTACAAAAGAAAGAATGGTACATCGGTAAAATATGTAAGAAAGCACATTTCATCAACGTAAGGAGTAAAAAAATTTATCGATAGGTAGAGGAGAGGGAATGAGAAATATACATATTTCATGATTAAATATTTTATTAACGAAGTATTTCATGCATATCACAGCAGTAGAAAGAACATTGTCATATTTTGTTTCAGCACTCAATAATTCATTTTCTTCATTAAGAAGATGAATTTCCTTTCTTTTCTTTTTTTATTTATTTATTAGAAAAATGCAAGCTACTGAAGAAAGTCCCAGTAACAGTGTGCAACATAAAATACAATACAAAATATACATGCAAACTATTGACAACAAGTGATTTTTAAAAGCAATTTTAGATGAATAGAAAACATCAAGATTATCGGGGGAACTGTTGTAAAGTTTACAGAAATTATTAATCGCATAATAACAACCAATATATGTACCAAAATTCCTTTCAGCAAATAAACTCATGTTCCTAGTAGAATACTGGGGAACATGAAACCCGATTCCACCCAAGACAGGGGAACAATCAATTCTGTTATTGAACAGATTCCTGAAGAATGAAAATAAAATGAAACGCCTTCTGTTCTGTAAGCTTTTAAAATTAAACATATCACGAAGAAAAGTAGCAGATAGGGTATGACAAAAAGTACCAGTTTTCTTATAATAAAGATATTTCAAGAATTTGAATAATTTCGGTCTTGTTTGCATGAAAAGGCCTCCACACCACAGACGCATACTCAAGCCCAGATCTGACCAAGACATTAAAGAGAACAATGATGGTATCCTCATTAGTAAAATCCTGAGTAATTCTCTTAATGTAACCGAGTTTCCTATAGGATTTAGCACAAATGCCAGAAATATGAGGAGAAAAGGAGAAATCAGACATATAAATAACGCCAGGATCAGTAACAGAGAACTTTCTAGCCAAAACAGAGTTGCCAATGCCATAAGAAAATAAAAAAAGCACTTGTTTACGAGTAAAAGACATAAAATAATCATAACATAAATCAAAATTTAAAAGAAAATCATGAATACCTAGTTATGTCAAATGATTAATAGTTATTATTAGTTATGTAAAATATGTTAACCAACGTTTAAGTAAAAAAAAATATTTTTGTTTTCTATTAAAATCGCAAATTTTTATATCTTAAAATTGACTTAAATCGAGGATTTTTTTTTAGTCATTTGATTCATATCAACAGTTTTAAATCGCTACAACATTGATGCTTATTTTTCTATTATTAATAGTTAACGATATTACAATAAAAATTTTTGCACCCCATCCCATTAAAAAATGCGGGCCGCGATAAGAGGTTAAGAGCCACAGGTCTCGAATGGCAAATTTGTATCCAACTCATGCATTACATTAGCAAAGAATTTTTAAAAGGAGAATAATTTTTTTTTTTTTCAGAATGAATTATTTTCCTGAATATTATTTTTAATTGAGATAATTTTTTTACAATTTTTCTGTTTATTACAGTTAGAATTTTATGTTCATATCTGTATTATTTGAAATTGCATTAAGATATTATTACTTGCACAATTCACTTTTGAATTTATTTATTACTACATTTGACTATAAAGAAAAGGATAGAAATTTTTAATAACGTGCTCTTATATATTCTTTTACTACTGAAATATTCTTGGCGTTAAAATATGTAGTTTGATATCCTAAAATATATGCTGTAATAATAAAATTTCAAAATCAGTTTCATAGTATAAGGGAAAATATTGAAAATCCAATGCAAATCCAATTAAACAACAATATATTGTATTGCATTATACCGGCACATTTAGAGAATAATAATCAACATATTTTAAAACTTGCAAATCTATAATTTCATTTCATTCATTTGGTGAGTTTTAGAAATTTAAATTATATCATTTCTGAAGCTGTGCGGTCAAATATTTCTAAAACTTACCAGCCAAATAAAAAAAATGAGATTTAGATGTTTGAAAATGCGTAGATTAAAATTGCAAAAAAAAAAAAAATTAGTACTGTACAACGCATTATTATAATTACTGAATTACCCCAGAAATTGAAAGAATAAATTGTTATAATAAACTACACATTTTATTAGCGAAAATAGGAAGAAGGAAAACAGTTATGATAGGTAAAGTTAAAATATATCTAAAATAAATTTCTGTCAACAGCCATTAAATGCTCGAAACTTTGGTTATCCCTTGTTAAAATGTTGTGAATTCTACTAACACTTTCAAATTCAAGTTGTTTTTGTTTATTTTCCTACGATTTATAGACAAGAGAAGGTGCATTTTGTATTCGTCGACTGTGCATTGTTATGTCATCGCTTTTTGAATGGTAAGTAAAGTAGCCTCCATCAAAGGTGTCTTGGGAGAACTTAAGTTCACTTTCTAGCGCCCCCTTCAATACGGCTGGACGCCATTGTACACCGATTTCGATATTGACATTAGACTATCTTAGAAATTATGGGACATCCCTCCCCCCTCCTTATGCTTCCATTCCATTTAATACAGTCATCTTGCAAGAATAATGGCATATAAACAATATAAAAAACAGTGGAAAGTATAGTGGTCAAAAATAGTGGTGCACTATAAAAATAGAATATACAATTCAGGATAAACATATCGAAATACTGTAAAAGTGGAGTAACAATCGAATACAAACACTTACATTCTAAAATAGGAAGCTGCAATAATATTGCAGACTAGGGCAAAATAAAATATCCGTCTCTGGTACTTCCGACTAATATTCATAACATCCCAATAAATAAATTGAAAAGGAAGATTTTTCTTTAAGTGAACAATTTATTTTGTCATGGGGAAGAGCCTATTTATTAATAAACTTATATGAATGGTTTAGCTTGATACTAAAAGCATACGCTTCCAATCTCACTCTTTTTTAACAGATTAACACAGACGTAATACTTCATTTTAACGGATTAACAGATATATAGGCACCGAGCCAAAGGCTTACAGTAATTACAGCCTAAGGCACGTCTACTCCTCATATATATATATATATATATATATATATATATATATATATATTAATGACAATTATTTTAATATAAGCATTAACTAGTAGCAAAGCTGTTAATTAATCGAAAAAAATTCTGAAAATTAATACAAGTTAGTGCTTAATATTAATTCTTAACTACTTATCAGTTAATTTTGACTCTATAATGTATAACAGTGAACCCCGCAATAATACAAAAGTATCCAAATACTATTGTCTTAATTTTTTAAATATTTTCAAATTAAATATGTAAATAACATGATCATCAGTATAACTACAAATTCAGCTAAATTAAATTATCTTTAAAACAAAGTAATTTATATAAGAAAAAATATCATAAAAAATGTTTATGCAAAATTTGGATGACATGTTGGATGAAATTTCATATCACTACTAAATATTTAATATTTTATCAGAGGGGGCTAAGTATACCTCTTGGGAGGCCCCCTCTCGTCCCTGCGTAGCTACAGCCCTGGTCTTGTAGTGTTTTGGGCCAAGCTCAGTCTTATTTAGGGCCGGCTCAGATGATGTCCATATGTGGAAAACTTTTACATGAATTTCGAAAATTTTCATACACAATATGTATGAAATGCTTTGAATTTTAGTAATGCAGAGTGTAACGATTTAAAAATCTCAATAATATAATTTTAAAAGAACATTTTAAATAATTCGTGGCACGTAGGTGGTTTTATTTCATTGCTGTATTATCTTATTAAAAAATCATTAATAATGTAAAGAATTAAAGTAGTTATGCTCAACAATATTACTAATTTCAATAAAATAAGTATTGAATTTTATAAATGCTAAGAGGTGAAAATTCTGTATTATTAAGCGAGAAAAAACAGCCTACCCCTTGAGCTCGAGCTTTAGATTTCATTACATGTGTAGTCTGGGATCGGGATCCAATTATTGCCAGAGACATTGCCGGACTTTTAAATTTTGGCTCATTCAGAGCTCTATTCCAGTTCATACGATCATGTCATATCGACAAGCTGTCAGTTTATATTTCCAGGTTTTGTAGCATGTAACCTTAATTCAGCACGGTTTGCTATTAAAAATTATTCATATCTTTCTTTGGCAACATATCCGTAATTGCTTCTTGTTTTAAAATAAATAGCTGCCCCCCCCCCCCCCCCTATTCTAAAACGATCCTCAGGTCATTGCTTTCCCTCAGAGCAATTAAAAAATATAATTATTTATCACGGAAATATTTTTATACTGAAATATAACATCTGGTTATTGTTAGCGATTCAGGAACTTTTATGTTTGTCTAAAAAGACTAAAAATTTAAAACATCGATTTTATTTGTTTTTATTTCGTCATATATTCTATATGAGGTTTCTTGTTGTTTAGTTTTAAAAACTGCAACAATAAGACTGATGTTTTCTCCTTAAAGCATTTACATAATATTTATTATTGTTTTTATCAGGTGACTATTTAAATGACTATTTTTTATAATTAAGGAAACGACGTCAGTTTAATTGGAAAATAGTCTTGTTTATTTTTTGTTGTTATTACTTTCCAAATAATCTAACATTTCATTTAATTTTATTTTCTTTAAAAAAAAATATGTAAGATTTACGCATTTGACCGTTTTGATTATTATCGTGACGTTATATCGCCGCCTTTAAAAATACGTCTAATCTCCAAATGAAAACGAAAATTTAAGTAAAACTGCAAATGAAGTGTAATTTCAAATAATATTCTTTTATTTTGTGCAATTAAACTCAATTTAATGAATTATGAATGAAAGAAAATGAATTTGACTCTGTAGGGAAAGTCATGTGCTGCCCGCATATGATTTTGTATTTGCTAACAATAATCTGTATCTAAAACCCAAACTATAAAGAACTCGAAATTTCCGAATCTGTCTTCTCCTATCTTCTATTCATAACCTTTGTATAATAAGCCCTAGGGTTATTTGCATTCCGACCCATCTTAAACCACAGATTGTTTAGTAAGATGGCCTTGGTTTAAATTATTCTTATTAAAGAGATGCTGTACATGTATGAGAATTTTGATGCATTCTTACAAAGATCTGAGCTTGATAGTTTAGGTGATTGGTATTCTACAAAAATATGAGTTGGGGCTGCATAACCAATTCATTTATAACAGAAGAACACACTGAAAATTCTTAAAACTCTAAAACTAATTAAAAAAATGTATGGAGTTAAAGAAAACAATAATAATTCCATACTTAAAAAGCAAAAACTAAAATATCGATTGACATCGGGAGGGGGACTAGCTGTTAATTAAATCAAAAATTATTTGAAGGTGATAAATTATACAAGTTTTTAATATATTGAAGGGCAGAGTTTTTCTTTATTCTTGCTGTATTATACCAATTATCAAAACAAGGAAATTTTAGAGCAGTTTCTAAATAACTGAAAATTACAAGGAATGAAACAAATTTATAGAGTGTTCACTGTTTAAAATAAATTTTAGACTCAATACATAATACGGAGTAAATTGAATATAGGCGTTCAATAACGGATTCTTCTGAATTGAGAAAGTCCGTTATTCAGAGGCATCCGATATCTAGAAGTGTCTGTTAAGAAAAGTTTTACTGCATAAGATATATGATTTTATAAAGTGAACTAAGATTTTAACAGGGATAAGGAATTGCAAAATAAATAGTCACAAAGTTTCAGAAGCTTGGAATCACACTCCCAGTGCAGCAAAGCAAGTATAGATAAACTCGTTAGCATTCCAAACTTTAGAATGCATTTTTCTTAATCTTCTGTAATTTCAATTTTAGTTAGTGAAACGGCTGAATTTGTCGGTCACTAAAGATTTTCTCAATTGCGATATATTGCAAGTTTTTGTGCCAATGCTTGAAACAGATATTTGGTGCTGATGAGCTATAAGAAGTGCAAAACGCTACTCCACTGCTGCTGTCTGTTTCACTTTCCAATACAATACTTGATTCAGATCAGAAACTAATGCATTCGACTTTTTATAATGAACAATTACTCTTAGGTTCCAAGTTATTAATGTTTTCTTTTGTAATTTCAAATTGATGTTTGGTTGATATCCTTTCGTTGAAGGATCTATGTCGATATGAATATTAAATTTTGCTATAAAAAATGGATTTAAACTATAATGTTTTGATTTCATTCATAACATTTTTCAATGAAATTGATTTTAGATATACAGCATACTATGAAAAGAATAGGGGTTTTTAGGAACAATTGCTGGAAGCAGGCTAAAAGGAAGTGTGTTCCTGGAGGCCTTTCTAAAAAAATTGAGCTATACCAAGAGAACACGATAATAGAGGCTTAAATATCATTTGCATAATAAATTGTTTAAATAAATTTATATTGAAGAATATTAAAACTACTAATTTTATAATACTTATATATTTATAATTAATTTATAATTAAATAAATCTATAATTATAATTAAATTTTGAAACAAAAAAAGGATTTCCCACAATAATGCGTAAGAGACAAAAATGAATATATAAAATAAAACTATTTGTAATTGTAATTTTTCAATTTAATCATTACTTTATTAACATCAGTATATTAGTCTAAAATAAAATCAATGCTCTAGTATTTCCCAACATTCTTAAGTGTAAAGTTTCCTCAAATTCATGCCATGATCTCTTATTTTCTTAATCCTGAGGAGTAAAAAAAAAATTACGAATATGGGCTAAAACAGATTACTGAAAAAGATACAAAATTCTAAGATTAATAACATGAGCGCAGGGTTATTTTGACATTTTATTTCATGTTTATCATTGGTTGGTATGATATAAGAGGAGTTTTAACTGCAAAACTTACAATCTTATTTTTGCCATTTTTGCACAATCTGCAAAAAAAATTCATAAAATTTGAAAAACTTTTTTTATATTCTAATTATCCAGTACTATAAGTCAAAATAATTCATAAAAAGCAATTTAACTACAGGGAAATAAAAGTGATTCATGGTAAAACAACAATATTTAATTTTGAATATTGGAGAATGCGAGTTTTACACCTAATTAATGTAGAAAATGTGAAGTTTCACCCAAATGATGTGAAGAATATGAATCATACACCTAATTGCTGTTTTTACACCAAGAATAATCAACCAGTATGCAACATTTTAAGAGAATGAATATAAAAATATCTGATCTTGTTAAGATAAACATCGAATAATTTTGAGATTCTGTAAATCACAATGCTCCACGTTTGTGGCTGGGGAACTTTTTCCTTTTTTCCCTTGAGTTTTCCCTATCACTGACTTATGTAACGGATAAAATCATTGTTTAAAGATACTGAAACTTCAATAAAATTTTCAATCAGCACAGCAAAGACAAAAAAACACATTTGAATCATACTCGACAGCACTGCGTAACAAAAAAGTAATAGAAAAATAAGCAAACAGCTGTTGATCATGCCATCTGATAAAGTTTATTAGCTGAATGTAGAATGTGAATTTTACAGCAAGATTGATAGTGGAGAATGCGAGTTTTGCAAATCAGATTTTGAAAACTGATATCGGAGAATGTGACTTTTTCACCATAATACTACTACTTGATTCACATGCCTGCCAACATGAACATTAAGAATATATAAATAACTCATTTCGGGCGAAGATGAAGAATATGAGTTTTACAGTTGGAAACCTCATCAACGATAAGTCATCATATATAACTTGTCACTAAATCAGCTACATACATTTGATAATGATTGCGTGGAGGTGACACATAAACTTGTTACTCGATTGTAACTTGTAATTTCATTCAAATATCAGAAAATATACCAGAATGAAATTAAGAAAATATTAAGTTCTTCAATTACTGTAAGGTATTAAAATATGAAATTTGACTATCGATATTCATCCATATAAATCGTATTTCAGCTCTTCAAATACTTAAGTTTGGTAAAAAGGCTGTTTATGATACATCTAAATGGATGTTTGTTTAGAATAATGAGTTCAATAATAGATGAAACCACAACATTTATTTGAAAAAGTGAAAAAACAGTAGTTTTTACACAAATGACCTGTAAAATGTCAAAATTTAACGACAAATATCAAATAAATCATAATTTACCTAATCTCATAAAATTTTAATAAAATAATACGAAAACTTTTGCATCTGCTTGTGCAAAGGGGGAGTTTCAGATGGCTGTGAGATTCTACTGTACACTCTAAAATGTTTTATGCTGGATAAAATCAAAACTCGAAATTGAAGGATTGAACCAAAATAATTGAAAAATATAACTGAAAGAACAAATTGCATGAATCAGAATTTAAATCAGTTAAAATGTATTTGAAATTAGTTTAAAAAAAGTAAAGCCAAATTACTGCTCAACCATGCATTATTTTATGATTACAGTTATCTTTTAATCGTGTTTTAGTCCAATTTTGAGTAATGCGTATCCAGTAATGAGTCTCAGAATGAGTGAGATCATATAATAAATTACACATTGAATTGATAACTATAAAAGTATGCATGTGGGGGTCAGAATATGAATAGAGTTATTCAATTAATTTTACACAAAATGTTTTCCTTTTATTGGATATAAATGTTCTATATAGAATAAATAAAAAACATTTAAAAAGTAAAAAATTGTAATTTTTTAAATTTGATATAATTGCTCTATTTACACAATAAAGATATTTATTAGATTAAAGCATGCTCTTTAATTTGTCTTTAGGATATTTTGATATACCGATAAGAGAAAATTTTAAAATGTTAATGAATATACTCTTTTCTGTGTAAGTAATTTGTGCACCAAACACTTTAATTACTACAACAAGTTTAATTAAAGGATTTACGTAATATTTGTGTTATTCGATTCATGTATTTGAACTCTTTTTATCTTATTAAAGAAATTTCATTTTTTCGAAAATGTTCTGACTTGGAACCCCTAAAAGCACGATAAAATCATATAACCAAGACATGTCTTAATTTGAAGTCTATGAAAATTAAAAATTTGCCTAAAAACCAAAAACTGTTCTTATGATTCTAGGCCTTAATTCGTAATCCATCTGTGAGCAAAGTTTTGAATAGACAACTGTGTTTTCAAATTCTCTCTGTGATGAATTCAATTGGGATGAGGTGAAATTTGATATATTGGAACGACTGCATTTCAGAAAAAAATATTATTCATATTACTACATATATTATTCAAATTACTGTATGAATACAATGCAATTAGCTATGTTCAACAAGGTCTACAATGCTACAATGTCTACAATGCAATTAGCTTATATCTACAATGCAATTAGCTTATGTCTACAATGCAATTAGCTTATGTCTACAATGCAATTAGCTTAATATGTCTACAATGCAATTAGCTTAATTTCTTAATGAGTGAATTAAACAATATTAGCATATTAGTTTTTTTAATGCTCATAACTGGAAAGATATGTTAAAAGTGGTGGTAAGTATGGAGTGATGCACACTCAAACCTTAAAATCAAATAATACAAAAGCTCTTTAACAAATGATCAATTAATAATTTACGTGAATATAATTCGATAACGGGAAGGTTTTCAGATTACTCTTAAAGTTTAAAATCTGGTATCTTTAGTTAACCAAGCAATTGCTCACTGGTTATAGTTACTAGTTCGTTTTGAAAAATCTGGCAAAAATTCACATGTGAAAAAAATACCTAGTACATAAAATTAGAATTGGTAGTATATAGCTGGTCCACTAAATTCATAAATCATATTTCAAATAATCAAATGCTTTGTACACAATTATGAAAATTCATAATAAAACTGTTGCAACTTATGAAACATTCCCTTGTAATAGCTATTCTACATAATACTGATACTCTAGGTAACCTGATGTAATAGTATTTCTAGATTAGTATCTCTCAACTCTAATTGGATGCAAAATAATCAGATAAATATTTTCTAAATTAAAACAAATAAAAAATATCCACATATGCAGCCCATTTTAAGTATACTTCAAGTCTTACAATTATATATTCAATATAGCATGATTTATCATCAATTATTATACATTTTTCTCTTTATTTTACTAATAAGCAATATTTATTCAGGAAAAAATAAACTACTGCGAGTCACCATTGGTTACTTCTTATTACTTTAAAAAACCTCAATATCAAAACATTTCATCTATCATCACAGTAAGGAGAATTGTATACAATTTTCCTTTCTTTTAATTAATTGTATTACCACTTCACAACATACAGTTATGCAAATATTGAAAGATAGATAAATTTTTCTGATAAATTTTTTAAATAAATATTACCCATGTCTTGTGCAAATAGTATTTACAACAATCGAGAATATTTGTCATAAAATGATGTTGAAAATTTTTAATAAGTTCATCAGACTCTAGTTACAATCAATATGCATTGTTTCCATTCCATTTTCATGCAAATATCTATTACAAAAAACTTGTTGAATGAATACACTGGCCACCAAAAGTTAAGCATATTGCAAAAACAAATGAAAAAATGTCTAAGGATAAATAAGCATTTTAGAACACTGATATACATTCAATAAGATGCTCGGAAAACTTATCAAAAATACAAATATTATTTTGAGAGAAGAGAAAAAGAGAGATTGTCAAAAACTTTAACCACAACCTTTTTTTATATTTTACTATGAAAAAACTTTCAACTTTCTAACGCTGATTTTGAAACAACCTGGAAATTACTTGTTTTTCCTTCAGTAACTCAAAATTTGCATACATCAGTAGCGCAGATAATATTGCCAATTGTATTATCAAATCAAATCAAATCAAATGTATTAATACAACGAACAAGAAAATACAGACAAGTACAATAATAGACAGAGAAACTCAACATAAGCACAAAACATAAAAATGTGTTACAATGCGGCCTAGGAACCAGCAGGTTCATATTATATCAACACATTTGCAAAATGTTGCTTATTCTTTGAAATGTCCTTTATATGCTTAACGTTTTTTGAGCAGTATATTTCAAACCTTTTGTAATTCGATAACAAAGTTCTTAACAAATAATGGTATTTGATGTGGTCTGTACATACACTTCTTAGGGACTTTTCAAATAGTAGTTGTGCTCCACGACAATTATTTAAGAAAAGATAGTGTGTATATATTTTACTCGAAAAAATGGCTTACCTTGATTAATGTTATCTAAATTTACCCAGAGCAATCATTGCTCGCTAATTAACTTTAAAATTATGTTGTCAATAATAGTAGTCTCCGAAATTTGCATATAATGAAACACATTTAAACGTATGTAATCAAAGTTTTCGATTTTACGACACATATACAAAGCTTGATTAAATTTATTTTTTCTAATTCATCCCAATATAACGAGTAAAAAGAACGGCCTTCTCTAATTTGTTAAATTAGAAACAAATTTATTTTTATCTTCATAAGAATGACATCAATCCAGTTTTTATTTCGAATTTTCAACTGATACAATAGTTTGAATCGAACAAGAAGTAAGATCCAAATATTTTGAGATATGTGTTTACTCACCTAATCCTCGAATAAATAGAATAAAGTGATTTGATAGCAAAATAAATACCCCTATCTCAAACCTATTATTAAAAAGCATTACAAAAGCTGCTTTATTTACTAGAAAACAAGCATTTTAGAAATATTCACCGAGAGTTTATTATAACCGTGAATAATAAAAACAAAATGCGGTATGAAAAAAGAATGAAAAATTGTATACACTTATTAAGATTGATGTTTCAATTCAGAAATGTGAAAATTTATTCAATTTATATACTAAGTCAAACCTCGGAATAAGACGTTCGAAAATAATGTTACCCTGTATTCCTTGGGAAATGACTATGCAATACAAAAATGAACATTTTTGTTAAATTTAAAAAATAGACCTTTAAAAAGATATTTCTCAACATGTTCATGAAATATTATCATCTCTAAAGAGAAAGAAATAAGTCTCATTTCGTTTAGTGAGATGTAGCTTTTATGCATGATAACGCTGTGAAGAAACGATGGTTATAATTTTCAATTTAAGATAGTATTATAAAATACTAGCAGCATACCCGTTCTTCGTACGGAATATATAATATAAAGAAGCTTATAATTGGCAATCATGTGCAAATTCTGTTAAAATATTAAATTTATTGCTCCTAAAGAGAAGTTTAAGAATATATGTTCTCACTATGCAAAATTATCTTCACGGACAGATCTGAAGAATAAAACATTCTGGCCCCTTTTGTAAGCAAATTTACAGAAAAAAAAAAAGAAATTGAATCAATATATGCAACCCCGTACTACTTATATTGTCGCAGATTGGAAAATATGCCAGTGTGTTAGTAGAAGTTTACCCGTATTACAATATAAGTCTCAAAAATATTTGCCAAAATAAAAGAGATGTCGTAATAAATTGAAAATATCAATAATCCCCATACTCTTTATACCAGAAGGTCGTAATTGATTCCAATATATGCCAATATATATCAAAACATATGCCAATATACCTGTACTACTTATATTTTCGTAGATTAAAAGATATACCAGTGTATTTATAGACGATTACTCCTACAGCGTACAATATATGAGTTTAAACAATTTTTGTCATAATAAAACAATTGCATAATAACTTAAAAATATCAATAATCCCCGAAAATATCAATAATAATAATGTTTAAACCTGAAGACTGTAATTGATATTATCCAGTCAAAAATGCTATAAGAAAAATCAAATCGTTCTTTTCTAAAATATATTTTTATATCCATTTATTTATTATTCAAATCGAAAACATAATTATTAAAATTAACAGACAGATTTAATTTAATTGCGTTTCTGAGTAACATGATATAAGATAGAATCTTCCTCATAAATTGCGAAATTAAATAACCATTTTGATTTCTTTATACTTTTCATTGTTCAGTAAAAGCTTGTTTAAAATAAACCATGGAGACAGATTTCCCATTTAAATCATGTTTCAAACAATTCGTGTTTTCAGAAAGTGACGAATTAGCGCAAAAAATCTCCCATGAAACTCAGAGATTAAATTTTAATTCACTTTCAAACGATTTTCAAGATTTTCGTTTGGATAAACCACGGAGTTAGAGAGAAGAACTCCTAGGAAAAATTTTCATTAATATCTCAACAACCCCTGGTCTTAGATACTCGAAACTTGGGCTAAATTTATGGGGGCTATTTCAAGGTTATCCACAAAATTTCATCAAATTCGGTTCAGCCGTTCTCCCGTGATGATGAGACAAACGAAAATTTCGTTTTTTACTAATATCTCGAGAACCACAGACCGTAAAAACTCCAAACATAGACAAAATTTTAAGTGGGACTATTTTCAGGCTACCCACAAAATTTCATCAAATTCGGTTTAACCGTTCTCCCGTGATGACGGTACAAACAGACTGACAGACAGATTTTCAATTTTATATATATATATAAACTTGATGCATTTAAACACTTTTAAATTTTAATTTTCGTACTCAAATTTCTATAACTGTTGCTGATTTGCAATCTAGCATACTGGCTTAAATTCTTTTATCCAGCATGTCTGTCTAGCTAGAGAGTAATCTTAATAACGGGTTTAGTGGCTGAAACTGCTTGTTATACTCATAAGTAAACATTATCCGCCATTTATATATTTTTATATTTGAAGAGCTTCGTTCCAAAACGGCCTAAATCACTTTCTCTTATCTATTTTATACGATGTGATTGCTATAATTCGTAGTAAGTGGCCTTGAGGTAGAAAGATGAAAAAGTATCAGCGATCGCACCGTATGAGTAAGAAGAGCTAATGATTATGGTCTTTCTTTCATCCTCTGCAAAAACCTCAAACGCACTGATTTCCAATCTTGTCCTCAAAGACCGGTTTTATGTTGAGCTGTAGGTTCCCAATTTCGTTTTTAGGAATCCACCTATTTTATCAAAATAAATTCCTTCTCTTCAGCACTTAGCATTCCCTACAAATTATCGTATTTCGATATTGTAGAAAAAAATAACAAATGAGAACTTTTTTATAATTCGATCTCACTCAAAATCCACAGTCCTTTGGTCGCTGCTCATCAAATTTCGTGAACAACATTGGATTTAGATTTTGAAAGGTATTACACTCCCCTTAGAAGTTGATAATATTTCGAGAATGTCTCGTGATAACTCTTAAAACACACGTGTCCATGTATTTCTGGTCAAAAGTGCCTACAAAAATGTTCACTCATTTAATAATGGTGAACATATATATTGCTTAGTATAATTTTTTATATTATAGATCATATTATAGATAATTTACATCATAGTTACATTCATGTAAATGCAGTAAAATTGGACTGAAATATTTAAAAGAATTTAATGGTTTTCATTGAAGACAATAAAAAGAAAGTCTAAACTGGTGTCCTTAACTATGGGAATAGCAAATTGCTCACAATGACAGAGATCATTAAAGATATACAACAACTACACTATAACAAGCCACAGCCATTGAATAATTAATGTCAATTCAGCAATGTCAAAAGAATGTCATTAAAATAGAAAAAAATATAGTAAAATGTATATAATATACAGAGATGCCAACCTCTGCAAGGGGTCATCAGTAGAAAAATTAGGAGTTTTCAGTGAAGCAGCATCAACCATCAGTAAGATTTTACGTATATTGACAATATATATTTTAAAACCTTAAAATAAGTTCAAAATGTAGCTTTGCTAACTTAACTGAGTTAATTACACCCCCTCATATCTCGAAACGGTATATTTTAATATCCTGTAAATTATACCATTCACATTCAAACAATAAATTATACAGAAAATGACTATTTTGGGGGGAAAAAGTGTTTACCTACAATTATTTTTATAGTTTATCTAGATTTTAAAAACTTCTATGAATGAATGAAAATGTGCGAAAAGTAATAATATTTAACTTATTTCAACTAAGTAGTAGACTTATGACGGTAGCTTTAAGAAGTGGAACCATATCGAGCTGGTCCATGAATGAATGAAAAATTGTTAGATCTGTCTAACGCAAAGCGTACTTAACTGTCACGATATTTTTACCGTATATTCTAATGGACAACATATTGTACTACAATGGATCTTGTTCATTTCAAAATCGTATTCATTGTAAAATTAGAGATTTTAGAAATTTGTAGTTTAATCGACTAATTTGGCAGGCGACATTAGTTTGGATGGCAAACTTGGCTTATTTTACTTATTAAAAAAAGTTAGCTGTTAATGAGCTCCATTAAGTATTAAAATTTTAAAGATGGCATTTGGTTTTATAATCTTCGCAAGTGATAGATAGCTCAGACCTGACAAAATTGATTTCATGTAAACAGAAATAAACGTTGGTAAGATCCAGAGCTACATATAAATATTCCTATTTATCTTAATTTTTTTTAATCATTTATTTCTGTTTGGCATCATTTCATTAATGGAGCAGTTTTTATGCAATGAATAAAAAATATTCAACTTTGCGTCTTCGAAGACTTCGGCGTTCTATTTAGAACAATAGTTTGATGCATTTTGAAAGGAGAAAGTATAAAAAGAAGAACATTTTTTGGCGTTTCTTCGTAAAATAGCGTAAATGTAAAAATCCTATAACATCAGGATGTTGAAACATGTATTTTTTTTTATGATTTTTAAGGCTTTGTATAGAAAAACGAGTCCGACTCATGAAGAGAACTCAAATCTTACATATCCAGAGAAAAAGTCGTCTGTCTAAGATATTTTTTTATCTACTCCACTCTCTATTGTTTACTTAATGTTTTAATTTCCAGTTTATTTTAAAATCCCAGCAGAAAGAATTAATTTTGTTAAGAACAGATAGCATTTAACCAAGAGATTGAATGAAAGCACAAGTATATGTTCATTTGAAAGTTCTTCAAATGAACATTTAATCTGGTAATGACATCGTCAAGCTGTTCTGTTGGATTGTTTAGAAATTGGAAACAATTATAATTGCTATTTATTTTATCTTTCCGACAAAGAAATCGTTAAGTGGCCGATCAAAATCGATCAAAGTAATCGATCAAATTGGCTTAGATTGGCTTGCAGACTTCTCCTGATTGCACGATCCTCTCTAGCAGTTGTCTAACAGACGCGTTTAATTTCACTTAGAAATATTCTTATAATTTGTAAAAAGAACTTATGCTTCAGGGGAAATCAAAAAGCCTATCTCTGCCTGTCCATACGACGCTCTATCCATTGAGCTACTGAGACGATTATCGTTAATTCTATATTTGAAGTGCTCCATTTTTATGCATTTAGATGTAGACGCTGTTACACGAATAGATTTTTAAAAAAATATTTTCTTAAAGTTAAAGATGCAAAAAGCTGAAACAGCTCAGCTAATTTGGCAAAAGAAATGGGTTACTTAGAAGATAATCTGGAAGGTTCCCTAAAAAGAGAAAATGTTGCTGGAAGATAGCATTTAATGAAATGAAAAGACAGATTGCTACAAATTGTCCCATATTTTATACTTATATATTAATTGGTCAATTTTGTGCGTGCATAAGTATGAGACATTTAGCTATTCTTTTAGATAAGACTTGAAATGAAAGTAATAATTTAGATAGTCTAGAAAACTTAATTTTACAAAACATTCAACGAAAGTGAAATCTTATGTTATCACTTGAACTGTAAAACTTGTTTAAAGTTGTCGCATGTTGTCCTGTTGGTAAATGGAACCTGAGCGGCTTGACAGCATAGGCTGCAGAATATCGTGGATATACATCCACGATATTCTAGGATAAGCTAGGCGTCAGATTGGCTTGCAGTCCAACCTGAGGAGATCGGATGTCCCACGAGATGGCTTCCCAGACTGTCACACCACGTGTGATGGCTATGTGGCGCTTGAAAACAAATGCGGGATCATAGCGCTGGCCAGTTCTTCACACACACATACGGTGGTCATCAGCACTGAGAGAGAAGCGGGATTCGTCGCTAAAGACAACATGCCCCCAGTCGGAAACTGTCCAGGCTAAAAGAGCTCGACACCATTTCAGATGCTGAGGGGTCAGTGTATGCTAAGGGGTCAGTGGTAGAAGCCTTAGTGGACATCGGCACCTAATCCCACGTTCTGTCAGTCGTCTCCGAATAGTATCCCTTGATACAGAATGCATGGAGGATGGTAAATGCTTTCGAATAGCTATAACGACGCCATTGGTATGGGGGTACGCCTCTTCTGACTGCACGATCATCTCAAGCAGTTGTCTGTCTAGGGCGTCCCGAGCCTCTGCGACGGTTACATGTGCCTTCTTTGATGCATTATTGCCAACACCACAAAATTGCCATATCGCTCGACCAAGATGACGTCTGTTGAACCAACCAGCTTCCCTTAAACTTATGATGCGCCCTCTTTCTAAATCCGACAATTGTTCGTAGTGTCGTCGAATACGTCTTAAAGGCATTCTTGTACACAACTTGTATCAAAGCAGAAAATCCGGTTTATATTGACCGTGATTGAGAACACCGGCCGTTCTGCACAATGCTTCGTTCTCATACGCGTAGCATGAGCCCTATAGCATAATTGGCGTTGACAATTTGATCATTTGCATAACTCTTAAAACGGCATTTACATGCCGAGTTTCACGGCTGTAGCTCAATTTTTTATGGGGTGAATATGTTTTTTGCTACAGCGTGTATTAATAAAAAAAAATTTCATTGCTGGTGAACTTCGAAATTAACACGTCCTATTCCAGGAATATGGAGTCACTTAAATTTTTATACTAAAATTTTTTTTTATTTAATTTAACATATCAACTGATAGTAAGGATTTTGCATGTAAATGGGCGAAAAATGCTTTAAAACATGAAAATCATGCCGAAAGATTTAGTGTAAAGTATAGAGCTATATAGCTTCAATTAACATAAACAATAAAAACAATTCTAAATTTGTGTGTCCCCATTGCAATGTATCTAGAAATCCCCGTTTCTTCCAAAAAATTCCATTGTATTCCCACTTTTTTTAAGTGACCTGATTATTCCCAACTTTAGATAGAGCCGAACATAGAATACCATATGTTGCTCGCTTATCATTGCACTATTCGAAACTCTGGTAGATTCACACATGTTGGGAGGGATTCTATTCTTTCTCTTTTTTTCCTCTCGTTTCTCCGCTACCGTTTCGGTGCATTTGACGGTTTTACGTGCGGGGTGCAATCTATTTAGAAAATGCTAAAGTGAAAATCCTGTCAAATTATTTCCTACTTCATGACTACAAGTAAAAAATACTTGCTTTGATTAAATTCTTTTATAACTTTACCGAGCTTTTACAGGGTACTGATTGAATGGATGTGCTTAAAATATATAGTTTTTCAAAAAATCTCTACATTTTATTTTTTATAGATTAGTAAAACTTATGTTCATGCGTAAGGGGGAGGGGGGGGGGACAAAGTATAAAAAAGTCGGACAAAAGGGCAAGCGAAACACCAAAAAATTTGAAGAGGAGTCAGTAACTCCCATGGTCATAATTTAGTAACTCACAATAATAACGGTAAATACTGTCGTTTTGTATAATAATTATAATTATTTAAAATGTGTACGCTTAACACCTCCCTTCCGGCTGAGCGACACGCAGTGGTCAGAAATAGCAATCTGGCGGAGAGAAAGTCAGAAAATGTTATGTTCCGTATTGAACTAAGACACTGGAAAAATAATTCTTAATATCCGTCGATTTGAGAAGCATATTTTTATTGTTTTTATACGCATAACCAGCTGATGGGCATGTAAAAGTATGTTTTTGTGAGGGCGCACGCAAATGACCGCTAGCCACTGTTTATCAACATCGTAATTACAGGTTTTTAGTACTTATGACTTTTATTCCCGCAATGGAACCGACATATATAGGTAACAGCTATTTGATTGTATTAAAGACATGCTTTGACATTTTTTTTTTATAAAGTTTATCATGTATGGCTGTGTTTAGGAAGTAGGTGCTAGTATTTGCTAGCTTGCTTTTTATTAATTCTGCAGCTTTAGTGGATGCTGTTAGTCGGGGTCTATTGTTTAATGTTTAGCAAAACGAGTGAGACACAACAAAAATACTGTTTTCAATTATTTATTGGACAATAGTGATTTAAAGAACTTTAATGAACATTACAAGATTCAGGTAAAGACTAAATTGAGAAATTTTTGCTGGCAGTTGCAACACAAAAGAGATGCCGTTATACGAATATTATTTACAACTAGATATAAAACGACATAGTTAGCTGTGCCGTTCTTGGAACTGCCGTTCTTGGAACTACTTCAGAAGAGTATCTATACTTGCTTAATTGATTTGCTGTCTGTGCGTATTAACGATATGAAATGGATGCTTCATATGAAACAAGTTACTGCCTTGAAGTGTGCTGTAATCTCTGCTTGGTAAACACTGATTTTTAGATGCAATCTTCTGGCCCAGCGGTATGTGCAGTTGTAGTTATGGAAAACACCAGTATGATGACGCTGTACCTTGGATCGTTTTCGAGCCATCTGTAAAGATATGTAGGCTGTGAGGATATTGACTGTAATCTTCTTCCGTGATTAGCAGATTCCTTGTGTTTTTGGTAGAGTCAATGCGTTGCTTACATTCGTAGTGCATGAGGATCAGTGTCATACTATTGTAGATATAGTTTTGTTGTGTTGGATGGCATTAGTGTAGAGAGCTTCGTTGTGTAAAACTGTGGTTGCTGGTGAGATCCCTGCTGATATTTGAAGTACTGTGCTTGAACTGGTGCGATAGGTCCTTATAACACGGAGCAGAGATATTATTTGAGCATTGATGAACTTGCGTTTTGCATGGTGTTTGAGATTAGTTACCCATACTCCTGCTGCATATGCAAAGATTCTGGATGTCACTGTCAAGTACCAGGTTTTTAGATCAGTACTAATGCCCCAAGTTGATGGTGCTAAGTTGATGATTCTTTGGTACTGTACTGGGAACGTTTACACAGGGTTATGATGTGTGGAATGAAAGAGAGATTTTTATCAAGCGTGAGATTCAAGTGTTTCAGTGTTGTTGTAATTGATATGTTGACTCCTTTTGACTTGAAAATTGATTTTCTGTGCAAGTGCTGCGATTTATCGAAAACATTGGCTTTTGTTTTTCCAGTTGCTATTTGTAAATGAAAAGTTCTTGATTGTTAAGCGGATAAAAATATTAAACAAAGACTCTACGATTCCAGCAGACCACCCATCACAGCCAAGACCACAAAGGAGGACTAAGAAAAACCCATCATGTTCCAGCCAAACAAAGATGCTGAGCAGAGAGAAAAAATCCATGAAGATATAGAATGAAGTGGTTTGGCCAGCATAGGAGGATTTCATGCAACGTCGAATGCAAAAATATGTACAAATATTGAAGTGTATATAACTGTGTAAAATATTTTGTGTGTGCTCAGTTTGAAATATTTTCTAACATACTAATGTTTTTCAACCAGTTCGTAAAAAGAACTTTGAGATCTTTGTCAAAAGCTAGTAAAGCATTTTCGCTAACGAGAGTTTTATTCTTTTTAATGACGACTTTATAAAAAATGTAAAAATTTATTTCTAATATAAATGTGCAACGTTTTGTTCCAACATTTTAGATGTAAAAATTGTGATTATTGTAGCAGCTTGTATTAGCTGGTAAAAATATTCTATAGGTATAATTAAGATTTTAGCTTAAAGGTGTATTATTATTGTAAATTGATTATGAATTCTGCAGAAAGAATGAAGCAATTCCCGTTTGTTTTTTCCATAGTATTGGACCTGGCGGGTGGTGGGATATATTATACATTAAGAAGGGACATTTCACTTCTTTGATAATTTTTTCCATGTGATAGAAGAGCGATAAAAAGAGTTTTGCGACAACAGATCGTGTGGATATATGGATTTAGTTGTGTAAATATAGTGAGAATAAACAAAGGTCAACTGAATGCAGAAAAAAGGGCAATTTAAAAGTTATTGTAAATGTATCTTTTAATATTAAAATGAATCTTGAAATATATAATATGCATTTAGTCTGGAAGAGGTCGGGTTTCTTTTTAAAGATGCATAAACCGGAATTTTAAATACTAACATATTTTCCCTTTCTGAAGATGGAATGAGTAGATTGAGAATAAAAATTTTTGTCAGTGTGATGCCAGTTGTAACATTATATATTTATGTGAGTGATTTTTGCGATCAATTCATGTGGGTTTTCCCAAAATTAAAACCCATTATAAATATTGTTAAAGGGTTTTTATTCCTAAATTTTGACATATTTTCTCCTGATTTGCGGATCTAAATAGAGGCGTAATCATAAGGGTTCACTTAACGATGGCATAAATGGTTAACGTTCAGAGTGGCGATGAAAGATGTTAAACCCATCAAAGGTTTAGCCGCTCTGCTCTTTAAACGTACAGGGGCGATAACGGTTTTCCGGCAGTCAATATCTCAATCCGGTGTGAGCTTAGCGGGACTAAATCCGGAGATTTAGGAATATGGCTTTCCCTAACAGCATTTTTTTTTCACAGTGACGTAAGATTTGCGTCACACTATGACTTTGGGACGTCACAGGACGTCGCAGTACGTCTCGGCAATGTCATATTGAGGTCACAGCGAAGTCATTTTGGTCATTTTTATGGTCGTTTGCGACGTCGCATATTAACTTGTTTGTGACGTCATGTTGTAATTGCCATTGTAATGTCGTCACATTGTTACGTGTTAATTAAATTGTGGAAACGTCACAGAATATAGTCACAATGAAGTTAAAAAGTTACTAATACGTAACATCGCATAGAAGTCACAGATATGATGTCACATTGGGACCCAGGTGTCACGTGACTACAAAGTCACTGTCACACATGTGACGACCTTTGCTGTGAGGGTTTTGACTGCCGGGTTATTGGGGTTTTAAAGTAATTTTGTACGATCCGTCAATCCCGTTAAGGACCTTGCGTTCAAAACGCTTGTCTATTGGAGCTAGTGTGAGGTCACAATATCATATGTGTTATGATTTCACGCATTTACATTAAATGTGATTTAACTGTAAAGTAACAGTATATTAGATTTTCGGGTTCAATGACTAATCACAGCGATGGCTTGACAAAGCTACGGATTCTATGGTGAAACAGAATCAATGTTCCGGTATCAGGGTGTTCTTGAGGGGAGTCTCACTTGTATATTGTTCCGATTTTATTTGGGCGAATTCTTTGATAGATTCCAGCTGCCTGGGCTTCAACAGCTGTTTGGTTTTACAATATTGTGTGCAGTCCGCGGGACGTTGAAGTAATACAGTGCGTTTATCTTGTGTATCCCTTGCACAAATCAAGTGCGATAGGTTAGAGTAGTATTTCCACAAGTACTTGAATGCATTTCTGTGTAGTTTTCGGTATATTATCCTTTGTACAAATAGTATGTTTTAGTTTGTTTATTCAGGCAAGAGGCCTTATAGTTATTTGAATAAAAGTGTTATTTACTTTTTAACACTTTACAACAAAGTTGAAAAGTGTTTATGACTTTGTTCATTCTGTCTGTCTGTCTGTCTGTCTGTCTGTCTGTCTGTCTGTCTGTCTGTCTGTCTGTCTGTCTGTCTGTCTGTCCGTTAGCACGATAACTGCCGTAAAAATGAGTTTATCAAAATGAAATTTTAGTATGTTGTTCAGACGGTCTGTAGGACCTATGGGAATATAAATAAATAATATCACCCAATTAGTTTTTTATTGAACCCGGGTTGAAAAAATGAAATACATTGAACCCTATGGGACCGAATTTTTCAAACATTTTTTAAGTAAATTTAAAATTCACGAATTGCTTCGAAATTTTTAGGACATATTTACATTATCCCATAGAATATATAAAAAAAAATTCAGTAAAATATGTTAAGTAGTTTTTTAATTAAAAAAATTATTTAATATAGGGAAAAAAACAAATTCAATTAAATTCTGACTTTGGGATATCTTCCAGAAAGAAAAGAGAGAGATATTATATAATAAATATCTCTCCATTTGTTTAAACGTTTTGCATATGGGAGTGGCTTCATATTTTAAAATAAATTTGGTAGATAACAATTTTTCATTTTTTTTAAATTTTATATAACTCTTCTTGATAAATTTAATTGATGGCATTTTAAATGCACTTTCCTACGTCCTAGAGAGTTAAAATTTGGTACACAGCTTAAATTTGTTGAACATTTTATTCGACAAAAATTTGATGGATCTTTAAATATAGATCATACATTTTTTTCGAAATGGCCTGAAAATAATCCCCGTTCACTTCTATAAATCATTGGTGTAATATTGTTAAAAATTCTGATGTGGACAGCACATGTCTTTCTCTGCAGACTCATATTCGTTCTCTTTATTTATTCAATGATAATTTGAGTTTATCTGCACAACATAAGTATTTTAAATGACATTGAATTTACACGTTAAACTTAAATTTGGTTCTCATTTGATAGCTGGACTTATTGTCAAAGGTGGCGTAGCGAAAACGCGAAAAAACTAGAATATCTCAAGAACGGCTAGTCCTAGAGTAATGGGGTTAGTCTTATTCTTTTTGATGTCAAAAATCACATATAAAATAGGAATTTAATTGATATAATTGAGCACACGTAGTCTTTTATTTTTTTTATATATAACGATTTTTGCTGGCCATTTCGCAAAAATAGCCCGTTCCTTTTTCCCGAATTGTAGTAGAATAACCTACAAATGATTTATATACAAAATTTTGTTAAATTTGGTATATAAATCACTTGTAGGTTATTGAAATATTATACTCCAAATTTTGTTAAATTTGGTTCATTAGTTTTTAGCTAGAGTGGATAAAGGCAATTTCTGCGGCCATTTCGCAAAGAAGGCAGATTCTTTTATTATGAATCGTACTATAATCTAATGAACATCAGGATTTCCCACAAAAAACATACCTACCAAATTGTATGAAATTCGGTCCATTAGTTTTTCAATTAGAGTGGATGTAATATCCACACAGACACACAGAAACATACACAGATACACCCTTACACACACAGACGTCTTCCTAAAAGTAGTTTTTTCGTGTTCCAGAAGTCCCAAAACGTGTAGATCCTTTGAAAATTCGAGTTCCGATCTTCGGCACGATTCCAATACTTTGAGTACATACACATACACATATATATTATCTGTGTATTATCTGTGTATCTAAATTCCGTGCCTATGCGATTACAATAGTTGTGATTTTAAATGATCCCTAAACTTTTATTATTTCTTCAAGGAAGCCTAATTTTAACATATGCAGAATGCAAATATCTCAAGCGATTGTAAGATGAATTACATAAAAATTGCTGAATTTTTTTCACACAAAATTATTTAGCTCTGGAGTCTGGAATACAAGTTATATGAATGAAATATTCATTGATTTTGCATAGAGAATCAGATGATTTATATTTCGATACAGTTTTAAATATTTAAGTATAATAAATTACTGTAGTACTGTGATAATGTAAAAGATATTACCACTGAATGAATCACATTTTAGAAATTTTTAAATGAAATTACATTTCAGTTGGAAAGTGTTTCATAATCAATGCTTATGCATGATTGATCTTTCTTGTTAACCTTTATGTCTGTATACAAATCCCTGAACGTTAGGAGGTTTTGATTGTTTACTTTTCAGAAAGAAGGAAAAATTAGAGTTGAGTCGCTTTAAATTTAGAGAAAGATAGTTTCAGACCGAATTTTATGGGGGGTTATTAGTAAAATAATTGAAACATTCGCTTTCTAGACAAAAAATGAGAAAATATTGAATATATCCATTTCCTAAAGTCGTTTCGTTTTGTTGCAGGGCAGCTAGTTGTCATAAAGAACCTTTTATATTTTTCACAGTAACTGAGATAAACTACCGCTGTAGTGACTTACTGGTGATGTGTGTTAGCCAAGTGAGCCATTTTTGCACTTATGCCAAAGGTTGCGGTTTTGTGATAGAATTGACAGTCCCAAATTACCACATCCCAACTCTATAAAGGTCTCCAATCTTATGGGTTACAACAATAAATGTGATTGAAAACGTTTCATTATGTATACGAAGTTGTGTAACAAAATGAATATAATATAAACTTCATTGCACCAACTTCCTCTATACTAGAATAAATAATTCTTGTGATATTGAAAAGTTTTATTTTACTTTGCTATGTTTGAAGAGAGGGTAGTTGAGTTGATAATTTAAATGTGGACAAAATTTCCATATAAAAATTAAAATTACCTAAAATTTAAACATTTGTCGTACTTTCAAATAAGTGTTATTTTACGTAATATAAAAGAGATATATTTTGTTTCAACAAATATAAATATAGAAAGGAAAAATGAATTTGAGTCTGTAGAGTAAGTCATATGCTACCCACATGATATATTTTAGGTTACAAAGACATGCTAAATTATATTTTGTGAGATTTAAGTGAAATATAATTATTCCGCTGATATTGCGAACTCCATATTTTCTACTCACTTGTTTCAAGAAAAGGTTATTTGTTCACCATTCAAAAGTATTTAATTGTAATGTAAAATAATTTGATTGAAGCTCACAAATTTTCACAGAATCAAGCTTTACTTTTTGGAACGACCAAAACAGCTCTTACCATAAACTTCTCATAATGTCCTTTCCAAGTGCAAATAAAATGACTTTATATCCCCTGACTATAAGAATATAATTATACTTAGGAATCCATCTTTGTAGTCCCCGTATTTAAACTATATATCTGCACAATAGAATTTTATTATTTAAATCCTCTTTTCAATGATCTAAAATAAATATATTTCGAAGTTTAAATTATCTCCTCGCTCTCTCTCCACTCTGGCGCCAAGCGACGTTATGCAAAACTATCGATTTTAGTCATATAATTAATTTTGAAATTGCTTTTGGCAAAGCGATAAGTGCATTTAAACTTTTAGATTTGAAACTAAATTTTTTAAGCCGAAGTTTTTATTTCGTAGTCATATTTTTTCTCTCCGAATCAACTTTTCTATAGTAAGCCAATTTTTGAGAACTCGCTAGTGTTAATTTTATTTTATTCTGCTTGAAGATTTCATAATATTATTAATCCTCTAACATTCAAATGAATAATTTTATTTGCATATTTCATCTTTTAAAACGTGACCATGGTTATTATATGTATTCATATGCACTGTTTTATGTGTATAAAAATTCCAATCGAGCATAATAATTTAAATTCAATGAACGTTGAATTATAAAATACTTTCGAGTATTCTAATATAAGCAATGCATCATTTTCATTATCCTGAAAACATGTCAATGGAAAACAGTCACTCGGTAATATACATTTTTGGGGCATACAAGAACACTATAAAAATGCACTTTAGATTTAACTGCCAAAAACAAGATGGGAAATGTGAATTGATTTCTTAAAACAGACACAAGGCTTTCAGAGCCAAGAAACTTCTTAAGAAAAGATTCTTAGAGTTGCAAACAGATATTCGACCAATATAATAAGTCGAATATGTCTGCGTCCACAGCACGCAAGGCCCATCTGCAGACGATTACTCTCTAACTTTTAGATCCGTAGAAACACACTGCATAAAATATTCACCCAGATCTACAGAAGAATTTTAATGTCTTATAGAATGCAAAAATATCCTTATTAAACAAAAATCTTATAGGAAAATATTCTTCGATTAATGCCAACAACTCTCAGATCGGGACACTCAGATGGGTTCGAGACACTTTTCGAACCCCCAATAATTTTTTTGTGGGTTCCAAGAACCCCTAATGTACATATTTAGTGCGGAAAATATACGCGTACATTTTGTTTTTTGTAATAAACTTTTCAAGTTTTTCATTTTTCATTCCCTGTTTACTATACAAATCGTGTGTATAGGAATTTTCCCCCTCAGACTAAATAGAAGATTTTAACTCAGAAATGATTTAAAGAAAAACTTGACGTTTCTAACATTGGTAAAAATACCTGAAATTAAATTTACATTTTTTGTTATTTTTATAAAGATAATTGAGTTGGAAATTCACACAGTATCTGTATATTGTATTATAATAATGTTTCGCCTACAAAAGCAAAATAAATTAAATAAATAATTATCTAAAGAAAAAAAATATTTTTCTGTACTTAACTATAATTTGCTTCATTTTAGCATTTCAGATGTTTTATTGTGCTAGATAATCTGATTGAATGAAATTTTAATTAGATTTAAATCCTTTGAAAAATGCATGGGTCATATGATTTAAAATTACCGGAACTCCTAATAATTTTTTAAGACAACGCCTATGTCTCAGATTGTATTATTTTACAACCCTACTGTTAATTTTATGCACTCGAAAGCTTTTTTGATCGAGAACTGCAATTCAAAGTGCATTATCAACCACTGTGAGCATGCATGTACACCCAGAGCTCTGTACTCGTACCTGAGATTCAAACACACAGTTTTTATGGACGTGAAGACCAAAAAGTAAAACATTCCGCCACATGTGGAATTTAGAGCTAACAGAACATCTCTCTCACAGCAAAGATCGTCACATGTGTGACAGTGACGTTGTAGTCACGTGACACCTGGATCACAATGTGACATCATATTTGTGACTTCTATGCCACGTTACGTATTAGTAACTTTGTAACTTTATTGTGACTATATTCTGTGACGTTTCCACAATTTAATTAACACGTAACAATGTGACGACATTACAATGGCAATTACAATGTGACGTCACAAACAAGTTATATGCGACGTCACAAACGACCATGAAAATGACCAAAATGACTTGGCTGTGACCTCAATATGACATTGCCGAGACGTACTGCGACGTCCTATGACGTCCCAAAGTCACAGTGTGGCGTAAATCTTACGTCACAGTGTGACGTAAATCTTACGTCACTGTGATGTAAATGCTGTTAGGGCTCCTATGCGTAAAATGGCTATGTTGCGCCTTTAGAAAATTTCTTTGCTCATAAAAATTATTCCTAAAAAAATAATAACTTGAAAAAGTTTTCTTATTAAATTCTTCACTTAAGAATCATTTCTGCACATTTTCATGACAACTAAAATTCTTAATCTTACAGCACAGACGGGTGTATATTTTTACAATAACCTCAATCTCTGAGTTGTATCAGACATTTGAAAACTTGACATAT